>JAHHUM010000017.1:464980-1032100 GCA_036173005.1 Crenichthys baileyi
CACCATCTCTGTTGTGAGACACCGTGGTGGAGTTAAAAACAGGACAATCCTAGAAATGGGATATCAGTTCACCTTCCAACAATACAACCGATGGTTTATATCAAAACACATTCATGTGTTACAATGGCCCAGTCAAAGTTCAGACCTAAATCCAATTTAAAATCTGCGGTAGAACTTTAATATTGTTGCTTGCAGTTGGTCTTTGTCCAATTAAAGAGAGCTTGAGCTACTTTGCAAAGACAGGGAAAAAAATCAAGTTTCTTGACGTGCAAAGCTGGGAGAGACAAACCGCTAGTGGCTTGCAGCTGTAATTCTAATAAAATATGGTTCTAAAAAGTATTGACACAGGGGCGAACAATACAAATAGATAACACATTTCAATTCTCTTAACAATTATGCACTACTTTGTGTTTATCTATCAAATAAAATCCCAATAAAATGCACGTATCTTTGTGATGTGAGAAACGTAAAAACATTTAATAGATGTGAATACTGTGTGTTGCCAGTTTCAAGGATTTTGTGATGTTTTTTTTGTTTTTTTTTATACATTGTAATCGGCTTAACCCTTTGCAGAGTAGCCAGAGTGTTGTAATGGTGTCATAGTGCAGCAAAAATGTTTTCTGCTTCCCTGTTCCATACTAGTGTAGATATCTGAAATTGGACCAAACACTGTGTGAGTGATCAATATTTCAATTAGGACGTTACTCCCCAGTGTAACCTAATTCCAGCTAATTAGGACTTTTCACACATCTCTCCGGTGCAGAATACCTCCCCTAATGAGCATGGCTCCATTCACTCTCTGTTCTGTGGCCAACAGCAGGAGTCTTGTTGGTTTGACCTGCTCAGTCCCAGGTGGTCAGTGCTGAATGGGACATTGCCTCTACATCAGCTGTGCTGAATTGCTGCTCATCCCATGTTCTCTGCTGGCGATCTCGGCTCTCTGAGCTCCAGGTCTGACCTGCAAAGGATGCAGCGAGCCAGGGTCAGGTACCAGAGTCAACAACCCTGGGCTGACCTCCACACCAGTGCTGTGCCCTCTGGAACCCAACCTCTGCTGATCTGACCCTGCTCAGTGCTAGCTGGACTCCCTGCGGTGAGTCAGGGGGTCAGTCTCCTGGCGGTTCATTGTAGCAGCCGCTGACCACTGACAAAGGGTTTGTGGTCAAGCCACAGGGGCCATAGGAGAGTTAAAGCTGGGGTATAGCCGCACCCCTGCCGATGCAGCCTAATTTGCAGGGTGGAGGTATGTGAGCCACAGATGCCACATTAACAATGACCCTGGATTGGTAAACAATAATGTTTTTCCAAGGTCTCTTTCTTGAGGTCCACATTAGTTCTCACAAAGCCCATCTGTCATTAAGAGGATGTTCTGAAAGGTTATTCAGCACATCAGTCTTCGGTTTTTTGGGTGTTTCTCTATGAATCATCAGTACTCTGCTACCACTTTGAGCTGGTACATAAAGGGGGACTGATGAAACTCGATCTTATAAAGATTAGAAATGTCAGCAAAGAGATTTTAAATAATTAAGAAAAAACATAATGAAGGTGCTTTGCTTTGTTTTGTTTTTGTTTTTGCTTTGTTTTGTTGCAACCAGAAAGGCCTTGTCTTGACTTTACAAAGAGCAATCTAAAATGTTGTCAACATAGTTAAAATATATCTTTATGGCTTTCCAAAGTTTACTACACAGTTACTGTCCTTGTAAACTTTTAGATTGTCAAATTAAAGATCTTTTCCTCTTTTATTGGTAAAATAATGGAGAAACACAAGTTTGTATAAGAGTATTTAAAGTTTTCTTAGAAATTCTGAAATTGAAGGAAAATGTGAGCTCTGCATCCTCACCACCAGCTAAACCTTATGGTACTGTTTGGTACCGGTTGGTGTTTTACTGAGATTACCAGCTGGCATGAACAACAGCTTCTCTCTCTTCCGTGCGCCACTTTTTTCATTCATAACCCTTAATAATAGGGCTAAGTCCCATTTTAATTGAGCTTTTTAACCCATCATGCAATAGAAAATACATCTATTGAAAGCAAATACCATGTAAATGTTTAGAATATTGTACTTTAAACCAATGCATCAAGCTGGGCAAATGAAATCATCCAAAGAGGATAAACTTGAATCAGGTACCAAATTTCAATCAGGTATCAAGTACCACATGAAATCAAACTGGACGACTTCAGGTGGTGCTGTAGGGTGTCCCATCTGGATGGAGGTGCGTGTAAAAATGCCTTTTTGCCAAGCCCTGCACGTGCTGAAGGAAATTGTAGGTGATAAAAACCCCAGATTGCTGGCTGTAACACTCTTCTAGTGCAAAGCAAATCTCAAATGTTACATTAATGTGGACTTGGCCCGTTTATCAGCATTTTAACACAATAAGTTTAATATGAATTTGCAGATTTTTCGTTTTTGTGTTATTAACTTCTCCTCTGACCTCTCGCCTGGAAGTCATTTTTGCTAAGTTGATGTAAGTTTTTAAATACATCTCTACATAAAAACAAACAAGACAGTGACTAAAAGTAGCATAAACCTAATATGAATGTATTCATTGTTCAATAAAACTATTATTGGGATTTTATGCAAAAAATAAACACTCTTTTTAAACGTTGTTTTTCTAACCCACTTTAGTTTGGTCTAAACCCTTTAATTGTAGCTCTGGTTTTTTGTGCTGCAGTTTTTCAGGATTTCCCTCTATTTAACTCCATCCATGTTCTGATCAACTCTAGCCAGTTTCCAGTCCCTGCTAAAAAAGCGTTCTCACAGCATGCGGCTGCCACCTCCATGTTTCAGCATGGGAGTGATGTGTTTTATATGGTTGCATAAAAGTAAAGTTTTGATTTCATCTGACCAGAGCACATTCTTCCACATGCTTGCTGTGTTCACTTCATAGCTTGTGGCAAAATGCAAACAAACATTGTTTCATATCCTCGTACGCAGCTTTTTCCATTGCCTTCTCCCTGACCTGTCTGCTGTGCTCCTTGGTCTTCATGTTCCTGGTTACTCACTAATGTTCTCCACAAAACCCCTCAGGCCTTCACAGAACAGCTCAATTTATGCTAAGGGTAAATTACACACAGATGGACTCTGTGTACTAATTTGATTTCTTTTATTGGTAATTTAAATTTGTTTTATTAGAGCATTAGATTAAAGGGGACTGAATACATATTTCAATTTTTTGTAAATGTGGAAAAAGTTCAGTGAGTATGAATGCTGAAGGCACTGTTTCTTTTTAGGGTTAGCAGATAATCAGGCGGTATTTTCAGAAACTTCATGTTTTGTTTTCCATTTTGAGGTCTCGTTGCAGAGTCAATGATAAGGTGTATTGTGCTTGTTCTGTCAGTAAAATCAGACTCTTTACTGTTGAATAACTTTGTTTTTGGTGCGTTCTACCCTTTACCATGATTTCCTCTGAGAAACAGAAGTATCCCAACCACGCTGACTTCTTCGACATCAAACCTCAAACTCGGCTTTGGCTTGTAACGAGTAATCCCTTGCCAGGGTGCGTCCTGCTCCAGAGCTAACATCTAACGATGCCAACTAAAACAGTTCACAAATTTTCTTCAGTAGGTTGAGAACGTCCCTGATGAACAAATCTCCCCTTTCATGCATGATCCAGGCCGATGTGACTCATGTCTTTAAATGGAGGCGTGTGGGAGGAAGTTCGGAACAAGACGGGGAGTGAGCATTTTGTTCCCAGTGCCGAGGCTGGGCTGGGCTGAGCTGGGCCGGGGTGAATAGTCAAATGGCTAATGAATGAGTGCGAGATGCTGAGAGAGCGTGAGAGTGGAGGAAGTGAAAACAGCAAGTTACTGAAAGAAGCCGGGACTCTCTCCTGCTCTGTTTGTCTCGGTGCCTCTCTGCTGATCCGGTGCAGGAAGTAGGATTGTTTGTGATCAGCACGTGTGATCCACAGCCCAGCATGCTCTGCTGTCCTCAGGGAGGTCAGACAGGAAGTGGTCAGGCGTGGGCTGTGACCTCTGGGTAATGAGCGAGGAGCGGGGGACTGCTGCCAGGTTCTCCGCTTACAGATACAGACACAGTAAAACATACAGACAGTGAAACAATTGTGAGCAGGTAGTCACAGCCGTCTAAGATGAACAGCTGCTGTGTGTTAGCAGGCCTATATAACTGTACTAATATAGAGTAATACAATCATCCATTACTAATTCTGACTCGGATAGCTGGAATCAAAAACAGGTATGAGACGACTTTTGTTGTAAAATGGGACTTTATTTGAAACACCTGTTCAATTTCTTGTTAACACATATAGCAGATCAGCCAATCACATGGCAGCAACAAACACTGACGATTTGCTGAAGATCTGAAAATCAAATTGAGCATCGGAATGAGGAGGAAAGCAGATTTATATGACTTTAAACGTGGCGGTGCCACATGGACTGGTATGAGTTTGCCGAAACTGCTGATCTACTGAGATTTTCATGCACAAGTTGTTTACAGTTAACGGCCCTAAAAAGAGAAAACATTTAGTGAACGGCAGCTTGAGAAACGACAATGCGTTGTTGATCAGTCAGAGATCAGACGGGAACTGGCAGACTGATTTGAGAGAATAGAAAGGCACACCACGTGCTATATGGAAATTATATGATGGGAATTTTCATTGGGGAATAAAATCACAAAAATGTTTAAGGGAGATTATTCCAATCAAATCTAAAAATCTAGGACAGGCTGGAAAAACAGATCAGAATGACTGTACAACGTCAAGGTCGCCTTAGATTCTGCCTATAGTTTTCAGCTAGATGCTCATGGACCAATGTGAGAAGATGTCTACACCTGGAGGAGAGAAAAAGAGCGAACATATGGGAATTTTTGTGATTTTATGGCAAAATGAAGACATTTTGCAAAGCTAATAGACAGTTTAAGCACAGTATTTTCTCAGATTAAGGTGTTACAGAGTCCAACCTTCCAGATGACACATGTTAAAAAGCGATCCAAATTTCAACCCGGTTTAACAGATACTGTGTAGTCTCTGGCTATTTTAGTCATATGTACGTTTCCTGATCTAGAGACAGTAAATAAGAAACAAATGAAATAAGCAATTTGACTGACAAACATAAATCTGAATCCATAAGGACATTTTATATATACCAGAGGGTTTTTCTTGCACGAATTGCCTGTTTTAGGTCATCCGACAGCATCTCATTCAGACTGAAGTCAGAATAACATGCTGTGGACCCTCCAGAGCTTCCATTTAGAATTTTTAACTATGCAGAGGTGGATTTGCTGATAATTGTCTTGTTGGATAGCCCAGATAGATTTGAACTTAAGTCCATATACTGGTGACCTGACATATTTCTTCAGGATTTTCTGGTAGAAGGCAGAATTCATGGCTTCTTCAATTACAGCAAGATGTCTGGGTCCTGGAGGAGCAGAGCAACCCCAGACGTTCACACTACCACCACCGTGTCTGACTGTCTCTAAAATGTTGTTTGAATGAAATGCTGTTTGTACTACTTTAATTATGATAGTTCCACTTTTGTCTCATCAGGCCACTGAATATTTTACTAAAAGACTTTGGGATCAAGATGTTTTTGAAGGTCAACAGTGTTTCTTATGTTTTCATCTCCCATGGATGCCCTTTGTGCCCATTCTCTTTCTTATTGTTGAATCATGAACACTGACCTTACAGATGGCTTTTTAACCATTTTCAGACTGATAGATGTCTATGACTTTATTTCTCATCTGTTCTTGGTTAGATCAGGGCATGATGTGTTGCTACTGAGATATTTTAGACTACTTCATGTTGTCAGACAGGTTATTTTAAAAAGATTTTGTTATTCTACAGATCTGGCAGTAATCAGGCCTGCGTGGAGGTCTAAAAATGTGATTAATCACATCTACAGCTACAGTCTTCCATGAGATCTTGTGCAAGACTTCAGATGTGAAATGACTGAAACAGCTAATGTATGGAATGGGAATATAACATATTTTGTGTACATCTATGAATGAGCATGAATGCATTGCTGCATCATTTAATATTTTCTGTTCTCCAGATCAGATAAACAGCAAAATAGGTGCGTTTAAAATCATTCCTTAATCCTGAAGAGGTTAACAGTGAAAAGAAGTTATGTCTGCATCTGACTCTATCTTGTCTGTGACACCTTTGCAAATTGTTAATTTCCCATCCATCTTTGACATTATCTGAAAAGCAGCTCTACCATTGTCATTGTTGTGAGTTTGCATGTTGGCTTGTCATTAAGGATGTTAATGGGCCTGCTTTATATGTGTTATTGTCTGCATGTATTGCATGTAGCCGTCTGTGTCAGGCTGTGGCCTGATGGAGCTCTAATTCAGCCGTCTATCTTTGAGGGACGGGTGGGTGTCTTAGGCCTGTCAGCGGGGCATCCAGCCAGGTTCCCAGGACACCCCTCTGCAGACCACTTGAGATGAAGAGAAAAACAAGAGAGGACAAAAAACGAAGACCAGCGAGGAAAAAAGGGTAAGATGTTCCCAAAGCAAAATACAAAAACCTGAGGTTGGAAGTCAGCCGGAGAGCCACTCAGATCCCACGCAGGTAGCTGTGCCAGGGAGAAGCCAAAATGTCCTTTGTGACACAAGAGCCATTCAATGGGAACAGGATGTTGTCCGCGGGATGTCCCAGACCCCTCGGCGCTGCATTGTAGGGTGTGCTTTCAGGGCATGTGTGTGTGTCTGGCCCAGTGTTGACTTTTTGGGAAAGATTGACGAGGGGGAGACTTGGCTGTCTTCTCTGACAGTGAATGAATGCTTCATAGACACACTTAATTAGCCAGCACAGAGGTTTGAAGGAGGTGTCTCATGCAGCTATAGAGCCTCTATTTGACACATGGCCACAGTGAATGTATGGTAAACATATCTTTTTTGGTTCTGATACTGGCAGATAGACTGCAGACATTTTGACTCTGTGAGAGGAAGAGATGGAGATGGAGGAGAGGAGAGGGAAGTGACAGCGACAACAGAGACGAACGCATAATTTTACACAAGTTCATTACAAATCAGGCCAATCCAATTAAAATTAATGACATGTCTCAGTACAGAAACATTTAACTAATATAATTGCATTTAACCTGAAAAAAAGTTTTTTCGTTTCTTGATCAATCTGTTTTCAGTTCATTTATTGAATTACATGAAAATAATTTAATTACATGACAGCAACAACGCTTAAACCCATTAATAGACATTTTTTTTTGTTCTCTTAGGATCCAGGTGTCCAGGTTATTAATTAGATGTAACAGACTTCAATTTATTAGCAAGATAACCCTTTAATTCATAAAATACCATGATATTCCTAAACAAGCTTGTTACAGTTATATGTTTGTAATGGATTCAGTCCAGTCTGCTCCCCACCAGATTTTATTTCTGAGTTAGATAAAAACAAAAAACAAAAGGTGTACTTGTTTATTTAATTTATTATTTTAACATTCACCTTGCTTTTGATTTCATGTTTTCTAAAGTTTTTGAATTTATTCCCTAAGGCTGGTTAGTAATTCATTCATCTGAAATATTTTTTTTATTATTTTAGTTGTTGCAGAAAATGTCCTCTCCAATGAGGATATTAAGGGATTTTTAACAACATCTAAATGTCTTTTTAGAAATTATTCATTTTTTTCTTCAGTTTTATTCAGTCCCAGTCAGTTTAATAATAGACTTTTTATAATTTATTTTAACCTTTTTTTTTTACCAGGATGATTGATAATACAGCATATAATCTCAAGGTTTTAATTTAAAAAATTTGATGCAACAGTTGCAATGCATTGTAGGTTTTCTCTAATCATCACAGAGTCAAAAGTATTCATGCGGGCTCAAATATGTACATACACCCTCACTAATATTTGAATATTTGCTGAGAAACTATTGCTTCTATGTAGCCAACAGCAAGGACCTGTTATAATTTTGTATGTGTAAGTATTTAAATTCTCTTCTTATCAGAAATGGTGGAAGTGCAAGTAAATTAGCTGGTTTCCATGATGCAGACCATCTTTTAAGGATAATTCATACATTTTTACCAGGGTTGAGTTCTAAATTATTCCTGAAGTTCAATATTAACCTGCTTTATTTATCCAAGAAATGGTTTTGAGGTGTTGGTGCACACAATTACATTCAAGTTGATTTGAGATAAAGCGTCAGAATTGGGAGGAAGACCTTCATCTTGATTACTTTTCCCACTTTGTTAAATGCACCAGTACTATCAGCAGAGATAAAGACCCCCAGCATGATACTACCACTACTATGGTTGACCACTGGCAAAGAGTTTTTAAAACTGAAGCCTCATTTTGGAGCTTTTTCCTGCTTGTTACCATGTCAGTCCATGTTTGTGTAAAACTCTCTTCACAATGTTTATGGTAGATTTGAGCCTTGATGATTGTTGAGTTTTTTTAGGAATATCCTAAAACAATACTGGGAAAAGAAACATTCAAAACCATCTTCAGAAGCTCACAATCTGTATGACATTTATGCTCATGGGGGTATGTAAACTTCTGATCAGCCCTGTAAAAAACTCTACAGGCTAGAATGTAAAAATGCTGTTTATGAGTAAATGTAGCACTGATCCTGAGCTGAACACCCTCCAAGGTTTAGGCTTTGAGTGGTCAAAATGACTGCTAAATTCAGTCCATTTACCATTTCCCCACATTCACACTCAATGAGGGATGCTGGGTGAACCCATGTTGCAGCACATGTTCGCGTGCACCATTTACAGATAATTCACAGTCTGACTGTGTGTGTGTGCTGACAGACGGTGCTTTCAGGAGGTCAGGTTTAACCGTGTAATGCAGTCAGCTCTGTCTCTCATCTGTTCTCCGTGACTCCTTTGAAAGCAGTGATAAATAGTTTGGAGTAGGATCTGGTGGCACAGACAGAGTTATTCTTAAGCCCTTCTTCTCATCTATAGGCCCCTGCAGCATCATAAATTATATTTCAGCGCCCCCTCACATCTCCCTTGTATGACAGAAAGTTTCCTGGTTCATATTTTAAAGTTCAGGTGCTGAAAGCAGTTACACGCTGGGAGATGAAAAGGCGTGCTTTACGCGAAATAATGAATTTATGTCCATTAAAATCAGAACAGAGACGAGCTGTTTATATGCTGTCAGTGTGTGTGTCCATTCCCATGACAACAGGGATGAAAAACACGCACTTCCTTGCAAAGCGAGCCCATATAAGGGGGCTGCTGGGCCAAGCCCCACTCAACAATACCTTTAATGTCATAGCTCAGTGACTGCTCTTTGTGAACAGAGCTGCGCGCTGCGACCCACACAAAAACTCAAAGGCAAAATGGATTAGAATATGAGAGAAAAGATGACTGAATCAAACCCAGTGGATTGGAGGAGATTAGCTGAAGGGATTAAAGGAGAAATGACACACTAATTACTTTCTGTTGGGGTGTGGGTTGAGTTTGAGTCAAAAGGAGTTTCCTTAAGGGAGGTGAGAACATTTTGGGAAATGCTTTGGAAACAATTTTTCACATTCATTTACGGTTTAACATACTTTGAGCTCTGAGCTCCTGAACAAATTATTATGTAATATTATGCTGGAAAATAAAGCGGATGCTAAAATGTAAGTTTTGTCATTGTTAGATATTATAAATAATAAGGGTTGAAAGCTTTTTCAGTTAATCATTCATGAACCAGAAAATTATCTAATTCGGAAAAAATGGAAAATAATCGACAAAATGGCTGAAATCTTTTTCTTTCTGCGAATTAAATTTGCCTTTTTTAAACACTTATTCACAACTCTTGAACCTTGTCACATTTTGTCACATTACAGCCTCAAACCTCAATGTGTTTTTATTGATATTTGTTGTAAAAAAAACAACACAAAGTAGAGCTTCATTTTGAAGCGGGAGGACAATGACACATGGCTTTTAACAGTTTTTACTTATATAAATCTAAAAGTGTAATGTGCATTTTTATTCAACCCCCTGAGTCAAAACTTTGTAGAACCACCTAGAACCAGCGGTCCTTTTTCCTTTGGGTTATGTCTCCACCAGTTTTTCACATATAGAAACCAAATGTTTGCCCATTCTTCTTTGCAAAACGACCCAAGCTTATTAAGATTGGATGGACTTAGCTCCGAAATTTGACTGGGCCATTCCAACACATGACTTTGCTTTGATGTAAACCAGCCCTGTGTCGTTGTCCTGCTGGAAGGTGAAGCTCTGTCTCAGTCTGAAGTTTCTAACAGGTTTTCTTCCAGGATTGCCTTGGATTTAGCTCCAGCAATCTTCACATCAACTCTGATCAGCTTCCCTGTCCCTGCTGATGAAAGACCTCCCCATAGCATGATGCTGTCAGCACCATTTTCCATGGTGGGGACGGAGGGCTCCGTTTAATGCACAGTGTTAGTCTTCGGCTACAGTGATTTCATGCAGGCCCAAACATTGAATGTTGGTCTGAAATGACCAGAGCTGTTTGCTTTGTCCCCTGAATGGGTTGTGGCGAACTGCAGATAGGACTTATGGATTTCTTTCAGCAATATCTTTCTTTTTGCCAGTCTTCCATAAAGAGCAGATTTTTGGAGGGTACAACCAATAGTTAATGTGTTACCAGATTCTCCTTCTTGTGGATCTCTGCAGCTCCTCTAGAGTTACCCTCTTCTGTGCTTCTCTGGTTAATGCTGTCATTTTCCAACCTGTCAGTTTTGAGGAGATGGTGATGTGTTTAAAGGACAGCAGTTGTGCCATGCTCTTTCTATTCTCAGATGATAGATTAAACAGATCTCTGTGAGATATTTAAAGCATTGTTGTGATAACCTAACCCTGCTTTAAACTTCTCCACACCCTTATCCCTGACTTTTCTGTTGTGTTCTTTGGTCTTCATGATGCTGTTTGTTAACCAATGTTCACTAAAAAACATCTGAGACTGTGTTCAACCAAAAATAAATAAACAGATATACATTCATTAATCGGGGAACTTCGGTCAGTAAAGTTGTATAGGATTTTATTCATTGTATCATAATAAAAGGAGACTGAATGCAAATGGACACCGCATCTTACCCTTTTCCTTCCACTTTTTAACTACACATACGGTCTATCATAAAAATAATTTATACAACATTAATACTTTCGAATAGAATTTACCCCTTTTTGCTGTTGCAAAATAATGAGCACAATCCAAACTGTCTTTGAGACCTTAAAACAAGGACTTTCCTTGTCTTTCACTGTATTTATGAAATGAAGGCTGGTTAAAAACCAGTTTTTTATTGTAAATCTCCTGACCTCAATCTGCTTGAGTGCTCGGGTTCATCCTGTTTTGTTTGTGAGGAACCCAAACTCAAGTGAAAGACTTTCAGAGGAACAACAGCAAGCCACTCAGACCTCCAATCTGACTTCCTGACTTCCACCTCTTTCCACAGAATGCTGGTCTCTGGCTGGTAATTGTTTGGCCAAACTGCCGTCGAGGAGCTTAGAGGACATCTCGTCTTGAGTTTGCTCTGCTCTCCAGGTCTCCAATTAGCCTAAAGAGAAGCCAGTAAGGAAAGGAGAGACAAAAGGAGAAATGAAGGAGGCCAAAAGCAAAACAAAACACAACAATCAACAGGACCTCCTGAATCCTTGTGGGGGAGGACACGCACAGACCTCCTCCTCCAATCCTCCACAGAACTCTGGTGTTTTTAGAGCTGGAGCCATCACTGTGGAAACCTGGAGCTTCTTTCGTTTATTTCATGCCTTCACTCCCCCCTCCATCCCTCCTCGCATGCACACAGACAAATGCTGAGATGCCCCAAGCTCCCTCCCCCGTCCTCCCGCCCCTCCATTCACGCCCTCCCTCCTTTCTGGGCTAAAACAAAGCATGGGGCTGAATGAGCTCTGAGGTAGGTAAATGTATTCAGTGACACCGGCCGGATGATTCCATTCTGTGCCAGACCTGTAACATTTGTTTCAGGCCTTGTCTGAGGGCAGGGACGGCGTGTTGGGCCTTTTGTCCCACGTGCCCTCTGCACAGCCTTGCAGTTAATGGTGGCCTTGTCCCAGTCTGCTCGACCAGAAACCAGTAGCCCCCACGGGACAGGCAGGCATGGCGGTACAGGAAGAAATGGGGGAAAGTTATAAGGATGAGCGGGTTTATGGGGAAGAGGAGCTGCTCAGCTGGTTTGCACATTTAGGAGCTTTCCTTTCCTTTCCTTTCCTTTCCTTTCCTTTCCTTTCCTTTCCTTTCCTTTCCTTTCCTTTCCTTTCCTTTCCTTTCCTTTCCTTTCCTTTCCTTTCCTTTCCTTTCATTTCCTTTGACAGGTTGTCCAGCAAAGGTTCCAGGTGTTTGTGAAGAGGGTGATCACTGCAGGTGGGGAATTGGAAGCAGACACCCTGCCGCTGTCCGTCTGAACAGGCCCCCAAGCATTTAGCAGTGAGGGTCCTCTCTCTTTCTGTCAGCTGATTAAGAGAGCATCTTCACTGGGAGATGAGTGGAGCTCAGGGCTAAAAACAGGGCAACACTTGACTCTGATAATGCTGAGAGACCTGACTATATAAGATAATGTTACGGCTCTTCCAGTTTTTATTGAATTATCTTCATATATAATAGTTTTCATACTGTAGTTTTTTAACATTTTCTTTAATTACATCTACAAACTTCAATCTATTTCATTATGCTTAATGGTTCATGGTTTGTAAAAAAAACAACACAAAATAGTGTATAATTGTGAAGTGGAGAGAAAAGGAAACATGTTTTTCAAAGTTCTTCACCACTGAAAATCTTAAAAGGTGAAATAAATTTGTGTACAGAATGGCACAACTGCAAACCTACCAAGACATGTTCTCTGGTCATATGAGATAAAAAGGCACCTTTTTTTCTAGTCTTCTAGTTCGAAGTTTCATGCTGTTGAGGGTGATTTTCTTCAGCAGGAACAAAGAAGCTGTTCAGAGTTGGTGGGAAACGATGGAGCTAAATACAGGACAATCCTGGAAGAACACGTGTTTTTCAGCCTCTGAGACCAAGACCGACAACATGACAAGAACGTTAAAGACACAACCAAAGCTGTAAAGTAATGGCTTAGATCAAAACATGTGTTAGAATGGCCCAGGCAAAGTCTAGACCTGAAAATCTATGGCAGGACTCTATCCAATCTCACAGAGTTTAAGCTGGTTGCAAAGAATGAGCAAAAAATGATCCTGGATGTGCAAAGCTGGTAGAGAAATACACCAAACACAGAATTTCTTTTTTATAACATTTTGAGATCAGTGCATCAATTTCCTTCCACAGTTATACACTACTCTGTGCTTGTCTATCAAAAAAAACTTAAAAAATGCATTTGTTTGCGGTTGTAAGGTGACATTTGAAAAGGTTCAAGGGGTATGCAAGGCCCTGTGTGAGGATTAACACGCAATTATTGTGAAGAGAAAGTAGATTGAAGTGCTGAATGATGGAAGTATGTCTGCTAATATATATAACAAACAAATGTCAATTACATAATTATGATTCAAAAAAAGAGTTTCTCTAATAAAAGCCAATAACTTGTTGCTGGAGGTTTAATTTCCATAAACTACATCAGTGAAATCCCTACAAGTTGTCATAGGAATTCCTGCATTTCCACATGAGTATTTGTGCCTTTGTGGAGATTTGGGTGTGTATATTCATAGGAGCCAACCTCCCCCGTCTCTCTCTGTGTTCGGAAACAAAAATCAGCTCTTGTGTTACGGACCACCACTACAAACTGGGTACGGGGGGATTAGTGGCTCCTTGACCGCTCCTTCAAACACACACCCAGCATGGCCGCTTCGATTACGACCATTAGATACCCTGAAAATGAAACCCAGATGAAAGAGGGGAACACTGAGGGCTTTTCCCACAGACAAATTTGACCACACGTCCAGCAAAAATGAATCTATAATTCAGAAGCCAACAATGGCCAGAGTGGTTCTGTCCTGGAGTGTTGTGCTTGCTTGCTGGGAGAGGCTTTATGTTTCTATTGCTCGCATTGTGTGCAGGAGTACCATAATAACGATTAGAGACTTTAAAGGCTAGATTAAAGTAAGGACGAGGGCAGCTTAGTGGGCAAGATTTTTAATGGGAAAATACCTCTGAATGTCAGAGAAAAGGAAGGCAGGACTCTATCCTCAATGCCCTCAAATGAAAGCGGCACTTTGAATGTGAAAATTGAGTTATACACACAGATTTTATCCACACATACACACGCCTCTTAACGATCTGCACATTGCCACACACACCGTTAGTGCTCATGTTACATTATAGCTTCTGACTTTTCTAACCTTGATAAAAATGCCTTGAGTGTTTTGTGTTGGATGTGCATGGGTTATGTTCGTTGCCTTCATTTTGCGGTTTTGTTTTATACAGTGCAGTTTTGCACACCTTGATTCAGCAATTATTTTTTTGGCGATCATTAAATTAGTTGCAGAATGTGTAAGAAAAGAGCTTGAGGTTCTGATGTTTATTTATTAGAAGGTGAATAGTGCTAATAGCAGGTCAGACAAGGAGATCTCAGATGACACACTGCCTGCAGCAGCAGTCTAATGGGTGAGGTAAACTCTGGGCAGCAAGTCTTCTCTTCAGCTGATTGTTGTTCATGCATTTGTCAGTTGTACAAACAACGAGGCCATGAGTTTAAAGAAGGTCAGTGAAAAGGGGAAATTTGTTCTGATTCCAATTATATGATGCTAATTATCAACACCCTGCCAAAAAGCTGAGTCTTGAACAAAGCCCACCATTTTGATTAAAGCTCCTGTAGAGGTTTTCAAACTTTACATGTTTGCGCTTGTGAAGATGGGAAAGAAAATAGCTTTTTCTATGCATCCTTCCCAAACAACCTATTACATTCAACCATATGCATCTCCCGCATGTAGATACCGCTGAATGGAGCAGCTGTTGATTCTAAGATTATTTAATTTTATGGCTGTTAAAGCCTCTGGCTTAAGACACTGTTGTATTAATGTCTCATGAAGATGATGCTCAGGGTTATCTGTTATGTTCTGTATTTATGAAACAACCTTATTTGGACAATCTCTAGAAGTCCCTGGCTCTGATGCTGCTACTCCAGCAGATGATGGAGGAAGAGATCACACTCTCCACAACAGACTAATTTCAGTGTTTGCACCATCTTGCTGCAAACACTAATATTAGTTGAGCAAACACACGGTTTCCTGTCCATCTCTGATACACCTGACCACTGCAGATTCAACCTAGTATTTCTACAGATGACAGGAGTCTGTCTTGTACTGGAAGTCTGACGTGTACAGAGTGAAAAGGAATGGTGAGAGCACACTCCCCTGTGGTGCTGCTGACCACCTGGTTAGACAAATTTTTTGTCTCACAAATTGTGGTCTGTCTGGCAACTTTGGATACCTTCATCTGTACCTCCGTTTGTCTTCGGAAGTTTCCTCCACAGTAGTCAGACTGAAATGTGTTAAATGCATTGGAAAAATCAAAGATGATGCTTACAGTACTGCCTGCTTTGCCCAGATCGCTGAGAATTTATTAAGGCAGGTGTATGACAGCATTTTCAACTCTAACCCAACGATGATGAGCAGACTGTAGTGAGTCCTGAAGGTGCTCGTTTGTTTACTTATACAATCTCATATTTACTCAGGTTCTCCTCATAACATCAACAGCAAAAGTGTTGCTTTAACAGATATTTTCCATGCCTCACTGTAAATGTAGACATCCTATTCACCAAAATTTAAAATTAAACACACATTTTCTGTGTAGTTTACTGCCAAGCCTTGGCCCCCCCTCTCCCAGCCCACTATTCCCCTCAAATATCCGTTAACTCCCAAATGGAGCCAGTAACAAAGCCGTGTGGGATGCCAACAAAGCTCCGGGAGATCCTAAAATATTCGACTACCACCTCCTTTTTCTTGCTGGCGGCAACAAAACCCCCTTTTTCCTGCAAGAATTCCTTGTCTGTTCATCTCGGACCAGACAGTATGTGATTTTGAGAGAATGTGAAACTCCATACAGATGTGCCCTCAGGGATGTTTCCTCATCTCTTAGGTTTGCCATGAATTGGAAGGGGGTGGGCTAACGTTAGAAAGGAAGGTAATTCAAGCATGAAGAAAGACATCCAGAGGCTTTCTGTCAAGGAAAATAAGACCTGAGCAAAGTTCCCTCTGCACGTGGCTCCCACACCTCCTGGCTCGGGTGTGGGTTTTCCTCCTGCAGAGCATGTTTACCAGAGGGGTCAGTTTAAAGCCAATAATTTGAGAAAATTACCCATAAACCTTTCATTTCAAATCTTTTCATTTCAAATCATTTCAAAAAGCGAAGCTCTCGATTTACCGGTCGGTCTACGTTCCTACCCTCACCTATGGCCATGAACTTTGGGTCATGACCGAAAGAACGAGATCCCGGATACAAGCGGCTGAAATGAGCTTCCTCCGTAGGGTGGCCGGGCACTCCCTTAGAGATAGGGTGAGGAGCTTGGCCATTCGGGAGGGGCTCGGAGTAGAGCCACTGCTCCTCCACATCGAGAGGAGCCAGTTGAGGTGGCTCGGGCATCTATACCGGATGCCTCCTGGACGCCTTCCTCTGGAGGTGTTCCAGGCACGTCCCACCGGGAGGAGGCCAAGGGGACGGCCCAGGACACGCCGGAGGGACTATGTCTCTCGGCTGGCCTGGGAACGCCTTGGTCTCCCCCCGGAGGAGCTGGAGGTGGTGTCTGGGGAGAGGGACGTCTGGGTGTCTCTGCTGAGTCTGCTGCCCCCGCGACCCGGTCCCGGATAAGCGGAAGACGACGAGTACGATGAGTACCTTTCATTTCAAATATTTAATACTTGAGTATTTAGAGTCAAATTCTGGTGAACAAGTAGTCTCACATGAAATTTGTTTTGCTTTTGTGTATATTTATTTCTATTTTCTTTAAAACTGCAGAGAAGCTACATAAGTATTTCCATCTCTTAGTTTATGTTTTCTAATAAGAAACTTTGTGGGTAAATTTAAAAAGACACCAACCATGACCATGGCTTGCATTTATCCATTTTCTCAAAACCTTCTTTGTCCTTGCAGGGTCACAGGTGCCTGCAGTCGTTGGGCTAGAGGTGGAGTAAAACCTGGACAGGTCAACAGCCCATCACAGGGCTACACAGAGATACACAACTTTTCATACAACCACACACAAAATAAAAAGAGTGGTCCATTAACCAAACATGTTTTTGGACTTTGCAGGGGCTGCTGATAAGCCATGTATGCAGGGGAAAACATGCAAACTCCATGCAGAGAGATTCTAGCAAGGCCCTTATTGCTGGGAGGCAACAGTGGAACAGATTCAATTCAGTTTCAATTCAGTTTATTTATATAGCGCCAATTCACAACACATTTCGTCTCAAGGCACTTCACAAAACTCAGGTACATACATTCCAATTAATCTTAATCATTGAACAGTGCAGTCAGATTCAGTTATTTATTCAAATTGGATAAAAAGTTTTTCTATCTAAGTTAACCCAGCAGATTGTATCCAATCAGTGACTTGCAGCATTCACTCCTCCCAGATGAGCATGTAGAGACAGTGGACAGTCACTGGTGTTGACTTTGCAGCAATCCCTCATACTGAGCATGCATGTAGCGACAGTGGAGAGGAAAAACTCCCTTTTAACACGAAGAAACCTCCAGCAGAACCAGGCTCAGTGTGAGCGGCCATCTGCCTCGACCGACTGGGGGTTTGAGAGAACAGAGCAGAGACACAAAGAGAACAAAGAAGCACTGATCCAGGAAAACTTTCTATGGGAAGGAAAAGGTAAATGTTAATGGATGTAGCTCCTTTAGTCGTTTCATCTAGAAAGAAGGAACAGATAAACTCTGAGCCATTTTTCAAGTTTAGAGTCTGAAGAGAGCACATAGAGTTAGTTACAGTAAAAGCTCAGTCAGTAGCCATGTCTAGGAGAGAGAAAGGGTTAAACACTAAAAGACAGGGCCATGTGGATCATCGGTAGAGGGTGAGCATTAAGTTGTTGCCAGCAGAGGCTTGGAGGATTCCCCTCTCCAGAAAGGTGTCACAGGTAGACACAGAGTCAGGCCAGGTGTAGCTTCTAGGAAGAGAAAAGAGAGAGAACAAAGTTAAAAGCTGAAATAACAGCAAATAATACAAAATTGAAGAGTAGTGTGAGAATGTAGCGAAGAGGGTGAAAGTGGTCATTATGTCCTCCAGCAGCCTAAGCCTATAGCAGCATAACTACAGAGAAAGTTCAGGATAACCTAAGCCACTCTAACTATAAGCTTTATCAAAAAGGAACGTTTTAAGCCTAGCCTTAAAAGTAGACAGTTTGTCCATCTAGAGCCCACTAATGGCCATTGTTATACTAAAAACCACAACGATTGAGATACCGCTCTCTGTCAGATTGACCATAACCACTGGAAAAGAGAGGGGGTCATACAGGTAGCAGATGTACACATGAACACTGTTCAGTCAAATTTAGTTTCTTCTAAGAAGGATATATGTTACAGTTTTAACCTGCTCTATGTTTCCAGCCTCCACTAAATACATCCATTCTCCAACCTCCACCGGTTCAGCTCATTGCCTTCACCTGTGCGTGTCTATGTTTATCTCACCTGTTGTCTCTGTTTCACTGAAGTATTATCTGTTGCCACCGTGTCACAGCAGTCCAGCTTGTATCTTCTGCATATTCTGCTTCTGGGGTTTTCACTCTCCAAACATTGCTCTGTCTGCTCCTCCTGGCATAGTGTGAGTTTGACTCTCCTGTTCTGCTTATGGATTTTTGAACTGGTAATATAAGCTAATTTTTGTTATTTCTTTTGTTTTACTATGAAAACTGGACTTGCTTCCCAGTGTTTTACCAATTACTTGTCTGGATCTTCTGCTCCCAGCTATGCTAACCCCCTGCCTTCCCATTAGTAACAACTGGATTTGTACAGGATATTACCACCTGTATGATTGCTCAGACCATGTCCTTTCAATAAGCATTGTTTGTCCAATCTGGTCACCCATCATTCTCCTCCATCTTGTCTACAAGCTTTGAGTAACCACCACTACACTTCAGTTTCACATCCTCAGCTTTGTTGATTTCTGCCACTTATTCTAATCAACCTTTGAAATCTCTCTCTTTTGTGTCACTTCTATTGTCCTTCTAATTTGATATTTTTATTATTTCTGACAGAACTGACTTGAGGATGAATGAAGCCATAGGAAAAACTTAGTTTGGGGGCCAAGAGCCCCACTGACTTCCCTTAGGTCCGTTCATGATCATTTATGCATTTGGCATTTAACTCAACTCGGTTATCTTTAACAATTATTTAAAAAACCTGTATGACAAAATGTGTTTTACTTGAAACTTACATCAGTCCTTTCACAGTCCTTTTTTATATAAAAAATAAATAAGACAAAGTTGAGCTCAGAAGACAACAGAGTGCCTAACTAATTTAGTTCCCGTTCTTTAACTCCATTCATTGTCTTTACCTGCTTATCCTTGGAGGGTTGTGGGGGGCTGGTGCCTGTCAGGCAAACAGCAGGGTACACACAGGACAGGTCGCCAGTCAATCGCAGGGACACAGAGAGACATCCATGACAAAAATCATGTAAAAACACATTCATAGCTAAGGGCAATTTAGAGAGACCAATGAACCTAACAGTGTTATTTTTGAACTGCAGCAGGAGCCCGGAGTACCTGGAGTGAACCCACATGCACGGGGATAACATGTAAACTCCATGCAGAAATAGCCCAGGCTGGCATTCCAACCCAGGATCTTCTGCTGCAAGGCAACAGTGCTTTTTCTGTAAGTAAATAGTGAATTTAGGCAATTTTGGATTGCCTAAATTGCCTAAAAATTCAATTTTGAATTTTATGCTTTCATCAGGTGTTGACATAGTTTTGTGCAGTTTTTCTTAACAGCATCTTAACTACAGTAAATTATAATTAGGTAAAGGTGAAATCAAATAATTGATTAGTACAACAGGTTAGAAACTAGTTATTTAAAAAAAAGCCTCCTACTTGCTGATCTATTCTACCTCTGACAGTGTGCTGGAATGTGACCACAGCTCAGATACAAGCAGCATATACTATATTAGTTCCTAATTATTCTTTTGAGACTCACTGTTCAGCAGGTGCAGTGTTTGCATTTCCTTAGACTGGCCCTGATTTGTTTTCATGCCATTCAATAACACAAAAAAACAAACTTTTTTGAGATTTTATTTGTATTAGCAATGCTAGGAGAACATTAGGAATTGCAACAAGGAAGACATGCAGAAGAATTTACTCCGAACCATCAAGTAAGGTGAACGACGGTTGGCACATCAGATTGTGCTGGTGGGTGCTGTTCCTACATCCGCCACTAGAGAGAAGTGTTGGCTCTGAGTGCTCACTAAGCTAAGACAGACCCAGACTGATGCCAGCTTCTTCACTAACAAGTATGCATGCTTGAGTGCAGATAATAACACAGCAAACGTTAAAAACTGTTAATATTACGCAGGCACTTAGTGAAATTGCTCGCACCTGGTGCCTGGTACCTGCAGCCTAAGCACTGAATTATTTTATTAATTTATATTTTTTCTTGTTGATGTCTTTGAATGTCTATAGATACATTCTTGGCTCAAACTGCATTCTGCTGGAGAAATAAAGGGTTTTATGAGTCTGAGTTTGTGTTGGGAACGGCTCACAGTAAGGATGCCCTCTGACTGTCACACTATCTTCAGTGAGCAGACATAGAGCATTAAGCAGTCAGGAGGCCCTGTGTTTGCTTCAGGGATTGCTTTACCACACCAGAGGCCTGCAGCATCACCCAAGGTAAATCCTCTCCTGCTGATACGTGCGGCAGAAGGTTCAGGACAGTCTCCGACTTCACTGTGTCCCTCTCTTCTGTGGCGTGTGTCCTCCTGGGGGGAACATGTTGACTCAGATGGGACAAGTAAACAGAACCGGGGTGAGGCCATGTGGGCGCTGCATTCTCATGGAAGCCAGGACCAGTGGATTAGGCTAATATAGGCCCAGGCAGGGGAGTGGGGGTGTTGCAGTGCAGCCTTGCCTGACAGGAGGTGATGGATTAAGGCTTTGTCAGGGCCCATGTCAGCCCAAGAGACCCGGTGATGAGGGAAAGAGGGAGGCAGCGGGGAGATCAGGGCATCCCAATCCTGGGATCAGCAACATGTTGACAAGGGATTATCCCCATCGGTGTGTTGGTTCAGGAGCTGAGGTCCCATAGTTTCTGAAGGAAGGAGGTAGCAGGTATTTCATGGTGATGAGAGGTGACTAAAGTCCTTGCTGGTGTTACAGAAACTGTTTTCCTTAACCATTTGACAGGTTTCCATGTGAACCAACAGATTCAGAGAGGAAAATCAAAAGCGTGTGAAATCAGTGACTGCGAGAATTTAATACCTTCAAATTTTTTAAACTCATTTCTGCCGCTGGACCTGCTGATTTAATGTCAGCAGTTAATCGCCATGCATGAATGGAGATCAAGTTACTGTAAGAGCTGGCGGGCGGCATGATATCTCAGCCACATTCGCTTTTGTGGAGGAAATGGTGAAAGCAGATTGTTTCTTTTTATGGGCTCCCTTTGAAATCCAGCACAGTTGACCCTCCCTCGGCAAGAACTTTACAGCATGCTCTGGTTTATTTCTGGAAACCTCCTCCACTCCTCAGCTTGTTTAAGACACCTGCCCGAGTGTGCCTTTTGTTTGTTTTAACAGTTGGGACAAACAATAAAATGAGGTGATTAGGAATTAGCATTTTCACTGCATTGCCCAAGAGAAACCACAGGGAATATTTTTTAGTCCACAGTCATGAGTACTGATGAGTGGAGGGGGTTCTACATGGGGAAAAAAAATTACCAACACTTGGCGCTATCATCTGTTGGCCCTGTGTCCACATCTGGGCCTTGTCTCATGTTATTTAATCTGAAAAATGAGTTCAGTTCATGATGTTACGGTAAATGATACGTAGTGACAGTATGTGCAACACAAGCTTTCTATCATCTAGATTTAAAGCAGAAAATGATACTCTGAGTAGGTCAAAAAATTTTCATGTAATTCCATTGAAGTTACCCTAAGCACAAAACATCACTAACAGATCCAGTCAGAAGTTTACATACACTCATGTGCACGGATGTAATTCGTATTGGACTTTTAATGATTAATGTGAATGTTTCTTTGTCAGGATGGGATGATCATTTAACATGCAACTTTAATGATTTCTAAGAACAAGAACTGGTGCTCAAATCTGAAGTTGTTGTTTTTCTAATCATCACAAGGTCAGAATTATCCACAAAGGATCCAATATAAACACACATTTCCAATAATCCTTGGATAAATATCTCTCAGCAGTTGGTAGAGAAACCACACATTGTTTAGTCGCCATCACAAAGTTCTGGCATGGTTCTAGCAGGATATTTGATCACTCTTATCATAATTGGTCTTTTCACCAGCCTGGCTTTTAAGCATAGTTCATACAGTTTCAATTAGTTTGTCTGCTGACTTTCCAGAAGATGCTGTTAACCTGTTTCATCGATATTAAAACTAGTTTCAGAATCACTATCCTGGAGCAACCAGTTGTCTTTGATTTTCTACCATCTAGTTTAAGCTGAAGTTCAAGAATTTGGAGCTGGTCCTGCATCTTCCCATAACTTAGGAGGCACCAGTAAAACGTGCTGCAAAACAGCCCCACGGCCTGATGCTGCCACTGTCATGCATAACAGCTGGATCACCTTGACTCCTCTAAACATATTTAATTGTAATACTTTTTTATTGTGCCCAGATAGCTAAATCTCTGTCTGCTCCGTGCATAAAACTTTTTTCAGAGGGCATGGAGTTTGTTCACATGGGAAATGATAAACTTCCATCTAGATTAAAGGTGTTGATTTTTTAGGAGTCATTTCTTGGTTGGTATTCCCTGAGTCAATGTTGATGTTAAACTAGCAAAACTTTGGACTGTAACACTGGAGTACAAGCATCTTCCGCTTTATTACAGGCTCGAGTCTTGGTGGTTCCTGGGCTGTTCTTGAACACAATAACCAGTACCCTTTCCCTTAGGGTTTCAGATGGTTGAACCTTGGACATAATTAGAGTTCCAACAAAACTTTGATCCCGAACACACACTGAAACTTGTTTTGAAATGGATAAAGCAGGCTGTGCTTAAAATTCATGGTCTGAGCCAGGAAAACCGGCAATCTAAATGAGTTTTGCAATTTCTGATAACCCGTTGACGTGTACAAAAATTGCGATTTCTCTTCAACTTGCTAATTTAACCAAATAATTGTGGGCAGGGGATATGTATGTATTTGAGTAATTTTGACCCCTTGTGGAGAATATCTTCATCAACAAGAAATTTTGGTTATTCAAATTAGTTGGAGTCTTATGTTGTTAAATCGTTTCACCCTGGAAAAATGGTTTGAATAATATATGAAAAGCCCAAGATTGCCTCGACATTTCAGGCCTGTATGTAAACCTCTGGCTGGCACTGTATGAATATATATACATCTGATGGAGGGAGGGTGAAGTGTGGAAAACTGCGAGAGTGAGACGTGACTGACATGTGGCAAGGAGGCACCAATCCGTCTCCTGACGAACTTGTCACCTCACCACGCTCCATGTGTCAGGGCCTGGCAGTGTCCCTGTGTCAGGCGTGGGTGGCCTCATGACACACGTTTGAGTGTGTATGTCACGTCCGTCTGGAGTGAAACTGCTCCTGAACTGCACGCCTACATAATGATGCTGACACAGTGCCATCAGGCCTGCCACTGAGCCCAGACACAGTCTCTGGCCAGTTCCGACTGTTATCTCTTTCCCCTGATTTCTCTCAAACTCTCACCCTTTCTGTTGCTTGTTCCTCTGCTCCAAGTCTATCACTCACTGACTGAGTTCAACCACAACCATTAACTTGCAATTTAACCCATAATGATTGTATTTGGTTTAATTATGACCATGAGAAACAAGATAAAGAGCAAGCCCAGCTCTTGAACTGGGTTTATTTTAAAAAAATTAACTCTGGACTGTAAATTCTTCCTCATCTGTGAGGAGAGTGCCAGTCAAACCTACACAAGGCTCTGTTACAGGCTGAATTCAGTAATTGCTTCCTCGATGAAGCTAAAGTGTAATCTTCAACGTGGCTCTACGATGATGCCTGAGCTGACAGAACAGGAACTCGAGCTTTAATGGCCAGTCTTTCTCCTGATCTTCTGAACTTATTTTTTTTACTCTATAGGTGAACGTTGTCTCTGGATTGGATTATTTTCTGGCTTAGCTGCCCTGGTTGCTGGGAGAAGAGCAAATCTGGCAGTAGCGAAGCTTCGTGTTATTTTTGCAGTCAAAAAAAGCACTACGGAGATCACATTAATTCAGAGGGAAATTGTGTCTTCACATAACAGATGTCGGCCTATTTACTGACATCTTTCACAGTAATTTCAGTGTTTTCCTGCAGGTGAGTTTGTGGGCGGCGATCTTTCTGTGATGTACAAACTCTGCATGAAGAATGGAAATGGGGGAGTTTTTAGTGTCAATCCCTCTCCCCCTCTCTCTGTTTGCTCTCTGTGGGTGTTGGTGGAGGGCATATAAAGGCTATTAAGCCCCTGGCAAGACCCCCCTAAGACACCCCCACATTCTATGGATGACTACCTGCCCAGGAGCTCCCTCTGCCCATCTGTCCCCTCCAGACGCTGCAGGGGAGTCCCTCCTCTCCTCTGGTGCTCCTGTAGGCTTCCACGCATGCAGACGAGTGGGGGACCGCTGACTAAGCCCGGCATTAGGCTGACAGTGCAAACGAAGCAAGGCGGGGGGTTCAGGAGTGTGTGAGTGTCTGTGTCGGTCTCCAGGAGGACTGCTTTTGTTTTTGTCAGGGAATGAGTAGGTGTGTGTGGGAGTTATTTTGTGGGTGATTGAGGCATTCATCAGTGTTGATGGATGAGTGGGTGTTTGTATGTGTGTAGGTGGATGCCTGTGTAGGAGTTTGAAGGCGTGTGTGGGTTTGTATGCATGTGGAATTCAGTGGGTGTTTTCCTGGTAGTTACGTCCTAAAATAACAAACCATGACACAATGTTGACGTTAAATATGAACAGATATTAGAGGTAAAGTTACTTACAGTATGTTCCACCAAACTTTTTAAGAGCTCAGGATAACATCTTTTTATGATCATTAACAATGGAAATCATTAATTAATAGGAGGTGAATACTTGGAATATACTCAAAGGAACTCCAGCAAAGCAAAAATGTATCATAATATTTTTCCTGTATTTGGTTTTGATCCCTGAATCACAAAAAATGGTTTTTGATTGATATACCTTTTTCAGATGTTAGGTGACTGACATCATTAAAACGGCAAAACAGAATACTGTCTTGAATCACCGTTCAGTTATAGTTATTTCTAAGAGACAACATAAGCTGGTTTAAAAAAATGTCCTCCTCCTCAAACATGGATTTGCCGGAAATTTAACAATTAGCAGTTGCTCACAGGAAAAAATACAGCATAGCTAATGATATTCTGGGTACGTTTCATTCTGAACAGGAAATATTGAAACCACAAAAAAACACATTTAGGTGTGGTCATAACCATTAACCTAATAACCAATCAAGTGAGCAGAACAAATGGCAGCTGCAGGTTGGCTGACAGTAACATACCTCTTCATAGTTGTTAGTCTTGAGCTAACAAGCAAACAGCTTTGGAGACCAGCTTGTTAGCAGTTCATCTGGGTCTCTCTTTGGGTATATCTTAGCAACAACTTAACATCCACTAACTCATTGGCAGGTCATCTGTACCTTAAGCAGTGTCGGAGATTAATACAGAACATATGGGCAGTTGCCTAGAACGGCATTAGAAAGCAGGGCACTGAAGCTCCAGATAAGTAATACAACTAATCTATCGGTGGTGCCTGAACCTGTTTTTGTTGCTTTTGTGCATGTGCTTTCAGTGGGGAGTTGGCATCACTAAGAGCTGAGTAGTCGTCCCCTGCTTGCCGTTGAGAATGGGAAGACCAACTTTTTTGCAGGGTTAATAAAGCATTTTATCCTGCTCCCGAACCTGATTTTCTCATTTAAATTGATAGGGAGGCAGCAGAAATATGGGCCCGGCTAAGACGCCATTTATGCAAGAATAAAGCGCTATTAGCTTTTTTATTTAAAAATTTTTTTTTTTTACAGTTTTTGCAAAGTGAGGAAAATACTCGATAATGCCACCTGCCTCTCCATTAAAATAAGCATGATACTGAAAATTATTTAAATTGCATAGCCTTACTTTCATGAACTTGCAACAAAACAGTAAAAATCATTTGACTTTGGACTACTTCAAGACAGGAGGGCTATTGAACTTTGCATAAAGCGTGATTGTTCCATTAACTGGGGCACTGCTGCTCAGTGGGAAGAGTTGTCGTTTTAAGTTCAGTCCATTTATCTTTTGATGGGATCCCTGATAAAGGTACACTTATGCTTTGTTGGATTGGACAGACTGATAGACACTATATTACCAAAAGTATTGGGTCACGCCACCAAATTTAATGAATCCTGGTGTTGCAACTTCCGAGGCTGCATATGTGTAAAGTCTGGTGTGGAGACACTTGACTGGCCTGCACCTCCTGACCTCAACCTTCTTGATCACCTTTGGGGTGAATTAGAGCAGAGGCTGCAATTCTGGTTTTCTCATCTAACTATGAATGCTGGCAATGGTTGGTCCATCAACAAATTAGACTTTATAGATTAAGAATAGGATGTCATTAAAGTTCTTGTACATCCAAAAGAAGAAAGATAAATTCTTTTGGCAATATAGAGTAAGTACATAAAAGTTTTAATCTACTGTCCACCAAAATGTCCAAACCAAAATCCTGATGCAACATGGGCTGCAGTCTTTAGGAGATAACATGCTGAGAAATTGTGATTTATGATGATTTTTAGCTGTTGAAAGATTTGATGAAAAGCTATTTTCCTCTGGATTTAACTTAAAGCTTATGAAAATACGAAATGCCTTGTTTAATGCCAATTTATATTGAGCAATTTCTTGAAAAACATTTGAAAAAATAAACAGATTAAAATGTTTAAAAATATATTATAGTCTAATATGTGAGCACATTTATTTATCTCTGAATCAAAAATGATGCAGCTTTAGTTAGTTAACATGCACAAAAAGTAAAGTTACTTTTTACTGATTATAAGTACCTGCAGGGAATGATATGAATAACAAGCTGGACTTGCATTTGAAAAATGCAAAACCTGCAAGGCAAGATCATGTGTCTGTTTTAATGTCAGGATTTTATCCCACTGGAAGAAACATTTCGCTGTGGGGTATTTTTAGATGAACTCTTCATATTATTTAGATGCCTCCTTGGGGATTGTGTTTCGTCAGCATGCCTTCGTCTACTTCAGTAAACGAGCAGTTTATAGTGTCATTTCCATAAGCATGGCTGTAGGAACCGCCATGCTGTGACCTTCGTTCCAGTACCAGTATGCTCAGCCCATTAGTCCAATTTGTTCAGCTGTCAAACTGCAAATTCTCACTCTCTTCCCTTGTGAGAGCAGCAAGGTTAAGGAAGAAAGGTCTTCTGCATTCCTCTGTCCCTCTACGTTTTAAGCCTTGGTACAGAAACTTACTGAAAAAACTTTAATTTCTGCTCAGCAGTGAGAAAACCAAACCTCCTCCCCTTCTGTAGGTGGAAGTATGACTGCAGATGAGTTGGCTAAACAGTTTTCTGGTAAGCGGGCACGCCGCCGGCTGCAGGCCCACAGGCGTGGGAAAGACCTGACTCTGATAATAAGCAGCATTTGGCCCCTCTAACCTCTGCAAGCTTTGGCTCAGGCTAGTTGTCTCTTTTCCTCCTCGCTTGTTTTCCCTCTGCTTCTTTGTGTGAGCGGGAAGACTCACAGGAGAGGAGGTCAGCCAGTGAGAGGCCCACAGCTGCGGCTGCGAGGTCCCAGTGTGTTTATTTGGGCAAGCCCAACCATAATAATCTCCAGCCAGGCATTGCTCCTGAGTACTGGGGCCACCATTGCTGTGGTGCTTTTCATCCTAACAATAGGGAAGGTGCTCTGACCGCGGAGGGAGCTGCACAGCACAGGTTACCGTGCAACAGCTGCCTTAACTGTGGGGGGGGGTCTGCTGATGATGTGGACTGGATGGATCGGTCATGTTCCCATACTATTGTTTAGTAAGATCCCAAATGAGGAGTAGTGTTTACTGTCTGCACAGCATTACTCAAAATGAGTTACATGCACTCTATCTAGTGTAAAATGATACTTTGGATCAGTTTTCTGTCATTATATAGGTCTTTTTTTTACTGTCGCTGTTGTATGTGGAACTGTATGTGAAAACTGCTGCAGTGAATCTAAAAAGTGTACAGACTGATCTTAAATCGCCAGGTTTTAGTTATAATTTCTATAATATTTGCCATCTTTAATTTGAAACAGATAATGTACAGTTCAAATTGTTAAAAAAAACAAACAACAAAACAAATCTGGTAGGGAGAAATGTAAAACTGTGAAAAAAACTGAAAAATCTGGAATTAACTGTAATTAATGACATTAATTGCACAGCCAGTTTGTTACTGCTGACACGCAGGTCTGGTTACTGCCTGACCTGCAGATTCAAGAAAATGAAACCTTTTTGACAACATGAAGTCAGCTAAAAGATCATAGAAGGCAACACACCATTCCCTAGAACTACAGCAAACCCCAGTGAGAACCATTGTCCATAAATGGAGAAAACCTGGAACAGAGTTGAACCCTTCCAGAAGCAAAAGTACTCCAAGTGCACATTGACAATTCATCCAGGAGGTCACAACAGAAACCAGAACAACATCAGGCTTCACTTCACCTCAGCTCGAGTCAGTGCTCATGGTTTACAGATAAGAAAGAGGCTGGGATCCATGGAAATCAAGACCCATTGCTAGCAAAAAAGAACACACAGGTCTGTTTCGCATCCCCCAAAATATCTTAAAGATTGAAGACTTTGAGAAAATATTTTCTGCACTGACAAGACAAAAGTGTGCATCCTGTTAAAGGTTGACTGCCATATTTGGTAATGAGATGATTTCAGCAACACTTGAAGTGCTGAGAAACCAACTTAAGCCAAACTATATAATTACATTTTTGTCCCTCCTTGTACACCTTAGATGTAGGTGAAGTTGTGCCACAAGTTTTTGGATTTCTAAGGTTTTTCCCATATTCCAATATCCCAGATCAGGAGGCCACAAGTCAAATTTAGCTTTTGGATCATTTTTCACAATAAAAGCATTCATTGTTGACGTGAATGTATGCCTGGAGTCACTTTGATGGTGGAAAAAAAAACAAAAACACGTTTTTTTATCTTTAGCCTTCTTGGAAAGAAATTGTTTGGGTCATAACTGACTGGTATTTCAACAACTTTGACAAAAATCACAGCACCATCTGAAGAAGTAATCCCAGAGCATAACGTTGCCACCACCATGCTTCACTGTGTGTATAGTGCACTTTATGTGCAGAGCTGTTTTGCACCAAACATATCAAATAGTTGAATTTGGGTTTCTTAATGCTTGAATATTCTAAAGTGTTTTATAAATGGAGTATATAATTGCTGCAGCTCATTCAGTGTTGCTTTAAGGCTCTTTTGGCAGCCTCCCTGATCAGTTTTGCTTTTGTCTTTAGTAAATCTAAAGGGCCTTCAGCTAATTTTAGTTTAAAAGTATGCCTACTTATAAAACCAGGTTATTGCACCTTTATTCTTCCCCCTAACAAATATGTTTGTCTTTAGCAGAATTACATGTATAGACGTATATTAAATTAAATGTGAAAAAAGTTTTGAAATTATTTATTATAGTATACATTTTTAAATCACTAGTGCTTGGCAGGTTTGCATCTGATTCACAGACTTGCTCTGTCACCTTAGTATCCTCTGCTCTTTGATATGCAGCACAACAAAATCTTCTTTCTGCTTTACTCACTAGGCTATTGTGTATCAGCTCCCTTATTAAAACAGTCACTCAACCACTTGAAAAGGTGTACAGGTATGTCCCAGGTTTTGCCTGACTGGGTGACTGACAGCTGCCCCCCCACTGACCCCTCTGGCTGCTGTTTTGCTCATCGTTTATTGGCTTGTAGAATTGATGGATTTACTGCTTAGCCTTTTTTCCAACCACTCAGTCTGCCTTACTCTTCTAAGTGTTGCTGTTTGCCCTAAGTACCTATGCTAGAGACCATAACTTCTGGTTACTGTCTTCCCTCAAAGATCTCTCAAAATTTCCTGCCCCATCTTTCCTTCATCAAAAACATCCTGTCTGCCAGTCAGTCAACAGCATATGTGAGAGTGTGTTTGCATGTTCATGCCCTCCTCTCCTCTGGCTGTGAGGGAACCGCATGGGGCCACAAAGGGAAACACGAGTCAGCTGAGCCGACAGACCAAGCAGGTGCAATGACCGGGACCCGAGGAGGGGCAGCTGTCCGTCAGACTTGCTGCACCCAAAAAAACTTCCTCCTTCATGAGGCTGCTAGATCAGGGCCTGAAATAAGAGCCCTAAACTGATTGCTGATCTCACTCAACTGTGCTAATCCTAAACTGACCAGAGCTGAACTGGAAAACTGTTGAATACATGGCAGATATTATGTACGCATTTCAGTGCATTTCACCTAATTTTTCCTGTTGAGAGACAACTTTTTTCATTCATTAGAGTGCAAATACATCTTTGTAATACAGCAATGCATCTTTATCCAAGGACACAACATACACTATATGTCACATCTGCCACCCTGTATCTGGCCCGAGTTTGCATTACCTACAGAGAGACCCCTTCTGGGGTGGGGGGCTCAATTCTTAAACATTACCTCCTAACACGTCCTCTGAAATTAAAATGCAAAAATGCATTGAGCTCAGTGAGATTCCTCCACATAATTTGCTGTCCTCCTGCCCCTGCTGCTAACCCCAGCTCTTCTAAAAGCATCACTCTGAGCTCTGACAGCAAGTGGGTGACTTCTGACAGCTCACATTGATCTGCTGGCTGTGAAAGAGGTTGGCTTGACAATGGAGAACATGTGTCCGTTTTGGGACAAGCCTTAACTTGTCTGAACCCCCCCCCCATATTTGGGATGTGCCCAGAGGAAAAGCCATTCCTTGGGTGGGTAAAGCTATTTCATTTATTACGTGAGGAATTTAATTTCGGTATATATTCTTGATCTGACTTCTTTACATCTAAACTTATAGAAACATTTGCAACAGATTTACCATTCTGCATTGTTGGGTTCTTTGTGTTTGATGGGTTCCTTTAAAGCAGCAGCAGAGGGAAATGTGTTATAGTCTGTGTGTGTTTAACTTGCTCTGTGTCAGTGTAGTTTTTGCCATCTGAAGTCTAAATAAGAGCCAGCCCACTTCTGAAATGTCTTTGATAGATGATATTAATAGCAGAAGATTTAATGCTGCACCGAAACGCTTCATTGTGGTGTCATTAATAACAGGGATCATGAGAAGGGACATGGCTATAGTATTTAATGCACTGTCAAAAAACACAGTTTTACACTCAAGTGCACTGAGACACATTATGCTCTAGCAAACAATGGATTTGGGTGTATCTGCCTTCCTGTGTGAGAAAGACAAGAAAAACTAATTCCCCCGGTAACACTGAACTGCAGGATCTGAATCACTTAAAGGAGCTGACTTTCTTTCTCATAACCTACACAGATTGAGCACTGGAAGAATGACCTGTCCACATTGATTTACACTGATTATGAAAATGCCTTTATTGATTCCATCTGCACTGACTTCTTGCAATTGGGATTTCAGGGGGATTAGGGAAGCCATCCTCCTCCCAAGCTGTGCCGCGATCCCGGGCCTCCTGGAGAGGGGGTCCTGTGGCATTTTCAGGCCAGAAGGGAGGAAAAAGATCGTATGTTTAAAGCACATGCACTCATTATATTCCATCAGAAAGCCCACTGGGTTGTAGTTAACCCCAGATGTTAGGGCTTCTCAACACTGGAGAAAAAAAAAAGGTGAGACTTGATGTGGACTAGAATGTAATTGTAGAGAATCACTGCAACATTGTTGTGATAGACTTTAGCTTGTGATGGTAGTCGGCTGATTTTATGCTTGACCAGCCCTGACTGGTGATTGTCTGGTCAGAAACTACAAACATGATCTATTTCCAGTCATTGAACACACCATACATTAGAACCAGCGGGTCATGCTAACAACAACGCTCTTCAGTGTGGAAGTGTGAAGAAGTTAGCTTTTTTCAGAATCGTTCATGTTTTATGAAGCATAGGAAGGAAAAGAGATCAAATAAGTTTGTAGACATGAGACATGTCTGTTGTTCCTTCAAGCTGCTTCAAAAAGGAGTTAGACATCAGCAGATAACAGGGAGTTGAATGTATGACAGCAATTTCACTTTGTTTATCCTTTTGAAGAGTCCAATTCTGTGTTATACAAATTGCAGAATTAGGAAATGTTGGTATTTTCCTAATGTTTTCAGAGAAGAAATCTAGGATTTCCACATTCTTGGTTTGCCCCCTTGTGTTGTCTGAAGGCATTATTTAACAACTAATTGCTTCACTTTTTCACTTTTTTTTTTGTGTAACGATGGCGCATTAAACGGGTTAGATGCACTCATAGATGTTGACATCTGTGAAGTACTTGCTGAAATAGCCGCTCATTGTTGCAGGATGAATGACGGTAAGGTCATGTATTACTTTTGGTTCCAGGCTGCTTGTGCCCATAAACTGAGTTGAAAGTGTGAATGCGTCACTGGCTCACAACAACACATTTGTTTCCAAATTTTTATTTTTCATTTCTGACATTTAAATGAATAATGACTGAAATACGGGGATGTGTTGATGATGACTTCAAAAAGGACTTTCTTAAGTTGAGCTTTTTAAAACCAGAAGCTTCCGACAGGAAACTCTTCGGTTTGAATCAATTAAAAGTTGAACGTCCAAATATAAAGTAATACAATATTTTCAGTTAAACACATATTCCAGTAGAATTTCCTAACTTGCAGGTTTGATTGCAGAGAGAAGAAAGGTCTAAAATGATTTATGCAAAGAAATTATCAGCGGGCAAATGTCTTAAACTGCAGAGAGATGGTGAAGACTAGCTCAGCCAGATGAGAGCGAACTACAGACCGTCTTAACTAGTGATGCTCTGACCTTCCATTTGGGTAATAAACCTATATGGTGGAAAACATAAGACATACAGTATAATACTGTCAGCACATTTTTATTGCAATAAATTGATTATCAGAGTGATTAATGTAAGCTGCACTGATTGCAGTACTTTAATCTCTTATCGTCATCAGAGTTATTGGTATATCTGGCTCTTTGCACCAGTGGTTTATGAGCTGCACATTTCCTGTGACAACTCTGGACTCATTCATGAATCAAGTCAGGTTCCAGGTGTAATAAATGTTGTTCTCTCACATTTAACTTTTCAAAGTATTAGTGAACAATACTAATTTTCATTGGTTGCCGTCTGCAGCATTACTATAACAGCAGTCTCTGTTGGGTTTATCCTGAAAATGTAATTTCCAAAAGGCTGCTAACTTTTCCAAATCCAGAATGTTTTATAAGAGGTCAAAAGCTTAAAGGAGTTCAAATGGAGCAACTTTGCTTTCATGATTTCAGCCTTCCTGTTATCTGCTAAAAGTCCTGTTCTATCTCTCGCAGCCTCAATGAACTACAGACATCTTTTGAATAGCTTCTTACATCTCTGTGCTTCCTCTGATGTTAATTTCCACATGTCAACGATTTTAAAAGTAGCTAACTTTCTTTTCACTCAGTAACAGCATTCACACCAAAGCGTGCTGTTGCCAGCAATTTGTAATGGCAATAGATTTGGTGTGTTCACCTTCCAGGAAAAAAATATTACAAATTTTCTCATCAATGGCTAAGTTCTTAATGCATTTCTAGTATACACTGCAAAATCAAAGCCTACATGCAAAGCAGAATTGGACCTTATGTTTGTTTTTTTGGTTTAAGCTTGTAAATCTATAAAGAATCAACTGCAAATTTGAATCAGTACCACATGATTAGTTTTATGCTAACTTTCCTTTGTAACGTGTCCTGTCTGGCAGAATTGTTGTCTGAGTGCCAAGAAAAAAAAAAAAAAAAAAAAAAAAATATAATATATATATATATATATTATATATATAATATATATATATATATTTGGGATTATTTTCAATTGCAATGGACAGGGAGATGGAAATGAAAGGAAAAAAAAGAAGCAAGAAAGAGAGAGGTGGAGCAAAAAGTAAAAAGGAGAGAAGAAGAAAAGAATAGAGGAGAGAGAGAAGGATGGAGAGATTACAAGATAACACCCTACAAGACTCCTTCCACACCTGCAAGTACATATATAACAACAGCAATGTTACAGAAAACAGCACGGTATTAAAGAATGCGAGATGTATTAAGTGATAACTGCGGCTCAATATAGAACATCTGTGTATCTGTTAATGCCTGAATCTAATCACCTCTGGGTTTGAGTGTTAGCACACTTGTGTAAACAAGGTTTCTCCATAAAAATATGCAATAGCGAGTGTGAGGAGCCACAGACCTGCACCCTGGACCCAAGACAGACATGGAAGAGGTCTGAGCCATAGACATCTAAAGGCCCCCCAGAGCACTGGACCCTGGGAGCACCACCGCTGGGAGCTCCAGCGACTGGCCCACAGGCCCCGCCAGCAGCTGTCTACACCAGAACAGATCCAGCCATGGACCCAGAGACCTGAGACCCCAGGGCAGATCAGAGGCCTGACAGAGCCAGGGGGCCCTGGCTCCGGCAAGCAGGCACAGGAAGTGAGCCGGTACAAAACACCCAGCCCCAGACACCGAGAACCACAACTACACCAGCGGTCAGAGACACCAGCCACCAGCAGTGAGTGTGGCGGGGAGGAAGTTGGCCCCACAGTTGTAGTTCCTTATTAAATCTAATGCGAATAACCAACATTAGACTTTTTTTTTATTTTAATCTTGAGAATTTTATCCCTCATTAGCAGAAATTTATGTTTTCGTTGTTTTTACTTCCATTATCTTTGAGGAAAGGCTCCGTTCTGAAACTGCTCTTTTCATGTAAATATGCCGAATAACAAATATTTTGAGTCATCTCGTCTATTGAGTCTGCTGCTAATTGACGACGTTTCTCTTTGCGTCACTACTAACACGGCAAGCCAAGTGTTGTGAGTGTGTGAAAACACCAGAAAGTGTCGTAGTGCAAGGTAGGAGGATGGCGAAAGTGCCTTTCGTCCTCATGTGAAAGACGTTGGTGTTATTCTGCATGTGTTGGAGGGTTTTAATCTGCATGGAAGCCTAAGTCAAAGACAATTATTCTTGTTGTTTTTACCAAGTTTTTGTTTTCCTTTAGTCAGTTTTGATTGTTTGCTTCTGTTGTTGTGATTTTTAGGGTCTATCATCTCCCAAATAAGTAGAGTATTACATAAGAAAAGAGGGAACTTTACTAGTTTAGCTATATAGGAACCGGATCTTCTGAAATGTAACCTCCACGAAATCTTCTTTAATTTCCAATTTCCATTTGTCTAACTTCTTTATAATAGCCTTACCCTATCACTGACCTTTAATAGCAGGCACACATTAACCAGTCATTGTCTGATTTTTGCCTGCTTTCAGTGGCAGAGGTCGACCTCAGAAATCAGTCCTTTGTTGTTGTTGTTTTTCTGACCGAGCTGGTCACTACAAACAGCAGCTTTCAGTTCTGGAGACCAACCCTCTTCTAGAGACAAGGATTTCAAGGTATTTCCGAATAGTTAGAAACATGTTTATAAAGTTTTATTGCTTAGATGAGTATTAAACGCTCCCATTTTTTGTTAATAAGTAATTAATCACTTGCCCTCTTCTTTGTGTTTTTGTTGTTGGATATTCATTTACCTTTTTTTCAATGTGAAAGTCCGAATGCTAGACTGGGGCCAGTGCTTAATCTTAAACCAGTCATTCACAGCCAAAAAAACTCTGTTTCTACCAGGAAAGCTGGTTCTCAACTGACACCATCCAAGCCGCAATACATAAGAGGTTTATTGGAAATAAAAAGACCAAAAAGATTATCATAAACTTTACTAACATAAATAGTTTTTTATGTGTTAAGTCTAAAAACACGCTTCAGTCTGGATGTTTACCAAAGTATCCATGCAAATGGATTTAGCCTTTTGTTTACCTAGTTTTACGTGATGTTTAGTGCATTATTTCTCTTTATAATGAGTAGTTTTGTAAACAGTAATTGGTTAAGGTTCTTCATCACTCATACATCTTTGCAAACAGCTTGTAAATGCATTATTGTTAATGTTTAGGGAGTCTACTAGAGTAGGTTTAGGTGTCTTGCCATGTTTTTGTTATACTGTGTATGGTTTTGACCTTTCTGTGATAATTTTTGTTTGAAATAAGAAAACTAGTCATAGATAATAGTAATAACAGCGTGGAAAAGCAACACACAATAAATCTAGTAAGGTTCCAGTGGATAAAAATAAAACCAATGAGATGTAATGATGTGGCTCAATTTTGGAAATCCAACATGCAGGAAAGCAAAGGGGTTCTTCAAACACTCATAAATTGAACCGGCGTAAAAACGGGGATGACTAAATACAAACCAAACAACAACTTACTTAACTTTGGAGCTTTTCCACTACAGAAAGCAGGGAGGCCATCCACTCTTACAAAGTGGATATCTGAAGGCGGAATCTAACTGCATGATTGACTTGATGAAATCAATAATGGATCCAGCATTAAAGTGGGCAACCCACATTGATGTAATAGTAACCTGTGTTTTAACCTGTGTTTGTATGACTTTCAACCTCTACAGCTCATATTTTCTCTTGCCTTGAACTGTAATAGCCATTGTCTGTTTACAACTGTCTGAAGGAACAGGATATTTAAAAAAATGAAATCTTTCCCAGTGGATCATTAACAGATTCTCCAGAGGCGGTGCTACAGCTGCTGTGTGTGTTTGCTTTATGCTCTTCTTCTACATGTCTCTCAGGCTCTATCTTTAAATATCTGTGAATGTTCCAAATTTCTTTGACTTTGATTATAGCTCAGATTTAAAGCAGAAATGTATTGAAATCATTACAAGTTTAAGACTTAAACACTTGTTTCCTCACTGATCACATTTCACTGGTCTTTCTTCCCCGGTTGTCGCTTCAAAAGCGAGAGAACACAGAAGTTCCTGTCTAAAAAATCCTTTTGAAATGTTTTAGAACTTCACCTTTCCATTGACTCTATAGTGCTTCTATGTGTACTACAGTTTCTGTCAGAAACTTTAGTTTTATTGGGGGGAAGTCTCTGCATCCTTTCCACACTGAGCGGCTAAATAAAAGCACAGTAGTCATTGCTCAACATAATAGGTATTTCAAACTGTGGAAAGGCTCACAATATAACAGCCAGAATCAATAACATTTCTTGGGAAATAAAAAGTTCCTTGTCTTTTAGCTGAAATGTACTGCCTGTCTCTTCTTGTTGTGGTTCAGAGGTGATGACCTGTGACTTTCTCCAGATCCTTTCTACTGTACGTCAAAAGTTAGCTTTGCCTGGTCAGTAAAATTAACTCTTTGTTCCACTTTGTGTAAAAGAGGAAGAAATGTGTCAAATCTTAATCTTAAGAGGCAGGGATAGCTGCTCAGAGACACAAGGAGAGGGTCATCTGAAGATCTGATATTCCCTAAGACTGTGTGGAAGCCTGAGAAATAGGATACACATGTGATGTCTTTTTTTGGATCAAAGCCTTTCTATTTACCGTACCCAATGTTTTTCTTTGGACTTTGGCTGCATTTTCACTTAAAGTATTGTCTGTCCATCACCTATGCCTCATGAAAACAGCATACTGTCCACTATGTGCCTAAAAACAAAGTAAAGTAGAAAAGAAACATAGTGTCAGGTTTAAAAAAAATCAGAGTCGTGGTTTTAAGGAAGAGAAGAAAAACATCAAAGGCCTGACAGGATCTGATTATCTACTGTGTTTCACCCTAAAGCTGTTTGGGAATCATTTTGCTGGTGTTCAAATATAATTTTATGTGCCAAATCTTTATTATTTAGTGTTATTCTAAGTAGTAATAAAAAGGAATCACAGATTCCCTCTTTGCTAGTAAAAAACGGCCAAAAATTACATTCAAAATGTGCTCTTTGCTAAGTTGTCTGTTATGTGGAAGAAAAACTGTTTTATTTTTTGTATTTATGTGGCTTTTAGGCCTGAATGTTAATTAGTTCTGGGCTGAAAATGTAGCCAAAGGAAAAAATTTAAAGACCTTCAAAAAGCATAAAGACATGTTGATCACAATCACTTAAAAATAAAGGAATAAAGGAAAGTCTGGCTCAGAATATAAAGAAATGAGAAATAACTCAGAAGTTTTGCACAGTAATGTATGCATATGCTCTAAAGAAACTGAGGATTTTGCAAGTAAAGAATTTGTGTACATTTGTGTTTGATGGGACGTGGGAGTGAAGCAAGGCCTTTCTATTAACATGCACTTTATCTCTAATTAAATCTCAGGAGGTTACCGATTGACCCTGCTTCACCTGAGTGGATATGCCAGAGCTTTTACCCGCCTAACAGAGGCAGAGCGGGTCTTTTGATATAAATCCACCTTGAGGCTCCAACCTAACCACTGGTTATAAAGAGTTCATAATGCAACCCATGCTGACACCACTGAGCAGAGATTATTCCAAAAAAGGAGCATTGTTGGGAGCACATCAGTGTATGCTTAGAGTCTTACTGAATAATTCCTGTTCAGCTACCTGGGATTTATCCCATATCCCTCTCTGAGACACCAAAAGATCTGTGCTTTGATGGCTTAAAATTAATTACTAATTTACTGAGTCTATAACTTTATCATTGGACCCAATTTAAATTGCATGCTAATCTGGTGCCAACTTTGGGTGGAAACCGAGCAATTTTTGTGTTAATTGGGGAGATTGAATCTGGAGAACAAGGAAAATGAGGCAACGGAGAAATCCACTTAATCTGGAACTTCTGAATTTTCTTAATTAGTGAGTTTTCTTTTGTCTGAGGTCTTCTATGTTATCCTAAATTACAGAAGGTTTTGGATTCTTTCCTCAGTTATTGAACTGTTCTAGTGCCTGATTGCTGGGATCTAAGTGAGAGCCACATGCCTGACTTGTTCAAATGCTTGCTCTCCTGAGGAGAGGTTAAGCAAAAGAGTAAGCACCTCCCGGGCAGCTGCAGACTTGCTCTCTGCTACCCTGTCATCCATCCTGGAGCCTAACCAAGTTATCATACCAACAAATCTCCCATCAGGGGCCCCACAGCTGACACTTTCAGAAAGACACCCACAGGGTGGCAACAAATTTCCAGCAGCGGGGCGTTGCTAAGAGAGGAGCCGGGGCACCTGTAAAGGTCTACCCTCCTGCCCACAGAGAGGGTGCCCCCGCTGGGCACCACACTGCTCTCTGGCCTCTTGGTCAGCCATGGAGCACAGGAACTGGAAAGCGGAACTCTGGTTAATGCTCTTCACAATAGCATGAGAACACAATGGAAGTACTATATCACCAAGACTGTCAAAAAATCTAAAAGCAACCCACGAACAATTAGCTGAAAGGGCAGCAAGGTTTCATGGCCACAGGCCTTAGGTCTTAGACTGAATGTCCACCCACGTTCAGATGGCAGCTGGTGATTCTGGCCGGAGAATACATGCACAGACTCCTGCGGACTAGTGCCTGACCTTTAAGCGTGTCCCTTAAAAACGAACCACATGGAGGGCCATTCAAAGGGTGGTTTATGCCTTATTTGTGATAGGAAATGTTGCCCAGTAGTTTGTCTTTATGACCATATAGAGTCAGGCAGTTTGTTCCTTTTATTATTTACATTATTTGTTGTATGGGCCATGCAGCTGTTTCCACTGATGCTGTATGGCGTCATGGTTTATTTTCTGTAATGACACAAAGCAGGTCTAACTGTCGTGCTGATCATTTCTAACTTTCTCTATGGATGCTCTTTTGGTTTAGCTAAATGAGACTAGAGTGAGTCATCAGCAGATCCTGGGTATCATTCCGTTCCTCTTGATTTGATTTCTGTGAGATCATCTTTAAAAAGGGATTTGTTTGCTTTGTCTTTGCAGCCCTAGAATCATCCAACATACGAAAACAAATGCCATCTTTGATTTGGGTGAGGTCCATATGTTCATGATACTCTAACAAGAACAAAATGCCCTTCGGGGCAGTCTAAGCTTGCCTGTCTTCCACAAGCAGAAAACCTCTGAGTCTTTAAACTTACTTCTGAAATGTCCTGGCTTGATGGAATTACTTAAATATGTTGGCAAGCGATTAACAGTTTGCGACAAGATGACAGATTTTACTTTTGGCAACACTTGGTATAGAAACCACATTTCTAAAGATGTGATCTTGCCCATGTTGTGTCCATTAGCCAAAGCCTCCAAAAGAAAAATAAAAGATGACTCAATGGCATCTGATCCTTTTTACACTAAATGTATAATGAAAATCTTTAAAATCCTGAAAGTTCAATTCAAACATTTGTGGTTTGAACTGAGGAAAACATGAACATATTGTGCCTTTTGAAGATATAAACAAAAACCGTGGCCAGATTTAGGTGCAGCCTCCTAGCATTCTCTTCATCCAGCATCTATAAATCATTTGTACGGGCCAGTGCTGCTCTCCATTGCTGACCCATTGGCTAAGAGCCAAGCCTGTGTCCGGACGAGGCCCTGACCCATGAACCTTGGCCGGAGCCCTTGGGCCAATGGGGCGAGACCATTAGAGCTGAGACCCCGCCAGCCAGGGCTACCTGCTGCTCTTGCATAAAGCAATTGGACACAGCCATCAGGATGATGGAGCACACTGAATTATCCACGCTGACCACTCCAATGGCTGATTCTGACTGTTGCAGGAAACAGTATCTCCAGCGCCTGTTGAATCTAAATAAATGGGCTTTTTCATATCAAGCCACAGATGCTTTTTTGTGTGCCTTTAACTTATCATACAGATTGTGCATTGCAGCTTTAACTGCAATGTATGTTACGGTGGGGTGTCAAATAAAAGAAGCCATATTAAAGAGGGGAGGTCGCCATTTTGCCCCAGCACCATTTTGTACCTTTAGTGGTTTTGGTCATTTCCCGTTTGTCTTGGCCACGTGTTAATTCACATCCACTAGGGGGATTTTATATCCGCTTTGAGGCCCAACAAATTAAAGTTATTTTGTACATTATACACATAGTCTGATTTAAGAAAATTCAGTCATATGACTCAATTAAATGCTGTCCATGAAAAGAAAGTCGCCTAAATTGATTTGTTTTCATCACTGGTTAAAATCTCTATTTTCTAAAGTCAAGTGGCCAAAATGGGGATCTAAACTGCAATTAATATAAATAAGGTGTACAAAGTTTTTCCAAATGATGACAAGTCATTAAGTAATAAAGGGGATTTGAGCATGTTTATGAACATTTGTCTCGATATTTCATAGAAATGTTTAACAAAGAAAGTAAACTGATACCCAATCATTTATGTAGAGTCCCTACATAAGAAAATAATTGTTCTGCCTTCACACACACATGAACTTGAGTGAAATCCCATTCTTAACCCATATGGTTTAATATGATGTCTACCCAGCATTTGCCTTAGCTGCTTCACTGTTCCTGGGAAGGCTTTCTACAAGGTTTAGGAGTTTATAGGAATTTTTGACCATTATTCCAGAAGCATGTTTGTGAGGTCAGACACTGATGTTGGATGAGAACAACTGTCTCTGCTCGAATTTATCTTAAAGGTGTTGTATCGGGTTGAGGTTAGGACTGTGCTGGCCAGTTGATTTCTTTAACACCAAACTCTCTCATCCATGTCTTTATGGTCTGTCTTTGTGTACTGGTGCACAGTTATGTTGGAACAGAAATGCGCCCCCCTCAAACTGCTTTCAAGAAGTTGGGTGTATGAAATTGTCCAAAATGCTGAGGCATTACAAGTTCATTTTTACTGAAACTAAGGGGCTAATTAAAACTTAAAAAAAAAAAGACCCACACCCTAATCACCTCTGCAACAAACTTTACACTTGACACAGTGCTGTCAGGCTAGTGCTGTTTTACTAAATCCAGACTTGTCAGTTGGATTACTATACAGAGAGGCATGATTCGTAACTCCAGAGAACACGTCTCAACTGCTCTAAAGTCTTGTGATAGCTTATTGTACACCACTGCCTCCAATGCCATGCATTGCACTTGGTGATGCATGGCTTGGATGCAGCTGCTTGGGTTTTAAAGCCCGTTCTATGATGTCCTCTGCACACTGTTCTTTAGCTAATCTGAAGTTCACATGAAGCTTGGAGATCTGTAGTTATTGATTCTGCAGAAAGTTGCCGATTTTGAGTTACTTACCACCTTTTGACTGAGTCGTTGTCATTCCTAATCTCTTCCACTTTGACATAATACTGCTAAATGTTGACTGTGGAGTATTTAGCAGTGATTAAATGTCAGGACTGGACGTTTTGAGCACGTACATCCTACCACAGTACCACACTGGAATTTACTGAGCTCCTGAAAGCAACACATTTTTTCACAAATGTTTTTAGAACCAGTCTACATCCCTATATGCTGAATTTTATACCTGCGAGGCCAAGGAAGTGACTGGAGCACATGAATTCAATGAATTGGATTGTTGAGAGAATACTTTTGACAATGTTGTGTACGTATGAATGGTTTGCTTACAGGTAGAAAATAAGTGGGAATCGTCAAAATGGTAACGTGCAGTTACAAAATGGGGGTACAGATAAGCGAAGGGAGGAATTTTTTCAGAGTTGTTGAAGTGAAGTTTTAGAATTAGAGCTCTTTTATTATTCCACCTGCAAGCTTTTTATTACTGTACAATAATACTTTTTTTTTCTTCTTTCTAATTTATTTACATTCTCATGTCTTGTGCATTAAATGCTAAAATTCAGGCTTCTGCTGAAAATTCCTCCATCTGTCCCCCCCCCCCTTCAATCCACAATCCAAACAAATACACCTGATGAACCCCCTTCAACTTAACACCTTTAACATTATCCATACCCTGTGGAGTTAAACTCTCAGTGCACACAAATGCATCCAATTGACAGGCAGCTTAGGCAAGTGGCTCGTTTGGGGAGCAAGCAGAGTGTGATTGGGCCTACATAAAGGCAGTCTGAATCACATCTGGGAGGATGTGCATTACAGAACACCGTGAGAAAGACGAGCACCTGGATAAAGCGCACCTGAATTCACACAAGATGGCTTCTTGGGAATGGGATTTACAACTTCCTACATCATAGGTTTATACACACCAGCTGGTGAGTTAGAGGTTTCATAAAGAGATAAGGATTTAGATGGAAATTTATTACAATTGAATGTTGGCACCCTAGTTTTACGATACTGATAGTGGGTGTGAATACTGGGCTTTACAGACGTATTCCTTTGAAAAATTTCTTCACATTACAACCACAACATTCAATGCATATTATCAGGATTTAATGTGATAGACTAAAACAAAGTAGGTCAAAAATGTGAAATCAGAACGAAAAGGATACATGCTTTTGGCAAATAAGAACCTGAAAAATGTGATGTACATCGTATTCACTGACCTGTCTGCTGTGTTGCTTGGTCTTCATGATGCTGTTTCTTCAAATTAAATTTCACAAAGATTGAAAGATTATTTAATTAGGTGACTTCTGAAAACAATTGGTCGCACTGGATTTTATTCTGGGGTGAAATAGTAAAGGGAGCTGAATACAAATGAATGTAACACATTTCAGAATTTTGTTAAACAAATTAACCATGTATCATTTTCCTTACACTTGAAAAAAAACTCTACTTCAAGTCGACCAGTTACATCCAGTCACAATCTAGTTATTCAGCAAGCAATTATTTTTATTTAGCTTTTTTTATTAGTCATATTTAAAATTTCTTGATTGAGAGCAAGGTGGAACCGAAGTCAAACCCTTGTTTGTGAGCACAAACTTGACAAATAAAGTTGATTCTGATTCTGATAGGTACAATCCATTCTAGAAATAACTAAATGTATGTATGTAGCATCACAGTTTATTTTAAGGAACATTGTCAGGAATTCAAGTTGTTTCTGTCACAAATCTTCCCTTAGTATGGTCGGAAATGTCTAAAAACGATTTTTGGCATTTGTTGTGTTTATTTCGATGTTTTATTCATGGTTTTCTTTTGTTAGTTGCTGCTGAGTGAAGAACACTGTGCCAGAGGAAGGACTTTCCTCTGGCACAAAAATGCAGGGTTCAACAGATTTCCCCTTGTTTGACCCCACTATGAAATTGGCCTTTGTATTATCTTAAAAACCTTGTGGACCATCTTTGAAGCATTTTCAGTGTGGGCCAGTAGATCCCATTACTCATCTTTGGAGATGTTTAGCTCAGGCACCTGCCCTTAAAAAGAAGTTGGTACAATGTCCTGCATGTCTTTTGCAAAGGGTCATAGTATCCAAGCTGCAGAAAGAGAGAGAGGAGGTGGGTGTGTATTTTCTCCTAATAGGCCAATCTGGACAATCTGATGCCTGCATCTGCCTGCTTTGTCAGCGAAAGAGAATTTAATGGAAGAGCGGAGCGCCAAAACTTCTGCAGTACGAGACGAGGACAGAGATGGATGGTTGAGGGGGTCAGAGACCTCTCCTGACCAAAAGGTCCAGCTTCTTATCTCCAACCATCACTGGCAAATTGATTGGTTGTGGGGAATCAGTCATCAACCAAACCCAGGTCACCACTTTCTTCTCCATCCCTGGCCCACAGGCAAAGAGTTGTCAGCCTTCATGTATGTGCCAGCGTATGAAGATGGATGAATGTACAGAGTTACATCAGGCTATTGGATTAGTGCAAAAAGGTCATCTAGAATGGGAGCTGTAATATCATTTAAATCTTATGCAACATTAAGATTGAGCCTAAGACTGATTGATTGAATTGTGTAAAATATGATATTTGAAAATGATATTTTTAGTTGTTTGGAGGCTAATTCAATCAAGGTGAAAACATGCCTTGTACACTATTCCCAGAATGCACTCTGGAACTTGATGCATTTTGTTTAATTTGTGAATACTCTAGCAGTAATTATTAGTTCATTAAACTTTGTCAAATTTCATGGCTGAATAACTGTTTCTTTTTCAGAGAAAGCTAAGTTTTACTTTCTAAAACAAGTTAGATAATCAAAGTAATGAAAGGATATCACAAACTACTTTTTCCTCCTCTAACCCATCAGCCTTTGCATTCTTTGACTTTCAAGACTTTTTCCCCTCTCCAAATATTTGTAATTCAGCATATAAGCCAACATATGGATTTTTGTGCTGTGTTTTTAGCAGAATACAGTAGTTAAATAACTGTCCCTATAATATTTCTGTCAACACACTAGCCTTTATCTACTTTATTAAAGGACATGAAGTATTTTTTACCAACCAGATGATATTTGGAATAGACCATAACATATGGCTGGAACTATTATTAGTTGACTTAATAACAATTAATCCTTGAGGCAAAATCTCTGAGTTGAAGCTTAATTTATTTAAAAAATGCAAACTGTTTATGCTTCTGTTTGCTTTATGTGTGATAGAGGAAAGCAGCAGATTACAAGATGGAAATTGGAGATAAATACCCAAAATGTCATGAAATAAACTAGAGAGAAACCAACATAATCTGCAGTTAAAAGCCTACCCGGCCCAGGACACCTAAATTGAACTAATGGCTGATTACCAGGCCTCTGCAAGAACATGGAGACAAGCTGAGGTTGTAATTCAGCCATTTGAGATGTGTTGGAGCAGAGATGTTTTTAAAAGTTGCAGGAAAGTTGCTCTTGAGTACTGGAGTTGGGGACCTCTGCCCTAGTTTATATGGATTCTGCCTCGGTCTGTCAACGTTGCTGAGGACCATTTTAACATTTTTTTTTCATAGGAATATACATACTATTCTCTTCTTTTTTTTTCTCACCATCGGATTTTGTTGCTTGGAGGATCTCAGCTACTGATGTGTCCTCAGAGGAGAAAAACTCCTTTAGATACATATAGTTCTGCATGAAGATCTCTAATAGCTAGGCACAACCAAAGAGTCATGATGGACATTTTACTTTGGTTTATATCGTTTTCTAGGTATTCCACAACATTTTACATAGGGAATATGTATATTTTACTCAAGGGCTGCAGCTATCCAATATTTAAAAGTACTCTATCGAATAATCCAGCGATTGTTCATTAATAGAATAAACATGTACTACGACAGGAATCCCCAACCAGTCCCTCTTTTTAAACCTACAATATCAGCTGTGCCTCCCCTTTCCTCCATCAGAACAGTGCGAGCTCAAATGCACACACATTATATCCCGACTTCAACAGTCAGTCAAGTACTTTATCTATCAGAAACACTTTTATGACATTGTATTTTCATAAAAGAAGCTAACAGTCACCTTGGGCTGGAATACCTTGTCCAGAGATGACTTGTGAGGACATCTGTAGCATCAAGACTTTTATTTATGTCTAACAAGTGTCCAACACATATATGCAGACAGAATAACCTAGAGCTCCATGTTTGTCCTGCCTGAGTGCAACACTGTGCCCATTGTTTTGGTCTTTGTACTTTAAAGTGTTTTTTTTTTTTATGATATTCACCACTGGAAATGGAGACATCCATCAACTTGTAGACTTTTTTTATGATCATCTGTTAGCATCCTTAAAAAAGGACCAAATTTCCTTGCAAAGACTGTTGTACATCAGTGTGTAAAGTGGTTCAGAGCCACCAGACTGTTCCATCGCTGGTGTTCCTCATATAGTATTTTTCTTATTCAGATAAATACTCCAGTTTGTGCAAAATGAGTCAGGATGCTGAATTTGTTGTTGCTTTTATGGTGGAGACTCTTTATGACTATAAGTAATAACGACTATGAGCTGATGCTGTGCTCTTGTGCGACATTGGTTTAAAAGTTGCAGGACAGTGGATCCCAATGACTGGAGCTGGAGACCACTTGACCAAGGACTTCTTGATCAGGATTACGTTTGGCTTTAATACTGATCCAAATGTGTAAATAGGCAAATGCTGACACAGAGTCCCCGCATGATACTGCATTAAGCTTGAAAGTCAGATGTTTTAAAGGTCGAGTTCTTCATAGTAACATTTCTCACTGTTAACTGGTCTATGTTACTACTGTAATCACGTCTCACTCCACTCACTCACCACTGAGATTCTGGACAATACAGTCTCCCTCATCTACCGTCCTTGATAGCTACAAATATTTGTACCAAGAGGACAAATAGACTGACTGAACACATAAATCTACCATCTTTAATAAACTCACATTTCTCCTGCTGAATCTTTAAAGCGGACCAGTCCAGTTCCAGTTAATGTGTGTGAATGATGAAAAACTTTCCACTTTGCTTTGAAAAGCTTTGTAAAAATTTTATGAAAATAAAGTATTTAATTGCAAATGATGAAAAACACTTAGGAAAAAAAACATTCGTTAGATCAACAAAATATTGTTCACAGCCTTGAATGGCTCCTGTTTTGCAAGTCATCCGCATGAAAACAGGCTGGGATTTAAAAAAAATTGGCTGCAGAAATTGTAACCCCACTGATCGCTGGAGGTGTGGCTAACATAAAATCGCAGAATATGAACCAGCAACAGGGGTTGAATTTAGTCAGTGACTTGATGCAGATCAGTTTGAATCAGACACAGACAGGTTTGCAAGGATGACCTCAGATGATCATTATCCTCAGGTGTGCAAGTTGTAGAACTGAACCTATATCTTAATTGTAGATAAATTCGTCAAACAATGTGTGTGCTGGCTTCTGCAATTGTGGTTACTCTCACACAATATTAATGCACATTGCATTCCTATTGCTGTCCTGTATGTTAGTCTAAATGAGATAGAGAAATCAATTTGTGAACCACAGAGGAAAGTTGACTAATTGAGTCCATTATTTGACTCCAATTTAGGCCTTAATTAAAACAACAATTGTTTAAGTTCACTCCAACCCATTAGGCAATGAAAAAAAATCACTTGGTTGCAACCAAAAACACACTCTAAGACCCTTGCTTGTACAGTACCTGCCTGTTTTCAAGGACTACTGGGATAAATGTATTTTTTGACAGAAAAAAATATATTCTTCTGTTTGTAAACACACATGAATCTAAAACTAGATAAAGACAGAAGAACTGAAGTTCTTCAGGGTTATAGTTTGCATGATGTCTCCAGTGGGACAAGGAAAATCGCAGTGCTCTGCAGGGTAGCCATTTGGGCACAAGACAAGGGGAGCCAAGAGGATGTCTGCACTCCAGGGTTCTAATCCAGTTCCTCTGGCTCTGCTTAGGAAATGTTCTTCAGCTCTTTAACTCCTCCTGGTTCAGACAGGTGGTTTAACTCTACCTAACAATTAGCTACCCTCATGGTTCGTCCACTTAAGCTCATAGAAGGTTTAACTATGGTCCCACTGGCTCAGACAGAGAAGTCAGTGGGACACCTTTTTTCAGCTTGGTTACCTTTATTGTTTCTTCTTTCTGTTTGGGAATTTAATAACATCCAGATGGTGGATATTTTCACACAATATCAACAATAACAGAATACTAAAAGACTCAATACTAAACCCAATCAGTTGAGAGTCAGTAGCCAAATGTGACTGTGCCTTAAACTGCAATAATTCTCTTTTAGTTGCTTTGTTTGTGTGTAACCTTGCTCCCAGGTCACTTTTTCTCATTAGCGGTCTCTTCTTTTCTCATTTCTCTGGCCTACAAACATCTGCTCTGTGCTCTTTTTAGTGGGGTTTTTGCTGCCTCACCTTTTAATCTTGGTTTTGGAATCAGCCCTCTTGTTATTTGGAAACTTTGAGCTGTTTCATGTGAGTGAAATTAATCATGTGTTAAGGACAGTGGAATTAATGGCTGGGACTGAAACCGGCCGGCTTAGCAGCTCGCAGATCCCCCTGATCCTGCTTGTTACAGGGGCTTGGTGGTTGTAGATGGTTAGATGATTGTGTGGTTTCAGCCTCTTGTCTCTGTCTCTTTTGTCTTTTAAGGTATTTCAGGGGTCTCTTCTTTTGTCTGGCTCCATGTTCCATTGAGGTGGAATCACAGCTGGCCCTGTTAATTCACTCAGGACATCATGTGACCCTACCCCCCAGGAGGATACTGTAAATGCTTACACACACTATATTTCTTTCTCCTTTGTACGCACACACGTGCTTAGACAGCAAAACAATGCACCAAAATTTACCCTCCTCAATCTTATGTGATCGTATGCTAAGGTAGACCAAAGTTGTTTCAGATGCATCTAAAGATGATTTTAACTGATTTTAATTTTTAATGAAGAACAGCACTTCACGACATTCAAAATATATTTTTTTTCTAGTCTTCCTCCTGTGAGTAGTCATTAATTATCAAAGCACTAGTTATTGAGAGTGTTTGCTTTAAAATGTTTTAAAATAGGACAAAGCTGAAATTTAAATTGTGTTTAGCATCTTATATTACTAATTAGGGCAGTTAACATGGCAAGCATTAAAGAGACAGCAGTCTCTGTGTATTCCCAAGAGACTGTAGATACTCATGTTAGCTCTGAGGTTTCCAAAACAAAGCAACATTTACAAAATCAGGAAGTTGCATAATACAGTAGATTAAATTAGACACCTCAAATGGATAAAAAAACAACTTTGGTGTAATAAGGTGAGCCTTCCTATTATCAACTAAAAGTATTGCTCTCTCTTGCAGTTTGAATCAACTCTACTGTCCTGTTTTTGAAAATATGAATATATAGAACTCAAATGAGTGAAATAGCAGCCAAAGTCTAAAGATACACTGTGAAAGTAGTTGGATAGAAGTGAGTTGGACTAATTTTGTATTTCTTAAAGACGTTTCACCTCTAAGAGGCTCAGAACCTTTAGATCTTTACATCTTCAAAAACAAGAGAAGTTGTGTTTATTTAAGCACTTGTGTTCTGGATAGCGGAGTATCTAAATCAGTGTCTTGAAACCTAATGGTGAAAGGCACTTTGAAAGATATTGAGAATGTCTTATTGAAAGCAAAGTTTGAAGAAATTAGGAACTGTTTTAAAGCTTTTAAACAGCACTCTACACTTTGTTTTAGTTGACAGCCTTATTCCAGTTGACATTAGAAAGGCAAAATGTGAGTCAGGCTTGCAAATGCATCAGGTTGTCCCTGGGAGTCCCCAGGCATGTGTTGTCTAGCCATCTGTCCACTCCAAAGATGCTGACTCATTAAGCTCCCCAACTGCAATCACTATACAGTTAGACAATTACCCTCAACAGCTTGGTAATGGTTTTATGGTGTCTAGAATGATGGTCTGCTAAATAAAACTACAGGATTCCCACAAAAACCTGACATGGCTGTAAATATGTATTAACCAGAAAATGGGCCTGGCGTGGGATCATTTAGGAGAGACAAAGAGCTGCCCACTAACAAAGAGGCAACATGCAGAAAGAAATAGGGGATTCTACTTAGCTAATGAGTTGCTTCATAGAAATGTAAAAACAGTGGGTCTTTAGGCGGAGCAGTTGTCCTGCTGGTTGGGCCTCATTGACTGTAAGGTGAGGAGGTCTAACCCTAATGCCCACTGTCCATTGTGGACGTGCTTATTCACCCAGAGCCAACAGTTATGTCAAAGAGGTCATTTATTGAGGCATAGCGTAAAAGGGAGACAAAGTCATTGCTAGGAAGGAACCAGAGAGTTGAAGGAGGCTCTGTGAAGTGGTCATTTTCAGGACATCTTGAGGATAAGCACTCTCCCTCAAGCTGAAAAATAAAAATAAAAGGTTCAGACTTAGTGATGAAGAGCCTTCCAGTTTCCCTGAGGGTCCTTCACTGTCAAGAGTTCCTAATTTACGTCACAAGAAGTAGTCAACTTTAAAAACTAAAGTTACATTAATAAAGTTAGATTATTGTGTCAAATGAACAAAGTGTGAAGACACTTGAGTCATTTAACACACAAATAAGTTTTGTTTGTTATTGGTGGCTACATAGGTGTGTGACTGGAAGTAATGAATAAAGAATACAACTTCTTTAAAATTCCCCAAAAGGAAAAAAAAAAAACAGTGGATGAAACACAAAAAAAGTGCTTTAACAATCAGTTACCTAGGATGCAAAATTCTGCCTCCAAGGTGGCACGCGAAACATTGTTAAAATCCTGCAGCTACTTGTGCAACCTCACAGACTTTGGGCCAATCCCTTCGTTATCACATCTAAATGACTGAATTAGGGGGGATGTCAGTGTTTTTTGTGTTGGGAAAGATGGCTGCTTGGAGATTATAGCGCCGATTGAAATGTAAAAGAGTGTCATATTGTTTTTAACCGATTTGACCCATATGCAGAAAGCAATCCAGGAGACAGAGTTTTACGGTAAAGTGTTTATTTACAGAGTAGTGAAATGTGCTGTGGACCTGGAACCGGGAAACCAACTGTAAAATAAACAGGATGGTGAGTAGGGAATACTTTAGGGTCAATACTTAAAGAATAATAATTCAGCCTTACTGGGTTGGTGGAATGATCCGTCAGAGGGTGGTGCAGAGAGACCAAAAAGTTGTTTACCCCTGAGACAGAAAATGGTGGATAATGGTGTGCCAAGATGATAAGATGGTCCGGGGTTTCGGAAGTGGGTGCAGTGGAAGGAGGAGGGTGGACAGGGTTCTTAAGGGTTGATCCAAGGAGCGAAGAATTCAGGAGGCTGCCAACCGGTGTGGTCCAATGAAGTAACGAAAGGCTAGAGTCTTTGATCATGGAGCTGGATAGCTTCTTTCCAGAAGTGAGTAATCTAGGCAGAGATCCACACAACGGCAAGGTCAGGTTCAGGTAATCCACTAAAGGACAACACTCTGGCAGTGAGTTGCTGGCAGCCTCCTCCTAATATACTCCTCAGCAGGTAATCAAGGGAATGATGAACACCTGTCACCTCTCCTCCAGGTTCCACGCCATCTAGGGGCTAAGCACAGTAAACGCACCAAAACAAACAGACAAAGCACAGATCCTGACAAAGAGCTATTGCAATTACCCATAACCTTAGTGCGAACCTTGCCTGAAAGAATGCATCTAGTTTCAAAGGCTGGGCGGGAGGCACATCCCTAAGAGGCAACGCTAGATAACAAGAAGGCGTCGTTAAAGGTAAAGGAAGGGAAAAAATATTTCTTTTTCTTTCATTGCAATGATACGGGCAACAGAAGAGCTACTATGGCAAAACACCATTTTGGAATCTTTCTCTCATGGGGAATTAAATCTTTAAGGCTAAAAATTAGAGTCGGGCGAACATCAAAGTGAAAAAAAAATACATTTCTTTGTGAAGAGACAAGCAACAAAATGATGAGGATGGAAAACTGTAACAAGGCATGGATGAATATTGTGAAGAAAACAAATCAGAAATAATTTGAATTCAGCATTGCAAATGTAGTTTTCCACACAGCTCCATTTTATAGAGCTGTGAAAGGTTTGTTCAGCGCCTAACAGATGGTTTTAACAGTTATTTGGATGCTAATCTGGCCAATCTGGCACGGAGAACAGATATATGGGATCAGAACAACTGCTACCTTTCAAAAGAGGACTGTGCTTCTTCTTTATTTCACCAGGGAGGTCTTTTGACTGTTGCAAGTATCAAAACGAACTACGTATTACAGAGGTGGGGGCTGAGGCACAATGCAGTACACTGAGGACATCTAATCTCAGCCACCCCAATTCTCCCAGATGGATAGGTTTCTGCCACTGTTTTGAAGTTTGGCTGCTGTCCTCCTTATGCCAGCCCTTAATCACTCTGCGCTTCAGCTCGCTGACCTCAGCTTGGCCTCGGCCCACTTGAGAACGACCTCGATCCCTCTTCAAATCTACTACACCAGGCAGCCCCAGCATTGAAGGGTAGATGCGAGGCATCAGCCAATCTGCCATCTCCATCTTCTCTGTCAACATGCTTCTCTCTCTGCCACTCTGTCACTCTAACAATAAGAGGCAATGCTCCTTTATTTAAGACGGGTTTAGACAGAGAGCATGCAAATTCCAAATCGAGCTCAGTGGATGTGAGCGGAGGATGTTCGATGTTTGATCGGCTGGCGATGTTTGAGAAGAGCCTTGCTGTTTGGGCCTGGGGTTGTGCCATCACAAGTATTCTTTGAATTGTTATTTGCATGGATTTGCATGACCTACGTGAGGGTGAGGTTTAATGAAGTGGTGGCTTTGTGTGTATTAACAGTGGTATTAAATTGTTTAACTCGTCGACTAAAAGATGAAAAACGCTGAGCTGCTTACAGTAAGAGAAAGTTGTACTTTATAATCCAAATTTGTAAAAGCATAAAAGCATTGTTGTACATTTTAACTTAAAATTGTGTGGTTATAAAAAGGGTTTTAAATAAATATATTCTGTAGTGTAGTCACATTTTAATACACCTTATGTTTAACACAGAATGAGCAAATTAAATTAAAAAGATAATCAGTCTTTTTTTGCAGTCAGTGCATTTAGATTCAGTTATTTATTCAAATTGGATAAAAAGTTTTTCTGTCTAAGGAAACCCAGCAGATTGCATCCAGTCAGTGACTTGCAGCATTCCCTCCCAGATGAGCATGTAGAGACAGTGGACAGTCACTGGCGTTGACTTTGAAGCAATCCCTCATACTGAGCATGCATGTAGCGACAGTGGAGAGGAAAATCTCCCTTTTAACAGGAAGAAACCTCCAGCAGAACCAGGCTCAGTATGAGTGGCCATCTGCCACCACCGACTGGGGGTTAGAGAGAACAGAGCAGAGACACAAAAAGAACAAAGAGAAAAGAGAGAGAACATAAAGTTAAAAGCTGAAATAACAGCAAATAATGCAAAATTGGGGAGTAGTGTGAGAATGTAGTGAAGAGAGTGAAAGTAGTCATGTCCTCAAAGAAACGATCAATTGTATCATTTATAATCGGAGAAGATTATGTTGTTGGAGCAGCAGCTCAGCCGATGCCCCCCTCCAGGAAGAGAAAAAACAGAGACAGTACAGGCAGTTAAAATCTGAAATAACAGCAAACAACACAAAATTGGAGAGTAATAGGAGAATGTAGCAGAGGGAGGGAAAGTGGTCATTATGTCCTCCTGCAGCCTAAGCCTATAGCAGGATAACTACAGAGATAGCTCAGGATAACCTAAGCCACTCTAACTATAAGCTTTGTCAAAAAGGAAAGTTTTAAGGCTAGCTTTAAAAGTAGACAGGGTGTCCGCCTCACGGACTAAAACTGGGAGCTGGTTCCACAGGAGAGGAGCCTGATAACTAAAAGATCTGCCTCCCATTCTACTTCTAGAGACTCTAGGAACCACCAGTAAACCTGCAGTCTAAGAACGAAGTGCCCTGTTAGGAACATATGGAACAATCAGATCTCTGATGTATGATGGAGCTAGATCATTAAGGGCTTTATATGTGAGGAGGAGAATTTTAAATTCTATTCTGGATATAACAGGGAGCCAATGAAGGGAAGCTAAAGTAGGAGAAATATGAACTCTCTTTTTAATTTTCATCAAAACTCTTGCTGCAGCATTTTCAATCCGCAGAAGGCTTTTTAACTGCATTTTGTGGACATCCTGATAGTAAAGAATTACAATAGTCCAGCCTTCAAGTAACAAATGCATGGACTAGTTTTTCAGCGTCACTCCTGGATAGGATATTTCTAATTTTGGCAATGTTCCGGAGGTGAAAGAAGGAAATCATGGAAACCTGTTTAATATGGGATTTAAATGACATTTCCTGGTCAAAAATAACACCAAGGTTTTTTACATTAATACCGGAGGTCAATTTAATGCCATCCAGCTTAAGTGATTGACTAAGCAGTTTCTTTTTTAAAGACTCCGGTCCAAAGACGACAACTTCTGTCTTGTCTGAATTTAGAAGCAGAAAATTTAAAGTTATCCATGTCTTTATGTCTTCAAGACATGCTTGTAGTCTATTTAACTGGTTGGGCTCATCAGGATTTATGGATAAGTAAAGCTGAGTATCATTAGCATAACAGTGAAAATTTATCCTATGCTGCCTGATAATTTAACCTATTGGAAGCATATATATAGTAAACAGAATTGGCCCAAGTACTGAACCCTGTGGTACTCCACAATTAACCCTGGAGTTTAAAGATGATTTCTCATTTACATGAACAAAGTGGAATCTGTCAGCTAAATAAGATTTAAACCAGCCTAGCGCTGTTCCCCTGATCCCTACAGCATATTCCAGCCTTTCTAAGAGAATATTGTGATCGACTAAATCAAATGCAGCACTGAGATCTAACAGGACAAGTACAGACACCATTATCTGAGGCTAGAAGAATATCATTAGTGACTTTCAGCAGAGCTGTTTCAGTGCTATGATAAGCTCTGAACCTGACTGAAACTCTTCAAACAAGTCATTGCTGTTGTCCGAGGTACCGCACCCTGTTGGCGGTCAGACGCCTCAGAGCTCCCCGGTCCTTGGTCCCCAGAAGCGATCACACACTTAATCTAAAGACTCTTAAAATGAACGAATCTCAAACAGTTTCTAACTTTTAGCTCCTTTAATCTAAATTAAGGCAGAGGAATGATTACCGAGCAGCGCTGAGGCTCCCGTCTCGGACCGTCGCCGTCTGTTAGAGGATGACAAAGAGCCCCGATAGAAGGTCACATGTAGTTTTATATCTGGCACTCCAATGCAATGGATGTGCCCTCCCTCAGTGATTATCAGTAGACTATGTGTCACCATTGTGGTGTTTATCTGTTGGGTTGTGTAGTAGTGGGTGTCCATTCTTAATCTAAGTGTGCCGTGGCTTTCTAATCAATCCAGTTATACCGGCTGCTCCACTATCAAACCCAGTGCTCCAGCCTCAGGTCATTCATGACAACCCTTGGGCCATTTATCCTTGTAATGTGTGTCGATGTGCATTCTTATCCTATTCTAACAAAAGGGAAACATTAGAACTTATGCTTTATATCACTATGGTATAAATGAGAAAAACAGCTATGAGTGATATTAATAAAGGTTATTCCTAACACTGCGTAAATGCTCAAACATTTGATTAGCAACTATTTTCTCAAGAATTGTAGATTGGATATAGGTCTGTAATTTATTAAGTCATCTCGATCAAGTGAGGGTTTCTTAATTAAAGGTTTAATTACAACTACCTTAAAAGCTTGTGGTACATATCCATTTACTAAGGATAGATTAATCATATGTCAAATGGGGCTGGTAATCAGAGGGAACACCTCCTTAAATAATTTGGTTGGGATTGGTTCTAACATACAAGTTGAAGGTTTTAGATGAAGCTAATATTTCTGATAACTCGGGAAGCTCCACAGGATCAAAACAGTCCAAACAAAGATCAAGTTCTACAGTTACTTCCAATGTTGTCTCACTTGCTGAGGATGAAGTAATCATCTTTGGGAGTATGTCAAAGATTTTCTTTTTAATAGAATCAATTTTATTTAAGAAGAATCCCATAAAGTCATGAGTGCTGAGAGCTAAGGGAATGGATGGTTAAACAGAGCTATGACTGTGTAAGTTTAGCAACTGTACTAAAGAGAAACCTAGGATTATTCTTGTTCTCTTCTATTAATGATGAGAAATAGGCTGTTCTGGCTTGGCGAAGTGTCTTTTTATACAACAGTAGGCTATTTTTCCAGATTAAGTAGGAATCCTCTAAGTGTATAGAGCGCCATTTTCTAACATTGTGCTTTAAAGTACGCAGCTCTGAATTAAACCAGGGAGCCAGCCTCCTATGAATTATTACCTTCTTTTTCAAGCGGGCTGCATTGTCTAATGCACCACGCAATGATGAAGTAACACTATGAACAAGAGAATCAAGTTGTGAAGGGGAAGAAACAAAATTATTGCCCTCCATTGTGTTTTTCTGTGATAATGAGGAAATTAAAAGTGGAACAGATTCTTTAAAGGTTGTTACAGCATTGTCTGATAATGATCTACTATAATGAAATGTTCTTTCAGGTATGGCGTACTCAGTTAAATTAAACTCAAAGGTTATTAAAAAATGGTCAGACAGGACAGGGTTATGAGAAAATATTGTTATTTCTTTACACTCAATACCATGTGTCAGCACAAGGTCCAGAGAATGAAGACAAAGGGGGTGTAGGTTTGCTAATGTTTTGAGCAAAGCCAATCGAGTCTAAGATAGCATTAAAGGCTATATTTAAGCTATCACTTTCAGTTTCAACATAAATGTTAAACTCCCCCACTATAATAACCTTATCTGTATTTAACACTAAATCAGATAAAAGGTCTGAAAACTGATCAAAAAATTGAGAGTAAGGGCCTGGTGGATGGTACAAAACAACAAACAAGTGGTTTAAGTACTTTGCAATTTGGATGAGGAAACCTGAGGATTAAATATTCAAAAGAGTTGTGGCTATTGATTGGTCTGGGACTAATCAATAAATCGGACTGAAAGATGGTTGCTACTCCTCCTCGCCCAGTATTTCGAGGAATGTGAAAATTTAAATAATTAGTAGGAGTTGACTCATTTATAGTAACATAATCCTCTTGCTGCCGCCAGGTTTCTGTGAGGCAAAATAAATCAATCTGATTGTCACTAATCAGGTCACTAACTAGCAAAGTTTTTGAAGGGAGAGATCTTATGTTCAGTAAGCCACATTTAATTGTTTTATTTTTCTTTTTATTCTGAGTTGTGTTTATTTTTATGAGATTTTCATGATTTCCTCCTTTTAGATTATTTTTTTATCTTTTCAATTTTGGCCGTGGGCGAGACACTGTCTTAATAGGGTAATGGGTGGGTAGCAGTACAGAAGCTGCAGAGAGGAGTGTTGAACTACGACCCTGCTTCCTGGTCTAAACCCTGGGTTGTCAGAGTTTTGGAGAACTAATAAATTCAGCCAGATTCCTAGAAAGAAGAGCTGCTCCATCCAAAGTGGGATGGATGCCGTCTCTCCGGATCAGACCAGGTTTTCCCCAAAATGTTCGCCAATTATCAATGTAGCCCACATCATTTTCTGGACACCACCTAGACAGCCAGCGGATAATGACCGCATGCGGCTAAACATGTCGTCACTGGATAGATCAGGGAGGGTACAGAGAAAAGAGAGTCCAACATTGTTTTGGCAAACTTACACACCAAAGCAACACTAACTTTGGTGACCTCCGATTGACGTAACTGGGTGTCATTACCGCCAGCGTGAATAACAATCTTACTGTATTTACGCTTATCCTTAGCCAGCAGTTTCAGGTCAGATTTGATGTCGCCCGTTCTGGCCCCTGGCAGACATTTGGCTATGGTCGCTGGTGTCTCTAGTGCCACGTTTCTGACTATGGAGCTGCCAATTACCATAGTTGGCTTCTCAGCGTGTGTGTCGCTGAGCGGAGAAAATCTATTAGAAACGCAGACGGATTGGTGGTGACCTGTGGGCTGGGATCTAGGACTATGCTTTCTACGTACAGTCACCCAGCCGGCCTGAGATCCCGGCAGCGCGGGCTTTGCTGGAGGACTGCTATGGGGAGCTACCCTCGGTGGCTCCGCGCTGGCTAAGGGGCCTCGGCTATCTGCCGGTTTTTCAACAGCGCGGAGCCGGGCCTGCAATTCCAACACCCTTGCCTCCAAAGCTACAAAAATGCTACATTTATAACAAATACCATTATCACTAAAGGAAGCAGAGGAGTAACTGAACATCTGACACAGAGAGCAGGAGAGAGGAGGAGACTCAGAGAGAGAAACTGCAGAACGGGTAGTCATGGTGGAGTTAAAGCTAACGCTAAGCTAGCGACCCCTTACCACTACTAGAAAAACCGTGTAAGACACGGAGAGTCCCCAAACGTTAAATGCAGCAACAGAAAATATGTGTTTTAACATGCTTATGTATTAGAACAAGTAAGAATATCACAGTAGAGAGAAATCAGATCAAACGAGAGAGCCTTCACACACCAAACAATCCACTGAGTGCAACAGTGAAAACAGGAAGTGATGAATACGCCACATGTCTTCCCTTGCTGGGCAGCCTGAGGGCCTCAGTTTAGTGAACAATGTATCAGTTGTGAAGATGGGTGCCAATGTTTGCAAAAGGAAGCTGTGACGCAAACCACTGGCTTTTAGCCTCAAGGTGTGAAATACATTAGCACCTTACAAGCACCACCACTCATTACCAGGTGTATAGGGAGAGTCCACAATGTAGCAGCATGACTTCTCATTCAGCTTCTATCTATTCAACCACCTCACACGCTGACCCTGCATCATCTGACCTGCGGTTCATGATAACATGACAGCCAGGGGTTGGCTTGTGATAACATCTGTGATAATGAATCCTGAAATGACGATCTGAGTCCTGTGACCCACGAGGCCACTTTATGGCCTTCCCCTGGCTATGCTCCAGTCTGAGGTTTACTTCACGGGTGGCCAAAGGCAAAAAGGTCCGATCATGTGAGCTGGTGTTTTGATGAAAGGAGGAAGGTGGGGGCTGAGATGACAGTAAAAAAAGTTAAATCACTACAAGGCCCTATTGAACAACAGGGCTAGTTGTTGAAATGTAATGAACTTAGGAGATTAATACAAAGTATTTCACTGTAATCATGTTTACTGCAGAAAAAAGATGCAGGATTAAGGTTTAAGTTCTCAGTAAAAGAAAGCTGGTTCACTCTGTATTTAGATCTGCTAACATCGTAGCTTATATGTTCTGTAGCATGTTGGGTTCCTGGGTTAGAGTTTAACACATCTCACAGCAGCTCATTTCAAGAAGGTAGTCAGTACAAAAATGAAACATTAATGAAGAAAATGATAGTCAGTGCAAAAATAAAACAAATAAATAAAAAAAAAGATAGGCAGTACAGAAATAATATATATATAATCCATTTAACCTCTAAACTATCAAAGATTTGCTCTGTGTTTATAACAACTAGAAGGCTCACACACTTTTATGATATGTTTAAACACTACTTTGTGATATTTTGAAGTGAGTTTTTTGTTCGGTTCTTTTTGGTAGTAACTCTTCTATCTGTAGTAGAGAGATATCAAATAACACAGAACTTTTGTAAAAATCAAAACATTTCCGGAGTGGTGAAAGCTAATAAGCTACTCAGATGTATATCACCTATTTTAGCTGATTTTAGCACAAATGCATAACACTATGTTAATGGATATTAACAGTCTACAATTTCACAACAGACTCTTCTTAAGTTTAATGCTGTTTTCTCCAGGTGAACAATGTCATGTCCTACATGGAGTTTTGTTGGTTGAAACAACCCAGCGTATAGTTCCGAAAAATTTACTCTTCAGTCTCTAGTTCTGCCGAGAACAGAAAAAACTTCTGGATTTTGTGTCAGTTGTGCAGCAGTATCAAAGATTATCTGTTCCTGCTGATGTTGCGGATTGATACAGCATACATCTGACTAGCTTTTTAGCTTTCCACCACTCCAACGATGTATTTACTCCTCTGACAACATTGGTGTCAGGGTGTGACATTTTTGGACTTTGTTTGTGGCTTTATGTTTTTTTACCTTTTGCTTAGATGTTTCTATTTTGGTTTTGGTATCATGTTTATTAGTTATTTTTCTCCCTCTACCGCCTCCTAGTGTTTTCCTTCTTAAGTTCCTTTATGGTTGTTTTCTTATTTTGCATGGTTTATTATTATTATTGTTATTATTATTATTATTATTGTAAATATAGTTCTTTGTCTTCCTTGGATTCTCTAGTTTAATTTCTCTTTTAGTATCCTTGTGTTTATTTATGTTTTAGTATTTGTTCCTTTGCATTCTTGTTAGTTTATTTTCTGTTTCCTTTTCAGTCAGTTTCTTTAGCCAGATCTCTGGTTATGGTGTTCTTTTGTTCCCTCTAATTTCTCTGTTTACTTTAGTTAATCTTCTTTTTAGGTTCTTATGTTTCTTTGGTTATTTATCTTTGTCCTTAGCTTCCTTTAGTTCTGGTTACCTGATTCATGTTTATGTAGTACTTGCTAATGGTTTTGTTTTATAGTCAGTTCTCTTTAGGTAGGGTTAGGTTTAGGTTCGATTTGAGTTTTTGTTCCTGCAGTGATTTTTGCTACGTTCTTGCGACGATTTTTTGGAAGACTTTTGCTGCATGCTGCTGCCTAGCTCTTGTCTGCACGTTGGTCACTCTAAACCACAGAACGCGACAATTGGTGTGATATCACATCTTTCTGCTACAGGTGAGGGGACATATACCGATAATAATTTCACAGAACGTCACTTAAAATACTCCAAAGTAACCCTTTAAAATTATGGGCCAAAGTAATGTAGTGTTTGGTAAGTTTAAAGGTACAGTTATAGGTTTGCAGTTTTTTTATATAGTTATAGATTCAGCAAAAATGTTAAATACCTTAAATATAAAATATTGTTTGATTTGATTTTGGGAGCACAAAAGCAGGAGAGAAATCCTTTCAAACCTGAAAGCTGTAGGATATTAGAGAGTCACCTAGAATTTCTTATAAATAATCTAATGTTTGATCAAATAAATGATATATTAATTTAGTACGAAACCTCTGCAGGAGGCAGTTCTGCCTGTTCACTGTCTCATCAAATGTCTGCTCTGACTGCCGCCTTGCAATTTCACACCTTAACCATTAATCTTGCACCTACTTGCAGCAGGCTGAAGCTGGACATATGTTAATGGGAGAGCAACAAGGGTGGAGGCAATGGGATACACCTGCAGCAATTAGACCTTACCTATCTGCCTGTCCTTTCATGCTGTGCAGCATTTCAAATAGTGCGACGCTATTCCCCAAGAAAAAGACTGAAGGTAGATTTGTGTAGACCACACATGTAATAATGACCTGTTTATATCACACTGTTTTAAAATCACACACATGCATTACTGAATAATGATTAACAAGCAGCCTACATACATCGCCTTGTAAAAGTATCAACACCTCTTAAATCTTTCCCCATTTTGTAAAGGTACAACAACTAACTTCATTTAATTTTATGTGATAAACTGAAAATACTGCAACACTATGAAGAGGAAAGCAAAATAACATACTGTTTTCATAATTGAAAACCCCTGAAAAGTATGGCATGCATATACATTCCAGCCCACATTATTCAAGTACCTTTAAATAAGCTTCTGGTGCAACTAATAACTTACAGGGTTCACAAAGCTAGTAAAATGTGTACACTTGTGTGTAATTTAATCTCAGTATGAATCCAGCTGTTCTGTGAAAACCACAGAGGTAGAAAATGAAGGAAAGCATTAATCAAAGAAGCCACCAAGAGGTCCATGGTAACTCTGGAGGAGATGCAGAGATCAAGAGTTTAGGTTAGGGAGGAATCTATTGATAGGACTGTCAGTCAGGCACTCTTCAAATCTGGCATTTATTTAAGAGTGACAAGAAGTAAGCCATTGTTAAAAGGTTACTCCACGGTAAAACATGCTAGTGGCAGTATCATCCTGTGGGGATTCTTTCCTTCAGCAGGGAAATGGAAATTAGTCTTGTTTGAAGAAAAGATAGACAATCCTGGAAAAAAAAAAAACAATTAGAGGCTGAAAAAGACCTAGTCCTAGTCATTTAAATCCCATATTAAACAGGTTTCTAGGATTTTCTTCTTTCACCTCCTGAATATTGGCAAAATTAGAAATATCCTATCCATCACATATATCACATATAAAGCCCTTAATGATCTAGCTCCATCATACATCAGAGATCTGATTGTTCCACATATTCCTAACAGAGCACTTTGTTCTCAGACTGCAGGTTTACTGGTGGTTCCTAGAGTCTCTAGAAGTAGAATGGGAGACAGATTCTTTAGTCATCAAGCTCCTCTCATGTGGAATCAACTCTCAGTTTTAGTCTGTGAGGCAGACACCCTGTCTACTTTTAAGGCTAGGCTGAAAACTTTCCCTTTTTATAAAGCTTTTACTTTTTGAGTGCTTAGGTTTATCCTGAGCTATCTTTGCTTTTGCTACTTTTTTTATAGGCTGCCTGGAGGACATAATGACCCACTTTCCCCCCTTTTCCCTCTGCTACATTCTCCTATTACTCTACAATTTTGTGTTGTTTGCTGTTATTTCAGATTTTAAGTGCTTGTACTGTCTCTGTTTTTTTTCTCTTCCTGGAGGGGGGCATCGGCTGAGCTGCTGCTCCAACAACTTAATGTTCTCCGATTATAAATGATACACTTGATCCTGTCTTTCAGTTAAATCCAATCTCTCTCCTAGACATAGCTACTGGCTGAGCTTTTTTTTGCCTGTCCAGCAGAGTAGCGCTCAGCATTGTTGTCTGAGTACCAAGAAGAAGCCCGACAGATTTATGTTCACAATTGGAGCATTACAGCTAACGCTTTAATGCTCTGCTTGATATTTATAAGAGAAACTTTATTAGAAACTGCTTTGGGATTATTTTAATTGTTATGGACACGGAGACGCAAACCAAAAAGAAAAAATAAGAAGCCCAAGAGAGAGGTGGGGCCAAAAAGGAAAAAGGGGAAAGGGGGGGAAAAAGGGAATGGAGGAGAGAAAAAGAAAAGAGATCACAAGGGTAACACGCCCGCCCTGCTTCTACACTGCAAAAAAAATTTTATAATTTAAAAGCAGTTCCAAAAAGTTTCAATTTGGGACTTTATTTAAAGGGAAAGATGTAAATTTGTGGAACGGGGGCTTAAAATAGAACAAATTTTTGGTATTGTTAACACCTGAATCTAAACCCTGTGGGTCTAAGTGTTAGCCGTGATTGTGTTTTTTAAAGGGTTTCCCCTAAAAAATATGAAATAGCGAGTGTGAAGCCACAGACCTTCCCCCCCTTTGGGCCCGAACAGACATGGAAAGGGAAACCAAGTCCAAAAAAAGGGCCCAAAAGGGCCCCCCGAGACAGGAACCCCAGGGGAAACCACTGCCGGGGGACCGCAACCCCCCCGAAGAGGAGGGAAAAAAGTCCCCCGGGAACCACCCAGCCCACAGGCAGAAGCCCCAGAAGTGGACCCAAAGGGGCCCAAAAGGCCCGCTGGCAGCTGTCTACGCCAGAGGCAGATCCAGCCAATGGACCCAGAGACCCCGGGGCCCCGGGACAAAATTTACCCCCAAGCAGAGGCCAGACAGACCCCAAGGGGTTCAGGGCCCCCGGTAAGCCCGCCCCCGGGGTGGAAACCGGCCAAAAAAACCAAAAGCACCCCCGCCCCCGGATACCGGGAACCACAAGTACACCAGTGGGCAGAGACACCAGTCTAGTGTCTACTACTGGCTGAGCTTTTACTGTGACTAACTGTATGTGCTCTTATTCATGCTATAGACTTGAAAACTGCTCAGAGTTCATCTGCTTAGCCGTGTTTCTCTCCAAGATGAAGCCACTAAAGGCGCTACCACTGCCAATAACTCTGCTTTAACATAGAAAGTGCTCCTAAACCAGTGCTTCTGTGTGTTCTCTCAAACCCCCAGTCAGTCGTGGCAGAAGGCCACTGAGTTTGGTTCTGCTTGAGCTTTCTTCCTGTTAAAGGGGAGTTTTTCTCTCCACTGTCACTACATGCATGCTTGGTACAAGTCTAAATCCAGTAGAGAATCTGTTGCAAGACAAACTATTTTGCAAAAAAGGACAAAAAGTCATTCTCTAGATGGGGTGTGAATACTTTTGCAATGCACTACTTCGGTTTTTAGTCATTCAGAACTTTCGAATAAGTCATTTTAAGGGTTTCCTCTTCTCTATATTATGCTGAAGGTGATTTCATATCTGCAGTTTTTATCTGAATTTAGAAAGCTGCTATTCATCCTAGTTATGGTTGGTCATAAAGAAATGCTAAAGACACCATTATAGTGAGGCTAATTTCTGTATTGATGTAATGGCTGTTTAATGTCTATGTCCACTCTAGGTTTAGTGTCTAAATGGCTGCTGATTGCCAAATGCAGCTCAGGTCTGCTCCCCATGGACACATCAGGCACTTGTCTAACACAAGGCCAAGACCTGGCTGGTGAAGCCCTTCTCTTCTTTAACCCCTTTCTTTGTCTTGTCATTATTTTATGAGGTAGTGTGAAGATGCTCATTTTGGGTTAACGGGAGGGCTTGGAGTGTGCCGTCCATCAGACTGCCTGGCTCTTGCTGTCTCCTAAAGATGATATCACTGGAGCCAGGCGTGTAGCGCACACACTCATCCCTTTGCATGGTCTCGCCTCCTGCTGCCTGTCTACAGGGCTGCACAGGTGACTCACTGCTGCCATGATGGAGTGTGTCACCGCAGAGTCTGGTGCCTGTTTGGGTCTGGCTCTGTGTTACATCAGCACAGCTAAATGCATCACTGAAATCTAGCATGATTTACCAACTGACCCCCTTTCTAATGAACTCATCTGTGACTCAACTAATAGCTAAATGTGCTACCGATTTCGCCATGACCTCTACAACCCCCACCAAGACCCTGCTGCGCATTTATTTAGGCCCGGCAGAGTGTGCATCACTCAGCTGGCATTTATCAAGAAGTGGGTGCTGAGTAGGTGAGCGTATGCACGGACCAATGCACATAGTTTTTGGCCAAGTTAAAGTGAATCTACGCCGTATAATCAGCACGATCATATCTGAATGGCAGCTAAAGCCTGCAGACATGAATGATCACTAGTAGTCTGGAGCCTTCATCACAGGACATTACTAATGAGTGATCATTCTGTTTTACAGCCATCTGGCGACAAGACGTTCACATGACTGAGAGTCACAGCAAGAGAGACGTGTTTGACTGCTTGGAGGAATGGAATGGGAGTGATGTTAGATTAAATGGAAGGCACACAGAAGCATTTTTTACTTTATGGCCGGATATTAACACTGAGTGTGTGTGTGTGTGTGTGAAATAAATGGTCGGTTACACTCCTGAAGGTGGTCAAAGTTCTGTCCTATTTTCTCGTGTTAGTGAACCTGCCCGCCTGCTGTTGGGTCATGTTTATAGTCTTTATCAGTGTCCACAACAGTCAAGGGTGTGCTCACACACTCACACACACACACTTACACACATGCACTAACCTTACAGGTCTCTGCCCTCTTGATTGCTTTAGTGGCAGAAACTAAGATACGACACACCCTCACCTCATAGACACTCCACGTTTGTACACACAGTCCTCTGCCTTCTTGATTGCTTTAGTGGCAGAAACCGCACACTAACTAAACAAACATGTTCAGACGCACATGCACATAAACACACAGGCTTCCTCCGGCCGCCCAGTCTTTTCCCACACTGATATAGATCAGGAGCATGCCATAAAAGCACAGTCTTGCAGGGCAAAGCAGAGGCCCTCCTCTCCTCTCAGCCTGCTTGGATCACTCACGGCTCTCAGGGCTGATAAGACGACCGAGGTGCCTCCCTTTTAACCCCCAACCACCACCCCCACCGCTACCACTCCAACCCCCCCACCCCACCAGCCCATCCCCACCCTTTCCTTCATTGGATCTTTTCATCAGTCTGCCTCATCAGCCTCTTGAGTTATTTGATATGTACTAGCTATGTCATACTAGGGATTCTTCCAGGTGAGGCATCATCAGGGTAGTTTAATAAACTGTAAATGTAAAACCTTCAATGACATGTTATAACTCTCCTGTTTCCTTGATCCTATTGTCAGAATACCATTATAACCTCAACCTCTGGAAAAAATAAGTTTCTCTTCTCGGTACACCTCCACTGCCCTTCCCAGAGCAGATTTTGAATTTCCATGAGGTCATGATTTAATGTCCAATTAATGGATAAAGCTGGGAACTGAGACTGTTTAAACCCAGTTCGGCGAATTATTTACCGGTGTTTCTGTGTGCCCACCCCGTTGCTGGCTGTAAATCATCGCCCCTCTCTTGACCCTTGCGGCACAATAAAGCCACTATTCCACTGGGAGGACCGCTAAATGGGCTTTATTGGAGCCTGCAAGTTTCAGCCTGCAGATATTCACACATTTTAGTATTTCTAACATAAATTGCAGTAAATGTGCTGTAGCAAGTTTATGCATTTTCATCATCTCACTCTAGGTAGAAAATATAAATGCAGGAGTTCTAATATTTTCCAAAGAAAATGCTGATTGTTTTCGTTGTTCTTTGCTGGTTAAATCCCACAAAAAGTGCTGATGAATACAGCTTATTTCTACATGTTTGCATAATCAGCTACAGTTTGAGGCTCGTTACAAAACATTTGTGACATCAAAGATGACACAACAGTCTGTCATTACCTTCAATGACTTTATACTCATTGCTCATTTTCACACCTCAAGCAGTGACATGCATGCCCATGACTGATCATCCTGCCTGTCACTTGTGTTGACATGTAACTGTTGCTTTGTGAGTTTTTGTTGTCAGGTGAGCACAAAGTTTCTAGTTTTTATGCAATTCATTTTTGTCTGATCCAGTCATGTGAAATAAATGGAGCTTCTATAAGTACATTCATGTTAAGTCAAAACAAAGAAAAAAGTCAGAATTAATCCAATAACCTATATTATTTCATATTTCTATTTATTAGTTTTCAAACCTTGAAAGACTGAGGGGGAGACTGTCTCCAAAGGTCAAAGGGTGAGAGGAGTGGTACATCATGGGCAGGTCCCCAGTCGATCACTGAGCGGCACAGAGACAGACAACACAAACAACCATGCCCAACCACACTCACGCATAGGTGCAATTTAGAGTGACCATTTAGCCTAACAGGCATTTTTCCGGGAATGTGTGAGACAGCCATGTACCAGGAGAGAACTCATGTATGCAGGGCGAGAACATGCAAACTCCATACAGAAAGGCCCTGACTGGGATCCAAATCTAGGTCTATCTCGCTGCTCTTAACTTCCATCTTGCAGGCATCAAGGGGACGTTGTTGCTCTGTTCTCTTCTGATCAGTCTTTTTAGGCAATTTAAATATTTTAAAAAGGATGGACGTCATTTGCCCAGGAATAAAATTAGAGGTAACTTTTAATGTTTGGTGCAAAGTTTGCCAAATTTGAATAGAAGTTGTAAGTTTGCATAGAATCAAATGTTGTGCTCCAAAAGTAGCTGCAGCACCTGAATGACTTCTACAACTCTCAAGTGCTAAAGTGGAAGTTAAACATAAGGTAGAGACAGTCAAATGCTGATGCCAAAACTCAATTTGTAACAGCTGGAAATCTGGGCCACAGCATCTGCATATACTCATACCCTTGTTCCTGATAACTTGGATTAGCTGAACAAAGCATAATTAATAGCCCCTAAATAATACATGTGTCAGAATCAACCATAAAATCAGAAACATTTCTCATTCTGAATGACCAGAACGGATTTTGCTTCCTTGTCAGTACAACCAGCAGGGAAGTTGAAGTGGAAATACTGATGTGGTTACTCTGTGGTATGTGGGGTGTGTAGCCTCTTATCAGTCAATTAGGGAGCTGGAAGCAGTAGAAGGAAACAATGTTATGCAATTATTCTTGAAGGTCACATTATTGATCTCATACAACATGCAAAACTACACAATGGCTGTGGATAACAGTGGGTTATCTTTCTAGAAGAGGCACCCAAAACACATGTCAATCATGGCTATAATTTTATATTACATGTTTTACTGCAGTCATCATGATATGATGAAAAAATCTGGAGCATCTTTTCCATCTCATTCACGGCTGGCTTGCATTTTACAGATCACAGCAACCATAAATGTTGATTATTTAAAGCTGATTTTTACTCAGACCAGAGGTGACAAATGAAGCAGCTGTGTTTTTTTTATCAGTCATTCAACCTGCTGTTTAATACCTAACCAGGCAACCTTTCAATTTCAGGATTAATGTCAAGAAAGTATGAAATGTAACCCCAAAAATACAGGTCTCTAAATTTAAACAGGGACTGAGAGTAAAACTTAAAGAAATACTTAAGTCCGATGTTAATCACTTGGAAGTGAAAATTGTGTTTTGTCTTAAATAATTTCTAAAATTAACTTGGCATTGTGTGGTGTAGCGCTAGAGCGGACGCTCCTTAAACAGAGGCTATAGTCCTCGACGAAGCCATCCTGGATTAGATTCCTGAACTTGAGACATTTGATGAATGTCTTTCCTCCTTCTCTGTCTGCCCATTTTCTGTCTGATTACTGTCAATAAAGGCCACTAATGCCAAAAAAGTATAATTAACTAAAACTTCTATTTGACTCAGTTCACCTAGCATTGCAGCGCCTGGGAATGGGAATAAGTTGGTAAAGCAATTTACTTAACCTCACTTGTTTGAATAATAGTCAATTTGAAGTAATTGTCAGATATGTTTGTGGATGAGTCAACATGAGGTTTTCAAACCTAAGAACATTATACAAAAGAACAAGCATGGTGGTGGAAGATTCATGCTAAGGGTTTGTTTCACTGCCAGTAGCACTGATGTATTGCCAGTGGATGGAATAACAACGGATCAGGACTGCTTCCAAATTCTTCAACATAACAACCAGGTTGGTTCCACCTGGACAATGATCCTAAACACATATCCAAACAGGTTTAGCAAAGGATAAATCAGGCTAACTTTTTTCAGTACACAGGCTCCAAAAGTGTAGACACCCCTGTCAAAACACCAGTATTTTATAATGTAAAAAATGCAATAATTGAAAAACTTTTACCACCCATTTTGTCCCAAAACCGTTAGGTGTCGGCTTTAAAGCTGGAGATAAATTATATTTTTCAGCATCACAGTGAGTCCAGCGTACAAATCCATTTTAACAAAATAATGACTTCATAAGGCGAAAATTAAATAAAAGTTTTAGAATGGACGTGCCAAAGTCCAGAGCTAAATCTAACAGAAAATCTGCAAGGTCTTCTAAAGAGAGCTGTTGACAACATATGTCCTTACGATCTGATCTGACTGGTGAGAAGAACGTTTGCATGGTAGAGTGGGTAAATATTGTCTTATTAAGTAGCTGAGTACTGATAGGCTCCTACTAAAGACCAAAGGCGGAATTTGACTTAAAGTTTCTATTAATTTAAGGATCTGCATGCTTTCTTCTATAAAATCTGTTTGTTTTTCAGTTAAAAGGATTTATCAGGATGTCAGATTTGTTTGGATCTCAAAGCCCTGGTGATTTAACAGAGGTTGGTCAGCTTATGAGAATCACTTTTTATATTTGAATCAGTATGTATAATTTCAACCATGTCTGGATTAGAGAAAATCCACATCAAATTCAAACTTGTGCACACAGTTCTTGTTTTTGAAAATGGTTATGATGAGCCCTTGTATATATCTGACCAGAACTGTATGTACCTTGGATTTCATTCATCAGCTTCACACTTTGGTGGGAACGGCAGGCCCAACTTTAGCCACAGACAATTTAGGAATTTGGGATAATTTCTGGAGAACAAGAACACATGATTAAAGAACCACAGAGGAACCCACAAAAACATCTACATTTCTTTGTACTGGTTAAATGCCAACATGTTGGATGGGACGACATGAGCTGAGAGAGACTGAAGAGACTCAGCGACCACCCCCGTTTGTCTCTGATGGAAGGGTGTGTGTGGCTCTGATGGTGGGGATTCCCAGCACCAGTCACAGAGCCAGATATGGGAGTGTGGGAATGAGACTGAGGACTGGCAGCCTAACAAGGTCTAATGCAGGAGGGGGAGGCCCACACCAACCACAGCACAGAGACTGCTTATTCAACCAGAAGAGGAAGCCAGGGCTCTGTGTGTGTGTGTGTGTGTGTGTGTGTGTGTGAGAGAGAGAGAGAGAGACAGGGAGAGATCCTTGGCCAATCATCCTCCCCACTGGTTAGGATATAAAACACCCATCCTTGGACCTACAGTGGTAAAAACACACACTCAACTTTATTTTCCACAGTGCCTCTTACAAATATTTGTATCTTATCTCTGCAAAGAGTGGACCTTTAGAATAATTTTAGATCTGCATTGGCTCCTAAGTTGGACTCAGGAAAGCTGTTTGCATTTGTATCTGACAGAGTCTTTCCTGAACCGACACTGTAGGGAAATGTCTTCAATTAGCAAACCAGAATACACACACTGGTTTTTCATCTACATTACATCATCCTAATAATTTGTTGCTTAATTTGTTTCTATCAGCAAAAGGGAAAATGCTGTAAACAGGAAAACAACTGTGGTTTTTGTATTTGCAGCATTTTTCCTTTTGCTTCTGTCAGTTCTCTGTGACTGCATCATTTTTCTTTTGTAAGGTTTTTCTGTAAAATTATTTTGTGATTGTGTGTTTTAGAGTTTGCATCGTTCATTAATTATGGAGTTTGTATTTTTGATGTGTTTGCAGTGCCTTTTTACCATTTGTGGCGTGTTTAGTTGCTTGCGGCGTGTTTGCACCTGTCGGCCACTGTACCGATCCAACTAGAACAACTGTAAGTGACCTCCTGCTTCGAGTTTTTATAACCACATTTCCTTACAGCATCTTATGTCTAAAACTAAAAACTTACTTTAAGTCAGGTACGAATAAACACATGGTTACTACAAAACATCCCAAAAAGCTAAGGTAGAGAATAAGAAAAACTAAGGGCTGAAATAACCAACACCAATATTTTTTAATCAGAGACTAATAAACATGTCAACACACTAAGGTCACACTGGGTAAATGGTGTACCAGGTTTTAGATCTGAGGCTATGGGAGCTGAGCGGAGGTCTGCCTATATTTGCTGATGTTACAGAGCGGAAACAGCGGATCTTCCTTGTCATCTAGAGGAAGACAAGGACTGCTAAAGCGATCACGGGAGCGTGTCCAAGATCAAATGTGTGAGTGTGTGGGTGTCAGAACAGACGTGTTTTACAACACGTGGGCAGGCTGGGCGAAGCATGGCAGGTGTAGGGAGGGTATTTTTAGGTCCTGTTGCAGAGGAGACTGGAATGATTGACACAAAGGTTGCTGTAAAACCGTCTCACTAGAGAAAGAGACGTTAACACTGACGAAGAGGGAAAAATCTGTGTGCAGTCCCTGTCATCGGAGGCAGGCTCTATTCATGTTGTACACAACATGGTCTAAAATAAGCGCTTCAGTAGCATGCTGTAAGACTGGAGCATGTAAGAATGCATTGTCTGTGTTGGTATTTCATGGAAAATGAACTCCCTTTTAGCAGGAGATGGTGGAATCTGTGCTTGACAGAATGATTTATAGATGCAGTGTGCGAGATTATGATTTGTATTAGTTATCTTGCTTTTTGGCAGAAAACAGGGAACTCAAAGCAAGGAGTGTGGTGTAAGCACACAAACATACTGAGAAAGATGTCAGTGTTTGTGTTTGAGAGGAAAAGGCAGAGTAAGGGAAACGGGATACAGAGATAAACAGAGAGAGAGCACGGCCCCTTTTGTTTTTCAGGCTCCTGATGAGAACTAGAGGAGGTTCCTTGTCCGAGTTTGAATACGTGTGTGTTTCTGTGTGTGTTATTGAGAACTTGCTGTTGGCATTGAAACGGTCTGCAGGAAGCGGCAGCTCCGCTGGCAGACGCTTTCAGCTCACTTCCTGTGTGCCGGGAGGCAGGCGGCCACATGCATAAACACAAACATGCACACACATACTCACACAGAGATGGAGCGGGCCAGAGCGCTCGCCTGGAGAGTCGTCCAACGAAATGAGAGAGCAAGGGAGGTAGGCACCGAGGGAGAGACAGAGAGAGGAAGGGAGGGAGTAAAGAGTTCAGTAGAGAGCAGCACTTTCCCACAGTCTGGGGATTTGACACATGGCTCTCACACATTCCTCAGTCCTGCCGCCGGCCGAGCACAAGCACTCAGGGAAGGAGGGAGAGAAAGAGACAGACCCTATGGTCTTGGAGGACAGGGAATTGCTCACATGTGTTCCACATTTGTGTGTCTTTAACATGTGTTTGCCTCATGCACCGATGTTTAACCCTGTCATTCTGACAGCCACCAAACAGACAGCTACCAGGTGTTTTTCTGACCTACACCTGCTGTCGTGTGCAGCCTCCTGCTTGCAGCAATAGAATAAAGTAATGACTTTTCAAAGTTACTCTGGTGGCAACTGTGATAATGCTGCAGGGACAGATGTGCTGAGGTTCAGTAAAGGAAGAGGCTTCTGCACATTTGAATCTGTGCCAATGGTTTTTTATTCAAAACATCTGTATTTAAAGAAATCTAAGGATCTTAAATATTAATAGATATCCCTGCATGTACTGGAGAAATCACCTAACTCCATAGTTCTCAAACTGCCATACAAGTACCACTGATAATACTGGGGCTTCTGGAAAAAAGTTTAGTCTCAGTCATTTTAAAGGTAAATGAAAAGGTAAATTACTGTTACTCAATAAATAGTTTGTTTGTCTAGGTAAAAAAAATATACTTGCTTCTACAGAAAATACTAAAATCATAAAATACTGCAGAGCAGAAAAATTTCCAAGAAGAACGGAGCAGTGCTGGTGGCTCAGTTGAATTTTTGTGTGGTTTTAGTGAGAAACCTACTACTTTTCTTGACTTAGGGGGAACTTCCTATTTATTTTCCAACTTTAGACATCTGACTAAACTGTGAATACACAATTTAAACCCCTCCCCCCCGTACATGAATTATTTTCCTGCTTTCCTATACCTCTTAAAAGGAAAAGGCAGAAATGCAACAGTGTGATGAAGATAATGAAAATTTACTGAGGTGGTGCCTTTTATGAAATCTTTGAGAACTGCTGACCTAACTCAGAAACTAAAAAAGTATTAAATAAATAAAGTAACAACTTAGAATTTGTTGTGCTTTGGTATATATTACATTACATGGATTTGTTTTTTTCCATTTATCAGTTTGCTCTGCATATCTGCAAAATTTTGAATGGAATCATTCACCAAGTGGTTTGATGAAGATAAATACAGTAGGATTTAGCCTTCACTTAGTTTCCACACAAAATGAAACCGACTTCATTTACATTTTAGACCTTGCCTCCCTTCATTCACTTTTTCTGGCTGGCCACTCAGTCACTAGCTGCTATTTCAATGAATTCTCCAAAAATGTGTCCAGGGTATGTTGATTTTTAGTGTTGACAAGCTTTACAGATTGAGTTTTTTAGTGTCCAAACATTGCATCATTATCATCCAATTAACAGGAAAAATATCTTCTTAAGGAATTATCGTGATGAATCCCTTCGGTAGAGCTCCACAGGAACAGAAAATCAAAGACAAGGTATAAATGAAGCTGTTGTAGCTGAATTTCTTTACTATACTAACATTGTTTCATCCAGCCTGAAGTTGTGAATCTGCTGGGAAATCTGTATGATGCAGCAGTGAATGCTTTAAAACCTGAAGCCACAATCAGTGGGGACCAGTACCATCTATCGACCAGTGCAACAGTTGGTTACCATGAAGACTAAACGTGGATGGACACGGCTGACCAAGGAGTCACATTGACTTTTTGGCCAGTTTCCCCTTGGTGGTTGGAAGCTAATACACTTCCACACGCTGTTTTATCACCTTTAAAGAAAGAGTGTACTTCATAGCTATCATGCAGATAAGAGAAACACATTTTTGTTTTATTGTATATTTTTTATATGTATATTTTTTATATGAAAGGACAAAATTACTTGTTACACTGTGGTCAGGAGAACACACAATAAATGCAGCATCTGTAGAAGGAGAAACGGTGTGGAAGAATAGATTCTTCAAAGATATGTTTGGAATATTAAGAGGAGCCAGTTGAGGTGGCTCAGGCATCTAGACCGGATGCCTCCTGGACACCTCCCTCGGGATGTGTTCTAGGCACGTTCCACTGGGAGGAGGCCCAGGACATGCTGGAGGGACCATGTCTCTCTGCTGGACTGGGAACGCCTTGGGCTCCCCCTGGAGAAGCTGGAGGAGGTGTCTAGGGAGAGGGACGTCTGAGTGTCTCTACTGAGTCCACTGCCCCCACGACCCGGTCCCGGATGAAGCGGAAGATGACGTGTAAAAGGAACGATATGTTTAGAATACCCAAAGACATCCTCTATACTGTTCAGAGGAAATGTAAGTGATCTAGGAATTTCTAACTAATCCCCCCCCCCCCCACTATATAGTAATATATAGTAAAGCCAATCATGTACAGATCAGGATATAAATTTAACCTGGTTTAACCTGTTAAATGCCATAAAATGACTTGTGCTCCATAGGTGAAGTGTAATCTGTAGTGACGGTTTTATTATGTTTATTTGACTATGCGTTCTGCTTCTGTGCTTCTTGACTCATGCATGCTGTCCCATAGCTGGCAATGAAGCAACACTGTAAGCAGAATATTGGTAAACAGAAAACTGAAGACTTGTCACTAATGTGGCATGGTGCCCATCTCCTACTGTCATTAGACGAGACACAGGGTATAACCTGGACCAATTGCCAGTCCATCACAGGGCAAAACAAAGACACACAACAGTCATGTAGTTGGGAGGAAGCGTTAGTGCCCAGAGAAAACCCACTCATCCACAGAGAGAACCTGCAGACCCCATGCAGAAAGACCCCAGACAAGCATTCAAACCCAGAACTAACTTGTTGCAAGGCAACAGCATCATTGTGCAGCCTAACATATACATGTATGTTTCAGTCTCAAAATAGGTGCATCTACTTATAGTTGATCATCAAATGCATTTTAGAAATGTAAATATAAAAAAATCTGAGAGCAAAAATATTTTCAGACTCATTGTCTAATGAGAAAATATTAAACTGTGATAAATGGCACAAGATTTTTGGATTGATTTGGTGTCCTGATGATTGACACCAACACCTCTTCAATCTGGGAATCTGTTTTTGGTCTTTTTGCTATAAGTGGTTAAGCACAGAATACAGGCAAGAAAACAATTAAGAGTAGAAATAAACTTGAAATTTGGTTTTCAGGTCATTAATTTCCCCTGTCGCTTTCACTCCCACGCCCTGCATACATAACTTTAGTCTTTAAAATCATTTTATGTTTGAATTTTCTAAGGACGCTCTTGCGATGTAACAAAACATGACAATGGATTCAAGAGAACTAAATGAAATTTTCACAACATTTTTGAGAATACTAAGAATCCATGTTTTCCATTTTCAAAAATACAATAAACGTTTCATAAATCACAAACTGTGTTTAAAAGAATTTGTAGCATATTCCAGTTTGAGTTTGACATGTCTGTTCCTTACCTTTTTTATGCCTGCCTAGTTCTAAGGCTAAAAATGCACTGAAATGCTCCTTCAGTTGGGCTTTGACAAATGGAATATAGGTTTCGGTCACTTTAACACATTATCTGCTAAGATATGTCCAGCCTAACCTTTTCAACAAGGAAAAAGAGTGAGTCACTCTGGCTAAATTACCCCTACCTGCCATACTATTCTTTTTACCACATGAGACCAAGGGTTTCCCATGCATGCTTTATTTTTTACAAAGAAAGAGACATGATAAGGTTTTATCGACATTTAGAAAAAAAGCCTTTAAACTGCCAGACTGTGTTATTGATATTCAGGAGAGGAAATGGTTGTAAAAGATCCTGGCATGGAGGGAGGTTGCATAAGGAACAGATGAAGGGAAGCCAGTGATATATTTTCCTACGTTGCCATGAAGGTTCCCAAAGTGCCAGTTAGGATGTCCTACTTCTCTTCTTTTCTGGCCCTTCCTCTTCTTGCCTGCTTGGGGTCAGCGTGCGAGCTGCACGGTTTATACATTTCTTATTTACCAGAGCATCATCACAGCTGGGAGGAAAACCTCTGCGATCCAGGCTTCACAAAGATTTGATTGTAGGAAGATGACAACAAAGCATCCCTGCGGGGAACCAACATAGGGACAGTCCGACCCTGCTCTTTTGCACTGCATGCCTGTGACACCTTGACACAGCCACTTCCTACTAATTAAGAGCTGGAGGTCTCTTGCCTGTCGGCACATCCTCTGCCCTTCTGTGTTTGTGCAAGTGTGTCAGAGGCTGGAGAGGTCAGCTGGACTGCTGCAGCCTTATTGTGGCCAGCGCAGTTGAGATAGGAAGGGATGGGTGGGAATGGACGTTTCTGTTTAGATGTAAGTGTATGAGAGGGCTTGTAGGGGTCGTGGTTGATCTGTAGGTGTGGTTTGATCTCTCATCCTTTGCCAGTTTCTTTGTGTCTGTTTATGTATGTGGACACATCAGGAAACCAGCTGGCAAACAGCTTAGTGCATTTAAAATATTTACAATGTCAATACCAAATATTTGCCGAGATTTCTCCTGTTTTTGCATTTTTATCACACATCAATGTTTCAGATCATCAAACACATTGAAATATCAGACAAAGATAGTTTTCAAATGATAATTTCATGCAGAAAAATAGGTCGAAACTGTTCAAACCAACCTGGTCCTAATTTAGATAGATTTTCAGCAGTTCGAGCCCTTAAGCTCAGATGTTCTTGGGTTATGCAGCAGGACAATGATCCATATCACACCAGCAAGTCCACCTTTGATTGGCTTAAACAAAACAAGGTGAAAGTTATGGCGTAACTTTGCAAAATTTGGACTTAAATACTGTGGCTTGGTCTTAAACATGCTGTTAATGCTTCAAAACTGTCCACTGTGGCTGAACAGTCCTTCAAACCAAGCTTCTCCCACGAGTTAAAATACTCACTGCAAGTTATTGTGAATGTGTGATGGCAGCTGTTTCACCCAAGGGTGGCACAGCCACTTATATGTTTTAGGGGGAAGTTATTTTCTCATAGGGCCAGTTCTTAATTTTTCTTAAAAAACAAAATCATCATTTGGAAACTTCTTTTTGTATTTACTCAAGTTATCTTTGCTTGATAATAATATTGTTAAATTAATTTGAATTGAATTTGATTTGAAAACATTTAAGTGTCACAAATAGCAAATACAGAAGAAATCTATAAAGGGGCAGATTCTGGTTCTGAGAACTGTGTGCAAAGTGTGAACATGTTGTGGTATTACAAATAATAATTATTTTTTGGTTAATAGAAAGCTTGACTTGGCATTAGCGTGTGCTGGTGAGTGTAAAGCACGATTTTTCGTAATGGATTTGTTTCCAGAGTTTAAATTTATGACCTTGCTGCGAATAAGTGGCATCTGCTCTCCATTGACGTTGGATGTTTTCAGAGGTAGCCGAAGTGCTCTTTTGTTTCCAGATGACTTCCCAGCAGAGAAAACGTCTGCCTCATTCAGCCGTCACCATGAGCAGATAGAAGAAGTACAATGACTCACACGCAATCGAGTTTGAGTGAATTGGATACCGTTGGCTTTGATGTTTCCTTATGATGTTTTGTTCAGCTTGGTGGATGCCGTGAACCACAAAACCACTCCATCCCATGTTTGTGGCGGCAAAGGATTAGCAGTTTCTGGAGTCCTGCTAATGAAGTCTTTTTGATGTGAGGGCCCAAGTACCGCAGGGGAGCTTAGAGAGAGGGTGGGGTGTGTGTTCATGTTGGATGGGCTCCATCCGCTGTGACAACCCAAATGACCTCGCCATCCACCTTTAACTCTCATTAACACTGGTCTATAAGATGGGCTCCCTTTCCCTCAATGCCTGATTGTTCTTTACTGCAGATTTTCAGACATTCAGGTAAAAGGTCATTTTTTATGTTAAATAAGGCTGAAATGTCAGGACTGGACATGACTATATAACAGAAATAAGGCTTTACATGGAGTCAGGCAACATCTCAGCTGAGAAGCTATATGTACTGTGTTTCTGTCATTGCTAGCTTGCAATTTTAAGGTAACAAAAATCCCCCAAAAATCCCAATTTTAAGGTAACCAAACTCCCAAATCTGTCACCATATTGAAAGAGATCCTTTCTCTGAGCAGCAGCAGCCCATAAAGACTCATGCAGCACTCAAGAGAACGGTATTTTTATAAAAGTGAACTGCATCACTGTCAACAAATTATAAATGGTGGACACTATAATCATTGGGCAACATCTACCTGAGCTGTCTTTGCAGCTCCTCCAGAGTTACCATGTGTCTCTTGGCTCTCGGATCAGATTAGATGGACAACTGGTCTTTTAGGAGTATTTTTCATATTTAAACACAGACATTAGATTCACAATAACCAAGTCCTTAACATGGTATGGTTTTGATTAATACTGCCAAAAACAAGAGAGAAGAGTTTTTCTATCGCTATGTGCATAAACAAAGCCTTAACAAGCTGCAGTTTGCTATAGACAAGAAGTATGAGAAGGACCGAAGACTAAAAGAGACTGCTGAAAAGCTCCTCCATCAGTTAGGCTCATATCTGAACGAAAGTAAATATTTGGCTTGTGGGAAGGGAAGAGGTTGAATTTGTTAGTGAGCATGCAAAGTGTGAGAGGACGTCTGGCTGCGCGTTCCGTGCCAATATTGTTTGTACAAGAGGAGTGTGCAGTGGAGTGTGTGAGTATTATTGTGAGCAAAAATATACACATATTTCTCTGGAGCTTGTGCGTGTGTGTGTGGTGTGTGTGTGTGTGTGTGTGTGTGTGTGTGTGTGTGTTTGTGTTCATGTCTTGGCATCACAGTGAGAACCATTTTCCCGATTTTACCATCAAATTGAGGACCGTTGGTACCAAAGTGAGGACATTTTGATGGTCCTCACGACCTATTTTGCTAACGGTTAAGTTTAGGACTAAGGTGTGAATTGAGTTTAGGTTAAGGTTAGGGTTAGGCATGCACTGGTAATGGTTAGGTTTAGGGTTATTGTCAGGGTTAGGGCATAGAAAGGGTTGAAAATGACTGAAAATCAATGGAAGTCAATGGGAGTCAATACATGGTCCTCACTACATATAGCAAAACAAGTGTGTGTGTGTGTGTGTGTGTGTGTGTGGACATAATATGTTTTCCTTGATGAATGAAGGATTACCACTTCACTGCAGTTAAACAACAGCCTCATTCCTCTTTGCTGAGCCATTAATAACTGTGGTTCAAACTGGTAGAGCAGCACATTCACCAGAAAATCACCACTTCCTCTGTGTGTTTTTTAACAGTGACCTTTTTTGTCGATTAAAAAACAAAATGACTGTTTGTATGTTGGATTAAGATGCTGCAGAGTGACCCTCATGCTCTGCATAGAAGAATCTTTAATTTTTAAGTTAAACTGCAAGAGTTTTCTTTTTAGTGAAACTTAACTGTCCCTTCACAAGCTTCAGCTCTTAGTGTTTCTTTACCATTTTATTTTGATAGCTGTATTTAGAGGAAATTTGTGTTGATTTTAAGTGACGTTGTTGTTGCTGCCGCAGTTTTAGTCACTGTCTGCATGAAGCTGTAAAACCAGACTGAAACACTCTCTCATCAGCTATCTGACAGCACTGTCAGCACTAAAATCTACCAATAGTGGCCAGCTGTGATGTCATCTTCTGCCCTCTGAAGGTTGGATCAGGTGACACCATGTATACAGGTCACATTTTAATCCCAAATATCTGCTTTTACCACCCAGTAAAAACTAAGTGGAGTGATTCTTAAAGGGAAACAATAGATTGTCAGTAGGAGTGAAGTAGTCAGCATTTTACTTGCATTGGAAAGTTTTCAGAGCAGTTTCATCCATCCTTCCAATCTCCTGCATGCTTATGCTTTCAGGGTCGCAGGACTAAGTAGTTTCAGTTTGGAGAATAAAAGAGAAGTTCTAATGGGTGAGTAAAGCAAACCACTGCCTTTTAAAACAATTTTAACTAATAATGCTTCAAATTAAACATTTTGGAAAGACAATGGGTGTTTTTTTTAAGTTTGATCTTCCTGCTTAAGAATACAAGACATTCTTTGTGAAAACAGCTGCAAAAGAGACACTGACAAGCATAGTGTCTGCTTAATTGCAAAGGTAATGATGTGTAAAAATCCAGATTTAAAAAAAGAAAGGTTTAAGTTGCTTTAAATGTCATAAATTTGCTCTTAGGCCTTTTCCTGAATAGTTGCTTAACATCTAACGCATTCATACCCCTTTATTTATGTCCACATTTTTTCCCGTTAAACATAAACGTATTGCAGCGGGATTTCGTGAGATAGACCAACAGCCTGTTAAAGGACATCTTTCCTTTCCATTGGCTTCTTTCCTGTCACATTTCCATGAAGCCAGATTTGCATTGAAAATATGTTTTAATTATTATGACGCAGAACAGAGTAATAGTTTACAGAGCTGTTATTAATTCATTAACGACGCAATCTTCTGGACTCATCTTACAGACAGAACGCATGCAAGATTGAAGCTCACATCTGCATGAATGTCTGCTGTTGTTTAGATATTAAGCTGATATGCTCAGTTATGATATCAACCGTGGAAATTAGTTTTCATCTGTTTATTTCTCTACTGGTACAGTATAAGACATAATTTACTTCAACAAAAGAAAATGAATCCTCTAAGAAATATAGATAACATTAGATCAGATATACGTACATAAAATCATTAGATCCATTAGATCAGAAAAGAAACAATTCTAAGCGGTATTGGTGCTACTTTCTGTGTCCTGGAAAGAGTAAACACATTTTACACCTCATTTATGTGAATGTTTCACCATCAGTTCATTCACTTTTGACTGGGTGGTCTTAAAGGAGGCAAGGATGTCGGAAAGGAGCAATCTGTGGGTTGAGTGATTTCATAAACATAGACAAGAGAGGAAGTGGAGGACATGCACTCTGTGGCATGACTGTGCTGGGTCAGTGGGGGTTACAGTGGTCATAGAAGGTGTTTGTGCCTCTGCAGTGGGGGGGTGGGGGTTTTTAGGGGTGCGGTTACATGCCAGCAGGGTTCTGTTTGCATCTCCAGAGAGGCCCAGGGAGGCGAGATCTTATCTGGCGCGTGCCTTGGCTGCTGTTTCCCACACTCTGCATACTCCACTGCCAGGAGGGGAAGGGAGGAAGGGAGACTTATCGTCATGTGTGTGTATGTGTCATGCCAGCAGGGGTCCTGTCCTGTCAACTTACGCTGTTTTGACTGCCATGACATAATGTGCCTCAATACAGTGACCCCTCCCCTCTGCCTCAAGATTCACACACATACCCCCTTTTATTCTTCTCTTTCTTCTTCAAAGGTTCCGCTCACTGACTACGGGCCTCCTTTTCTGTGAACGTCGCATATTTGGCTTTTCATCACTGCCCACATTTTTTCTAAAAGCCTTCATTCCTCCCCTTTTGCCCCCACCTTCCCCCTTGACTATGTCTTGCACTTTGATTGGGCTTTGGTAGGATTAAACCCCCTCCGTAGCCCCCAATGTGTCTCGCCTTTCTTATGCTGTATGCCATGAATGAGACGCATTGAACCATTACACGAAATATTGCAGAGATTAGATTATTTTGGCAGGTTTGTTAATAGAAACTCTCTTCTGACTAAAATCTGCTGAAATTTTAAAAAGCATGCAGGCATGTGAACACATCTCTCTTATACAGGTTCATTTTATAATTTAAACTAAACTGTTTTGTCTTTCATTTGTTTCACAGTCCAGCATCATCATGTTCTGAGCCACCTTTCAGGTTATATGGGTGGCAGGTTTTGTGCAGATCAGGGAAGCACTTTTTGTGATGGCCACTTAGACCTGAGGAAAGCAAAGACAAAATGATTACAGAGTTGACATTTTGAGTGTTTTTGCATCTTATGTTAATATCAGATGTTAATGGAGAAGGAGCTAAATGACGAAATGAACATGTCTCCTCGCCTCAGATGCCAAATTCAGCATCATTTGCTAAGTGAATATTCTCACTGATTAAAGACTGTTTGTATCTTGTCTCTCACTCTGTCATTTTATTTGTCAGATACCCAAAATGTGGCATCAAAAACTATTTAAAATTATCAGGGCGCATTCGGGGCTAATTTAAGGTTAAAAAAAGAGTCATGCTCACTGCAGGGCTGGTTATGAGCACCAAGGTTTACCAAGGGGCAGAGGTTCATCTTTCAGCAGGAAAACGACCATAAACATAAAGTCAGAGATACCATGGAACTGTTTAGATCAAAGCACATGCATGTAAAAGAATGGCCCAGTCAAAGTCTAGACCAATATCTGTGACAACGTTTGAATATTGATGTCACAGAAACTCTCCATCAATATGTCTGAGCTTGAGTGATTCTGGAAAGAAGAATGAGCAAACATTTTTAGCCTCTAGATATCCAAAGACATATCCCCAGAAAATAGCAGCTGTACTTGCAGTGAAAGGTGGTGCTACCAAATATTGAATTGGGATTGAATACATAACACTTGAGACTTTTTAGATTTTTCTTTGTACAAAATTTGAAAACCATGTATAATTTCCCTTCCACTTCACATTCATGCGCTGTGGCTTGTGACTGTAAGGTGACAACGTTACAATGAATGTTACAAAGCACTGCATCGTAGATTTATATTAACGTATTGTATTTTGTTGAACAGCTACATCTGTATTTTCACATATTTCTGGAGTTGTGCTTGTGTGTGATCAGATGTTTTAACAGTTTCCAGGAGTAAACTGGGATTTTCCATTTTTTCTTTTGCATATTTCTGTGGTTCATACCAAGTGGACCCATGAGCCCCTTACTGTACATCTACTGCCACCACTTCAAAGTTCAGAAGCTGATCTGTGTTTGCAGCCACCCCCACATTTGGGAACTGATCGATCCAGCCTCTACCAGCAGGATCCTGGGCCCCCGGCTGCTGCCGTCTGAGAACGAGAGGCAGCGCAATGTGTTTGATTGGGAGAATGGCTGCACAGAAAGATGGAGGGAATGAATTCGTATCAGGGGAGAGATGAGGAAACAAAATGTAAGGTGATGATAAAAAAGGGAGATAGGGTGGGAGAAACATGAAACATTTTCCCTGGCTGACTCACTCTCTCCTTTACATTCCTTCCTTGCTCTCAACCACACATACCCTCATTCCCATGAGAGCACACACAAACATGCACCGACCCACACTCATGAACACACTCCCTCTGCTTGCCAAGTGCTCCTGTGCCCCTGCTCATCTGCGTGGGGGGGGGGGCCTGCAGGCAGTCTGGGCCCTTACGTGCCCTCTCGTTACATACACAGATGTATTCACACACACTCCCAGGCAAACAGAGGAGCTGTGTGTGAGACACGCTCTGATCCTGCAACCTGATGATGAAAGACAGGCAGCCAGGCTTCTGTCTCGGTGCCAGAGAGCGGGACCCGATCGGAGCGCGCTGATTCTTGATCGTCCACCTCTGCCTCCTCCATCTTCATCAACATTGGATTCATTTGAATTTCACCACTGTTTTGCTGCACTTCCTATTCATCTCAAATGACTTTCAGTAACCATCTGACTGGATCGCAGTAGGCAACTGTGATCAGCAGGGCTGAAGAGGTCAAAAGTTCAAGATTTATAATATTTTATGGAAACATGCTGTAAAAAATATTGTTTTCCTTGTAGAATCTAAATTGTTGTCTTATTATTATTCCATGTTCAGTATAATACCTCAGTTTGTCATAGTTTTATTTAGACTCTGGTGTAGGCAGCAACTACAGATGCAACAGCAGATGGGATTTATTGTAAGTATGTACACAAATTATGTTTGGTAGGTTCATGGGACCGGGTTCCAGGAAGACACTGGGAGGAGAGGTAAGTGGTTAGATTTGGTTTCAGGAGATGATGAAAAATGGACTGGTATTAATAAGCAGAGCTTACTGATAAGGTGATTGTTGAAGGTTGAAGTTCTAGAGGAAGGTGAGTCCATCCACAGAGCTGAGGTTGGCAGGTGATCAGTGTTTGATTGTCCAGTGATATTTTGTTCTTTCTTTCCAGGTAGGAGCTGCTGAGTGGTGGTACGCTGGAGGGTGGGTAAGCTATTGGGTAAAGCAAATGAAGAGGTAAAAACTTAGATAGCAGTTTCCATGGGGGCTGATGGAGGACTGGCAGAGAGAAGGAAAGAGACCCGGGTAGGTGATCTCAAAACAGAGATACAGGAAGTGGATTTCTGAAGTCCAGTCTCAGACATCAATGGAGGAATCTGGTGTCTGTTGAAGAAGACAAGGGATGTTAAAGTCCCGACTTTATGAAGAAATTGGGTGGATGGGGAACATGGTGATGTGACAGATGTCTGAGATGGACGTTAGAAGTTAATGAATTCTACTTCAAGGGACCAAGGAGCTGGGGAGACAATTTATAAGTGCAGGATTTGAGTGGAAAGTCTTTAGCTGAAAGCCAGACTCTCTGTTCAGGTGCATAAAAAGGTGCATAAAAAGGTGCGTTAACGGTCGGCGGTTTCTAATTTGGGCCAGATGTTTCTTGGTGGACCATTTGAGTCTGATTCCAAACCGTTTGACAACAAAGGAGATTGGAGCAAACAAAGAGTATTTAATGGGATCCGGGATGGCAGACTGGAGAGGGGATGGTTAATAGCTTAAGGAAGCTTTGAAGGGCAAGAGAGACCAGTTACGGCTGTGATGTGTGTGTTATGGGCATATCAAGCCCATAGAAGATGTTGACTCCGTGTAGCTGGATTGGAGGCACACACACATCTCAAGGTGTTTTTTTCCCGAGTGTGTGCTATTAACTAGGGATCTCAATCTGAAAGTATTTCATTGGGTAGACCATGGAGTCTGAACATATATGCTGGATGAGGAGTCTGGCAGTTGTAGGAGCAGATGAAAGTTTGGAGACAGATATGAGGTAGCTTACCTTAGAGAAGTGGTCGATTATGGTAAGTATGACAGACTTGTTTCTGGATGTGAGGAGACAGGTAACAAAATCCAATGCGATGTGGGATCAGGGTGGACTTGGAATGGAAAGGGGCTGGGGAAGACTTTAAGGTGGATGATAGTAACTTCTGTCCCTAGCGCAGGGGGAGCAAGCAGATCCATACGCTATCACATCCTTGTTAAGACAAGGCCACCAAAAGTATGTATAGAGGATCTTAATGGTACAACTAATCCCAAAGTGACAGAAGAAAGGGAAACGTGGGCCCAGGAATGACTTTTGAATGGATGAAGGATGGGATTAAAAACTGACCCTGGGTGCCCGGTACTCATTGAAGAGCTTATTGGATCTGGTTCTCCAGATCCCGAGTGAGCCCCAACAGTAAAGGTTTGGGGAAGAATAGGTTTTGGATCTCCAGACTCCTCATCAGCTGAGAACTGTCATGAGAGGATGTCTGGTTTTATTTTATGGGAACCCGATGATGATTTAGCTCCATCATACATCAGAGAGCTGATTGTTCCATATGTTCCTAACAGAGCACTTCGTTCTCAGACTGCAGGTTTACTGGTGGTTCCTAGAGTCTCTAGAAGTAGAATGGGAGGCAGATCCTTTAGTTATCAGGCTCCTCTCCTGTGGAACCAGCTCCCAGTTTTAATCCGTGAGGCGGACACCCTGTCTACTTTTAAGGCTAGGCTTAAAACTTTCCTTTTTGATAAAGCTTATAGTTAGAGTGGCTTAGGTTATCCTGAGCCATCTCTGTAGTTATGCTGCTATAGGCTTAGGCTGCTGGAGGACATAATGACCACTTTCACCCTCTTCGCTACTTTCTCACACTACTCTTCAATTTTGTATTATTTGCTGTTATTTCAGCTTTTAACTTTGTACTTCTCTCTTCTCTCTTCCTAGAAGCTACACCTGGCCTGACTCTGTGTCTACCTGTGACAACTGTCTGGAGAGGGGCATCGTCCGAGCTTCTGCTGGCAACAACTTGGTGCTCACCCTCTACCGATGATCCACATGGCCCTGTCTTTCAGTGTTTAACCCTTTCTCTCTCCTAGACATAGCTACTGGCGGAGCTTTTACTGTAACTAACTCTATGTGCTCTCTTCAGACTCTAACATTGAAAACTGGCTCAGAGTTTATCTGTTCTTTCTTTCTAGGTGAAACGACTAAAGGAGCTACATCCATTAACATTTAACTTTTCCTTCCCATAGAAAAGTTTTCCTGGATCAGTGCTTCTTTGTTCTCTTGTGTCTCTGCTCTGTTCTTCTGTAACCCCCAGTCGGTCGTGGCAGATGGCCGCTCACACTGAGCCTGGTTCTGCTGGAGGTTTCTTCCTGTTAAAAGGGAGTTTTTTCCTCTCCACTGTCGCTACATGCATGCTCAGTAAGAGGGATTGCTGCAAAGTCAACGCCAGTGACTGTCCACTGTCTCTACATGCTCATCCAGGAGGAGTGAATGCTGCAAGTCACTGACTGGATGCAATCTGCTGGGTTTCCTTAGATAGACAAACTTTTTATCTAATTTGAATAAATAACAGAATCTGACTGCACTGTTCAATGATTTGGATTAATTGTAATGCATGTACCTGACTTTTGTGAAGTGCCTTGAGACGACATGTGTTGTGAATTGGCGCTATATAAATAAACTGAATTGAATTATGTATTAGTTGAAGTGGGAGAAGAATAGTGAGCAGTGGGACTGACGAGTTGAGGCGTTTGGCTAACTGGTGATACGTTTTTGTGGTCTGTCCAGACTTTAATGGGTTTATCTGTACCTTTGAGGTAACTTGAAGGCAAGTAGTTCTCTGACTCCAATTTTATAGCCATTCTCTGCAGTGGAAAAACATTTGCAAAAGAAGGCATGTTGACGAAGTTTGCTCTCAGAAGATCACCTCTGGGAAAGGACCACCCTGACACCACTGTCAGAAGCGTCCATCTCTAAAATGAGTTGAGAATCTTGGTCAGGATGGTCAAAGGTGGGAGCTGTGAAGAACTTCTCCATTAAGTCAGCGAAGGCATTTTCTTCTTCTGGAGACCAAAAAAAAAACCTTTTAGTGGAGGTGAAAGAGGTTAGAGGAAAGCAATAAGACTGAAATACCTGATGGACCTTCAGTTGGGAGAACTCAAGGAAGCATTGTATAATTAACGTTTAACGTGATTAGTAAGGTTTTCTCCAGAGGCAGAGTCAATGAGAGACCACATGGGAATTAAATCCTGATTAACACAGATGGTGGAGTGAATTTGGAAACGGGGAATGTCATTTTGCTGGACTATGCTCCCTAGTATTCCTTTTTTTACTGGAAAGGCGAAGATGAAATGACCGGGCACACCACACAGCTGTGTGATCTAGTGCAGTGCTATTACATGCATAGCCCCCAGGGTTACACCTGGCAGGATGGGAGTTTTGGTTCCACCTCTCATCCACTGGCTTCTGCCTCTACAGCCACCCATAATGCAAGGGAAGAGACAGCAGGACCCCTCTTTGGTTCTTCAGCCATACAAACTGAACTCTTGGGTCTAAATTAAACCTGTTGCCAACATTCCTATGCTGTTTAGAGAGGATGAGCTGTATGTCTGATGGTCTGAGGGATGAAGGCATAAATTAGCCTGAGCACAGAAGGGGGATTCCCCCTCGATTGTTCTGATGGATTGCACACAAATGCCATAAGTCTGGCTAAAGCAGGAAGATCACACACTCCCCGTCACAGCCTCTCAGATCAGTCAGTGCAGCACTTCCTGTAATCCCTCCGCTGTAACATTAATTATAAACTGGTGCTTTGTGTCCTGTGGACCAACCGTGACTTTCTCAGGACAATTAAGGTTACTCAGTTAGAGGAAGAATGATGGGGGGGTGGGGGGGTGGGAGAAAGGGGGATCAGAGATGGAGTCAGAGAATTGGACTGGAATTGTGTCTAAAAGCACAGAAATAATTCAATGGGTGAGACGAGAGTGGGAGTTTGGTGCAGGGTGTACAGAGTTTCTATGTTCAGTTTGAAAAGGGATAAGGCATAGGTGCTGGAGCCGTTTACATTGTTGCATAAGTGAGGATTTTACCATAAGCTGTGACCCCTCAGTCGGAGGTTGAACAGAGAATGACTAGGTGGGCAAATGCCAAGTAGGGGGAGGAGGCAGATTAACCACCAACTCAGGGGAGTCCTTTGCTTATATGTGGGAAACCAATGCCAGCTCTAGTTCTACACATCAATGCATGCAGGAGAATAAAAAGTCACAGTATATTCATTTTGAAAGTATTCATACTCCTGGACCTTTGCATTTTGTCCCATTACACAGACAAACTATAGTTACTTTATACTAATACAAAGTAGTGTTTAATTGTGTAGTGGAAGGAAAATGGTTCTACACAGTCAATAATGTGAAATGTGTGACATGCATAATAAAGCGGCCCACTTCAGTCAATAATTTGTAGAACCACCTTTTAATGTAGTTCTTTTAGGGGGTGTCTCAACCAGCTTTGCAGAGCTAAAACCAGAAAATTTTGCTCACTCGTCTTTGTAAAATAGTTCAAACTGAGTCAGACTGGATGAAAAAGAGATTCTGCTGACTATGTTTGAGTCTTGTCACAGATTTAGCCTTGACTGGAGCATTCTGATATATTGACTTTATTTTTATATATAAACCATTCAATTGTAGCTCTGGCTATATGTTTAGGGTCGTTGTTCGACTTTAAAAGTGATTTAGCTCCATCCATATTCCCACAGAGTCTGACCAGCGTTCCTGACCTTGCTGTAAATGAAAACATCTCCACAGCACGATGCTGCATGCCATCACTATGTTTCAGGGCTGTATGCAGTGTTAATGTGTTAGTTTACTAAAAAAATCTATTTTGATTACATCGGCACAAAGTGCCTGCTTCTACATGTTTGCTGTGACTCTAACATGGCTTGTTGTAAACTACAGTTAGGACCTCTCAGGGCTTTCCATCAACAATGGCTTCTTTCTATCCACTCTTCCATAATGGCTAGATTTGTGGAGTACATGACTAGTAGTGTCAACAGATTCTCTCACCTAAGCTGTGGATCTCCACAGCTCCTCTAGAGTTACTGTAGGCTACTCTAGACTGTTTCTGTGAGAAATATTTTCCTTGCCCAGCCCATCAGATTAGATAGATGGTCACGCCTTGTTAGATTTGCAGCTGTACCATTCATTTTCCTTCAGATGATGGATTGAACAGTGTCCTGTGAGGAGCTTAGGATATAGTTGTCTCCATGATTCTGTTTATTCACTAAAAAATCTCCAAAAAACCTATGAGGGGTTCACAGTACAGCTCCATTTATACTTGCCCAGACACCAATGGACTCAAATACTGATTAGGTGACTTGTGAGGCAATTGTTTTCCCTGGATTTTATTTAGGGGTAAAAACACATTCCAGATTTCTTTTTGTAAAAATATTTAAAAATCATGTATCATTTTTGTTCATTTTCACAATCATGTACTACTTTGTCACATGACATTCCAATAAAACACTTTGAAGTTTATGGCAACAAAATGTAGAAAAAGTATGAGAGGTACAAATACTTTTGCAAGGCACATGTTTATATTTTGTTAAGAAGTTCCAATCATCAGTTTTGTCACAAATTGGTCCTAAACTAGCATGGTAAAATTGCTGCAAAATGCTCCAGTTTTCTTCAGGGCCTGCGGTAATTGCTTGAATGTCCTCCCTACTGGTCACTGACCTTTAACAGGCCACCAAATCACTAAATCCTGTTTGACTGGCTTTGTATTTCCTACTGAGCATGACTTGCTCTGCCGAGAATACCTGCAATGCCCCTTGCTGGCTTTCAACAGGTGGAGAAAAAAAAGCTTCAAATATTCAGCTGTGACGTGGCAAACAATCTGTGTCCCTGCCCTGCACTTTGACTTTCTGCCTTGAGACAACTGCTCTTATGTGGCTTACTGTGCCAAAGGCAAACCCTTTCAAGTGGCTCGGGATCGCTGTGCGACACGAGGATTGAATTCAAGATAAATGCGGCCAGAACAGTTTATCAGGAAAGCCAGTAAAGTGGTTAATTTGACAGATGTTATCCCAAATGTATCTGGTAGGCTGATGTTAAATCCTTCAGAAGCACCTACCTTCAGGACGTTGACTTCCACAGAGACACCCATTTTCTGAACCCTTGACCATTTTCAGCAGAACAAACAAAATTTCTCTGAGTCACAATATGCATGGGTATTTTGGGCAAAATTTTCACATTGTTTTCCTTTTATTTCAGTCATACAACAATCCTGTAGTATTGACAGATGTTTCTAATTCCTGAATGGTAAAATCTCCATGACTACCTCTAGATGCAATCTATATCCCAACACTCTTTGCTTGCATGTGAGACAAAGCAAGAAGAATATTTTTCTTTTTCCTACTATCACAAACATGTTATGTTTCCTAAACTCTGGTGGGACTTGTGTGCTATGTTTAGATGAGCCTAAGATTTTACGGCAACAAGCATCCAGGTACATCGTGAAATAAAGGAAGAATATGTGTAAAAACAGCTCATTCTCACTGTTAAGGTGGATGGAGGATCTGTGATTCTGAGGGCCTGTTTCTTTTCTAAAGGCCCTTGAAACCTTTTTAGAGTAGGCGAACTCTTTAACATACTAAAAAATTTTGAACGTAAATCAGGATTCTCTGCCAAAATACTGAAAATAAGTGGACACTGGGTCTTTTAGTACACCAAAACACATAAACCTTTTTTTCATGAACATGTTTCCAGACTTAAGTCCTATAGAAAACCTGCAGGACAATTTGAAGAGAGCAAAGCATAAAAGAGGAAGCAGGACTTTGAACAAATGTGGAAAAAGGAATGATTAAAGGCACCCTTCTCTGTCTCCTGCAACATACAGCAGGAGCGCCATTAATTGCAGGAAACTGGATTTAAACTAAACAAGATATTTTTTTATGTCAATAAATCTAATAAAATTAATGGTTAATATTTTCAAAAATATTCAGCTTAACTTACACTTCTACTAAAAAAAGGTAATTTGATTTTTTTTACACTTTAATGTTCCAGATCATGGAACATATTTTAATATTAGAGAAATATAAAATGAGTAAATACAGAAAGTATTTTTCAGAGTTCAACTGCAGAAGCCCAATTCCTGCCTGTAGAAGCAAGAAATCCCTTAAATAGAACCTGTCTGGCAACATGAAGTAGGCTAAAAGATCAAAGCAGCATGCCCCTATCAAAAGACATTCAAGAACGTGGGATGAACCAAGTCACAAACATCTATCAGTCTGGAAAGAGTAACAAAACTATTTCTATCATTCTTGGACTCCAGAGAACCGCAGCGAGAGCCCTTATCCAGAAAAAAAACAAGGAAAAACAACAGAGAAAAACTGACAGGGTGCCTATACTTTTTCGCTGCACTGTATTTGTGTACAAACCAAAAGTGACGCACAAGTACATGTCTGAATAAGTGACTGATCTTGAAAAAATATCCCCAGAAGTAGAAGTTGCAGTTTGCTCTTTTCACCACAATAACCAGGGGTAGGTTTACTTTTGTTCAAATCGTCAGTAAGCATGTTGGTAAACTGACCCTTATCAGTTGTTTTCTTTCAGTGCAGCAAATCGAGATGTGGATCCCCTGACATTAAAGTCAGAGGATAAGGCAGTAAGTTGAAAGCAGTAGAGGAGTAGATGCACCCCCTACAATCCACGCCAAGTGTGCCATAGGCAAAAAAAGCTACACAACAACAAATGGTAATGTCTTCTCAGTTGGTAAAGACAGCAAGGACAGGTAGCGCCTCACTACACCGAAACATTTTAAAATGGTAAACAAGACCTTGGGATAAAATTACTGCATTCTATGTTGCTCTTGCTTTTAATACCCTAGATACTCTGCAAGAGGGAGTGAAGGGTTTTTGTATTTTTCCCCTTTACCTTCAGAGAAAAATCCTGTATTCAGTGTCTTTCTTGATTAGCTTCCACTATCTTTTAAACATTTCAGCTTTCAGAGTGTTAACATTTGTGGGCAAGCAATGTCTTACAAACCACAAAACAAATCATTTAACTTACAACTATTCTAATACCTGGGGTTCACTCCCTTTGGAAACCCACCTTTTCAACTAATCTGTAATTCGTAATTCATAACGTTTCAGTTATGCTTACAGTTTAGTCACTGAAACAAAAATCTATAATAACTGGGGGTTGGAAAATGTAATTACCGACCTAATTACTTATAGTGTAAAAGATCCTCCTTTCCAGCATTCCAAGTCCATCTCAGGAGTGTTCAGTTTACCAAAATTTCCTCAAAAGCAAATCTCTGAGCTCATTACAGAACCCAGACCAACACCTAAAGCACTGCAGACCTCACTAGCCACCGTTAAGGTCAGTGTTCATGATTCAACAATAAGAAAGAGACTTGGCAAAAAGGCATCCATGGGAGAGATACAAGGAAAGAACCACTGCTGACCAAAACTAACTTAAAAGCCCATCTGACGTTGAAAAATCATAAAGGAAAAAATCTGGCCATCAGTTCATGACTTTAATATAAGACTTATATTGAACACCAGGACAATATTCCGTGGCACATCTGAAGTCAACCTTTGAAAATTAAGGCTTTGGATAATCCTAGTCAAAGTCTGAACTTAAATTTGATTAAGATGCTGTGGCATGACCTTAAACAGTTCAGCCTAAAACCACTCCAGTTTGGCTGATTTAAAGAATTTAAACAATTCTGCAAAAAAAAAAAAATGTAGGACAAAATGTCTCCACAGTGATGTAAAAGACTCAATGCCAGTTATTGCAAATGCTTGATGGCAGCTATTGCAGCCATAGAGAGACACAACCAGTTATGATGGTTTGGATAGCTTTCTTAATAAATGATATCATCATTTAAAAACTGCATTTAGTATTTACTAAGGTTATCTTTGTCTTAAATTATTTTTTTTTACTATATAGCACATACAAATCAAGTCCAGTACCATAGTTGTCTGCACCTAGAAGTGATTTTGACAAAATTTCCTAATTTCACCAAATAAATTACAAAAACTTAGAAGAAATTGTATAGCAACTAAGCTCTTCTTCCTGCTCTCTCGATGTTTTACTCACAGCTTTCCTTAAGAAAGCTTTGCCTGTCATAACATTTGATTTACACAAATAATAAACATGTCCCTTTTGTCAGGTGTTTTCCCCCAGGCCCTGAAAACAGCAATTATCAAACTGCTATTGAAAAAGAGCAACTTGGACAAGCTGCTACTACAGAACTACAGGCCTATCTCAAACCTCCCCTTCATCAGTAAGATTATTGAAAAAGCTGTGTTTCAGCAGTTAAACAACTTCCTAACAATGACCAACCACTTCGATGTCTTCCAGTCAGGCTTCCTGCTCACCACAGTACAGAGACGGCTCTTGTCAAGTTGTTCAATGACATCTGTATAAATGCAGACTGTGGAAGAACCACAGTGCTGGTATTACTGGACCTTAGTGCAGCATTCGACACTGTGGATCACTCCATTTTATTAGAGTGCCTGGAAAACTGGGTCGGCCTTTCTGGAACAGCACTCGATTGGTTTAAATCCTACTAGAAGGACAGGGACTTTTTGTGTCAGTAGGTAACTTTACATCAGAGACCACAAAAATTCACATGTGGCATTCCCAAGGGTCCATCTTAGGGCCCCTCCTATTAATTATCTACATGCTCCCCCTAACTCTGAAATTTAATAAACAAAAACATAAGTTATCATAACTCTGCAGACGACACACAGCTATACGTTACGATGTCACCAGGAGACTATGAACCCATTCAAGCGCTGGGTAAATGCTTAGACGAAATCAATGGATGGATGGGCCAAACTTTTCTTTAACTGAATCAAAACAAAACTGAAGTAATAATTTTTGGACCAAAGGAAGAGCGTTTAAAAGTTAGCACACAGCTTCAGTTAATACAGCTAGAAACCACCAATCAGGTTCAAAATCTGGGTGTAGTGATGGACTCAGACCTGAACCTTCAGAGGCACATAAAGACAGTAACAAGGTCAGCCTTCTATCACCTAAAGAATATATCCAGGATTAAAGGACTAATGTCTCAGCAGGACCTTGAAAAACGAATTCATGTGTTCATCTTTAGTAGAACTGATTACTGCAACGGTGTCTTCACAGGTCTGCCTAAAAAGTCGATCAGACAGCTGCAGTTGATTCAGAACGCTGCTGCCCGCATCCTTACTAGAACTAAGAAAGTGGAGCACATCAGCTCGGTTCTAAAGTCCCTAGACTGGCTCCCTGTTGCTCAGAGAATAGACTTTAAAATACTTCTGTTAGTCTATAAATCACTGAATGGTTCAGCACCAAAATACATTACAGACTTGTTGTCAGTGTATCAACCACCCAGACCTCTCAGGTCTTCTGGCTCACATCTACTCTGCATACCCAGAACCAGAACCAAACATGGAGAAGCAGCTTTTAGTTCTTTTGCTCCACTAATCAGCAATAAACTCCCAAAAAACTGTAAAAGCGCTGAAACCCTAAGTTGCTTTAAATCAAGATTAAAAACGTATTTGTTTAGAGTGGCCTTTGACTGTGCAATTTAAACATTATTAATTAAGTTTTCCGTCCAACTTTCCTTTCATTTTCTTATCAGTTATTTTATCATTAATTTTTCATATTTTATGTTTTTATTATATTTTAATTATTGATTTTTATTCTCTTTAATTATTTGTGTTTGTTAATTATTTAATTTCCTTTATGCCACTGTAATGTACTTCTCCTATTATGTCTCTTTCACTTTTTTTCATGTATAGCACTTAAATCGTCTTGCTATTGACATGTGCGACATAAATAAACTTGCCTTGCCTTTTATGATCTGAAACAAGTATGTGTGAAGAAAATGAAAAACTGAGTAAATCTATAAGAGATGAACACCATCGAGGACAGCCCCAGTAAAAATATGCCTAACCGAAAAAATAATTATCTGTGATCGCATTAGCAAAACATAGGAGCAGAGCTAACAGGTGGGGGGAAGGGGTAAAGTTCAGCTTTGGTTTCGGTACCTGACTTCGTCCTCATAGAAAAGGTTAGTCTGGACCTGCTGGGTGTGGTGGGGGAAAGGAGGGTGGGGGAGCTTAGCAGGGTGTTAACGGGACTGAAAGCAACACTTTTGGTGGAGATGGGGAGGCAGTAATGTGAAACCTGGAATGTGCTGCTGATGAGGTCATACCTGTGTGTGTGTTTGTGTGTGAAGCTTCAGAGAGGATTTGGTTCTCAGCGTCTCAACGCCCCATCAGTGATGATGTCATGGGAAACTCTTCTGCCCACCATGGCTGTTTGTAAACTCTCTTGGTTTCCTTGCAGGAATCTGTTGGCCACATTACAGGACCAGGTTTGAACTCCTGAATAAAAACCCCATCTTGTCTGAAGGGAGTCTACTGTAACATTACCACGCTGAAGTAGGCCAGTGAAAATGTACTCCAGCTTGGACAAGATGTAAATCATTACTCTTTCCTTTGAAGTTCTTCCCATCTCTTCTTCTCGCTTTCCCAACTCCCTCTTGTCTTCAGTACTTATCATTTCTCTTGACCATAAACATTGTGAACAGGTCCCTGCTGCTGTCCTGCTGGAGCACAGGGGGCCCCCTTTTAGTGTGGCGCGCTGAAAACCAGATCAACTTGGAGGAGCTGGGAACATGAAAGGAACGAACTAACTACAGGGGATAAACGCATTCCTGTGCAACTCGACCTGCTACCACTGCTGCTGCTGGCCGGTGGCAGGGTAGGGGAGCACCCAGGGAGATGCATGGATGGCTCATAGTAAGGTCAAAAAGGGGAGGGGTAGCTAAATATCTGAGCTCTCTCAGATCTTGCATGCAGCAAGCAGCACTTGACCTTTCCAGCACTAAAGGAATATGACAGCCGTGAAGCCGACAGAGAGAACGTGGTGGGGGCAAAACGAGGGAAGACGTGAGTGAGAGACAAAAGCCACACAAAGTGCAGGCTGCCACCAAAACAGTTAGTTTGCAATCAATGTCAGTCATTCCCCCTGTCGGGACAGTTTGATTTTCACTTTTCAAATGAGGCGTTTATTTTTGGCCTGATAACAGGGCTGGCTAAATTGAAATTGGCAGCTCGACAATCTACAGATAATAGTCAGCTACGCAGGAGATCATGTGACAAGCCCTTTCTTTCACTTCACCGGAGCCCCCGCCTTCTTTCTGCCGTCAAAGACGAGAAAAAGGGATAATCTTAGCAACAATCAGAGGAGGCTGAGAAGGCAAAAAAAGGAATTAAACTGATGGGAAGAAGAGCGAAAGAAGGGGAACAAAATTGTGGTTTGAGTAATTTGCTGATGGTCAGGAGTGGGGGTGGCTGAGGAGGTGGGCTGGGGTGAGGGGTGTACAGGAGATGTGAGGATAGAAAGAGAAAAGAAGGGAATTACTTTAATGTTTCTGGCAGCATACCAGCTGAGGTCTCAAGGTTATCCTGGCTTTCCAAACTCCCACGGGAAAGGTGGAGTGCTGAGGGCCGAGGGGAGGGAGAACGGGTGAGGGCTGGAGGTGAAATGGAGGAGGGAGAGAAAGCTGCCCTTTTCTACAGGAGGAAGGCTGTTGCTCGGAGGGGGAGAGTAATCCTCAGACCCTCTTGTATGATAAGGTTGGCCCTGGCCCAGGTAGGAGGGGGAGGTGAAGAAATGGCTCCGGGGCTTCCCAGGGCATCTCTGCAGCATAGCAGCAAAACTAAGAGGTTTGATAAATGTTAACTGTAGTCATTACATGCGAAACAACGTGATTAAGTTACAACACTTTAGACGAATGCTTTAAGGAGCAGCTGCAGTGTCTTGCAAAATTATTCATACTATTGATATTTTTCATAATGCATGTTGTAAACACAAGCAGTGTGTTTTGTGATAGAAACAAAGTAGTGCAAAACTGGAAAGTGGAAGGAAAATGTTTTACTTGTTCTTTCAGTAAAATTCTGAAAAGTTTGGCATTCAATTGTAATAATTTTTAAGCACCTTCCACTGCATCTATAGCTGCAAATCTTTTAGGTTTGTCTCTACCAGCTTTGCTCCATTCTTCTTCACAAAAAAGCTCAATCTTTTTTAGATTAGATGAAGGGTTTCTGTGAACACCAGTTTTCAAGTCTTGCCACAGATTTCATTTAGGTCTGGTCTTTGAATAGGCCGTTCTGACACATGAATATGTTTTGATTAAAAGACAATTCCATTGTAGCTCTGACTGTATGTTTTGTGTTGTTGTCCTGCTGGAAGATGAACCTTCACCCAGCAGGACCTTTTTGCAGTCTCTAGCAGCTTTTCTTCCAGGACTGCCCTATATTTAGCTCCATCTCACTTCCCATAACTCTGACCATCCTCCCTATCCCGGCTAAAAGAAAACATCCCCACAGCATGATGCTGGGGACAGTGTATTCACCGTGATGAGCTATTTTAGTTTCCTGCCACATAGAGCATTTTGCATTAAGGTAAAAAATGTGTTTTAGGCTCATCTAACCAGAGTACGTTCTTCCATATTTGCTGTGCCCCTACATGGTTTCTGGCTCACTGCAGAGGAAAGTTCTTCCGACTTTCTTTCAACAATGCCTTTCTTCTTGCCACTCTTTCAGAAAGGTCAGATTTGTGAAGTTCGCAATTATTTCTCCTGATTCTCACACTTGAGCTGAGGATTTCTGCAGCTCCTCCAGAGTTACCATGTGCCTTTTAACTGTTTCTCTAATGAATGCTCTCATTGCTTCTCATAAACTTTCTCCTGGACCCATAAAATGTGATCCTTGTTCTTCGTGATGGTGTTTGTTCTCTAACAAACCTCTGAGGCTGTATTTATTCTGATTAAATGAAACACTCTTTTGAGGTGGGAGTTTATTGCCTTTCTCATACACACAGTAAAACATCAACTCAAATGTCTCCACAAATAAAAAATTAATTCTGTTTGATTCATGAACTTCAGGTTTTCCAAGATAAAAAAAAAATCTGCAACTAAACACGAAACATTATTGCATTTTTTCTTATTTCTCCTGGATTATCTTCCATTTTTATTGTTGTAGTTGAATCGGAAGAATTACTACAACAGAGTTAAGGGTTAACACTGTCTTTTTAAGTTCTAGTTTTTGTTGGAGAAGACAAAAGTGCTTCACCTAACCAGCATTAACCCCACATCTCTTCATTCTCCATCACAGTAATAAAACTTCAACTCAAAGTGAACCATCAATGTGTTCTTAATGTGACGTAAGAGTTTTTGTTGATAGTGTCTGTATTTGTTTACCTCAAAGTAGGCTTATTAGAGATAATTGATTCATAGTGCCAAGCTATCAGTTGTGTGTATTGCTAGCTGGCTGTTTGACGACTGGCCTTCTTATCATCCGTCAACAAGCGTTCTCGTCAGAAGTAAACTGGGAAGACTCGTTCACCTGTAATTCAAATGTCCCTGTGCTTAAAGAGAGTAAACAAGGGGAGCTCTTCCGTCTGGCTTCATTTAATGCAGATCTAACCATAATTGATAGGATAAAGGAAAAGAACTGTTGAATGTTTGAATGACTAACAAAATGTTTAAGCAGCCTTGTTTTTCCTCCTTTTTTCTACTGTGGCTACAGGCTTTGAGACAAGTAAACACTATTTCATATGAACATTTTTAAATACTTCATCCTGATTAACCATTGATTCAACTCCAGGTAATATACCTGAAAAAGCAGCAGCTGTGTTTGGAACCATTTTAAGGGAAAAGGGAGCAAATGTGAAAGATCTTGTGCAACAGGAATGTAAAAACACAGTGCCTTGCAAAAGTATTAGTACAAATTTAACATTTTTCATGTTTGTCACTTTACAACCTCAAACTTAATTGTATTTTATTGGGATTAGATGTGACTGATTAACAAAAAGTAGCGCATAATTATGAAAAAGAAGGAAAATGATACATGATTTTCTAAAATTATAACAAGTGAAAGCCTGAAAACTATGGCACGCATTTAGATTCAGCACCCTCTACTTTAATACTCCTAAATAATATCAAGAGACGCACCACAGACCTTATTATAAGACTTATATATTGGTTCTAACAGCCTACAAAAGTTACCTACTTAGTAAATAAAGCCTGTGTGTAATTTAATATCTCTAAATACAGCTCTTCTGTGAAGGTCTCAGAGGTTTGTTAGAGAACATTAGTGAACAAACAGCTTCATGAAGACCAAGGAACACAGCAGACAGGTCAGAGAGAAAGTTGAGGAGCAGTTTAAAACAGGGTTAGGTTATAAAATTATTTCCCAAGATTTCAACATCTCCTGTTGCACTGTTTCATCTATTATCCAAAAACAGGACACTAGCAAACTTATCAAGGCATGGGTGTCCATCTAAACTGAGCAACAACGGACAGCATTAATGAGAGAAGTGGCCTAGAGGCCGATTATAACTCTGGAGGAGCTAAAAGATTCACAGCTCTGGTAGGATAATCTGTTGACTAGACAGTTATTCAAACCTAGTCTTTTTGGATTAGGTGGCAAGAAAAAAACAGTTGTTGAAGGAAACCCGTTTGCAGTCTGTTTCGAGCCAGGTAGGGGATAGAGCAAACATATGAAAGAAGGTGCTCTGCTCGGAAGAGATCAAAATTGAACTTTTTGGTGTACATGCCAAAAAGTATGTGTGGTGGAAAAGTAACACTGCCCATCACCCTGAACACACCGCCACCATGTTAACACATGGTGGTGGCAGCATCATGCTGTGGAGATGCTTTTTTTCAGCAGAAAAAGGAAACTGATGGGAAGATTGATGTCTCTTAATACAGGTTGGTCATGTATGAAAACCTTTTAGAGGCTGCAAATTACTTGAGATAGTTTGGAGGTTCCTCTTCCCTTATATATACATACATACAGCCAGAGCTAAATCTAAGCATATTAATGTGGAACAACGGTCCAGTCAAAGTCCAGATCTAAATTAAAAACCAATCTGCGGCAAATGGTCTCCATTCAGTCTGACTGACCATGAACTATTTGCCAAGAAGAAGGAACATAAATGAATGCAACACTATTCAGGTATTTATTTGGGTAACATTATGAAACTCATGTTTTCCAGATTCCTTCCACTTAACAATTAGACACATTTTTGCATTGGTCTGTCAAATAAAATCCCAATAAAATATACTGAGGTTTGGAGTTGTTAAGTGTTAAAGTAGAACAAAGTTCAAGTGGGAATATCTATTAAGACACCCTACACATTAAGGTATGTTTCTAAACCGATTAAAATAATTTGAAAACATTTCAAGAAAAAAATATATAACTCTGGGAACATGCACAATAAAATGAAGTATAGACCTTATTATAAGTGGGCACTATTGTTATATCATGCACACTACTCCTGTTGTGTGCATGATATTTTAAAAACCACTAGATGAGCATTGATAAACCTACAGTATTTACTTCATTTATAACTTCACTCATGCAATGCTGCATCACTGGCCCAGAAAGTTTTTATAAATGAAGAAACTTACTGTGAACATCTAACCTAAATCCATTCTAAATCCTTTATCTTTAATCTCTCCTTAGCTCAACTGTTCAAAAATACGTCCACGGTCAGAGCATCCAGTAAACTGCGGTTCATTTGCATGAGTGGCCCTCACCCCCACCCTCACATCACAAAGAAGCAACAGAAGATATATTCCCAGTTTGCTCCTGCCTCAGGCATACTAACCAAAGACTCAGGCCAACTCACTGGTGCTCTCCCTAACCACTTCCACTTCACTGCTGCTGGGTTTGACTCACCATGACCTCTCACCTGCGATGCTGCACCGCCTCCCCCACACATGCAAATAACGTTGGTCTGCTCCAGGAGGTATTAAAAAAAGGAAAAGATGGAGGAAAAAAAGAGAAGCAGTAGAAGGAGCAGTGTGGATGGATGGAAGCTCGGGGAGCTGATGTTGGTGAGGAGAAACAGGACCCCTAAAGGAAGCTTCTCAGTCTCTAAAGTGGAAAGAGGCCATGGCAGCTGTCTGGGGAACCTATGCTCTGCAGCCCTGCACTGAGGCCTTAAAACATCTCCCTGTTTAAGCCAGCCAAAATGGATTCCAGCTCCTGTGTCTGCAAGGCTTGCAGTGACCCATGCTGCTCTATCTCTGTGTGTTGTTGTTCATGCATGTGCGGGGCACTACGGGGGAAAATGAGCACCTTTACTGTACTTAATGTTTTCCTTGCTCCCAGGCTGCTCAGGGCTCTTCGGTTTGTCTGAGGGGAGCCAGGCGATGTGTGCGGCTGCAACTGGAGAGTCTCCAAAAAAAAACCCTCATCTCCTCCCGTCTCTCCTCCCTCTTTTCTCTTCGTTCGGAGGATCTGTCAGTTCTCCTCCTCTCTTTGTCCCTGCTTTGATCCTGCTCTCCAAGCCTTGGCTGGCCTCGCTAACAGCAGCTGAGCACAGGTCCTGCTTCACTCCCACTATAACAACACATATTCATTCCGCACTGGGATGAAGCATCAGAGCACACACACACCCACACACACACACTTTCACTCACTGCTTCACTTAGCCCTCGGTAGCTCACTCCAGAATCAGTAATAACAGACTCTGCTATCATCTTGTGTAAGTTGTCGGAGCTAATCGCTTTCGCACGGCGTTCTGTAAACTGTAACCTGGCACTCACACTGCGAGCACCCTGGGTGATGGGTCACTCTGGCTGATTGTGGGTGATGCTTCTGCTAAGAAAAGCTACTCGGGCATTTCGTTTGGATATAGTATGCTGTCAAAGTTTCAAAGTCAAGTCTAAGCAGACTACAATTTGCAGATTTGAGCACTGCTTCTGTACATCTGCAGCCAGCATTTAAACACAAGGAGAAAGGGTTTCACTTTTGGTTTTCACTCAAAAATAACCCGTGTAGACATTAGGGGCTTCTGCGTAGTCTGATATTAATTGGTTGAAGTTTTTGATCTAAGCTATTCCATATGCTGTCTATATGTTTAGGGTCATTTCCCTGTTGGAATAAATGACCATCTGCCCCAGTCTCATGTCTTTCTTCTAGGTTTGTCCTGTATTCCATCCATCTTTTCACCAACTCTGACCACCTTCCATATCCTTGCTAATAAAAAAAACACACCATAGCATGATGCTACCACCACCATGTTTCACCATGGACATAGTGTGACCAGGGTGATGTGCAGTGTTAGTTTTCTCCACATGTAGGCCAAAAGGCAAACTCTTGGTCTCATCTTCGCAGAGCACCTTCTTCCACACGTTTGGTGTATCCCCTACATAGCTTGTGGCAAACTGCAAATAGAACTTCTTATGGCTTTTTTCTTGTCACTCTACCATAAAAGTCAGGTTTGTGGAGTGTACAACTAATAGATGATCTGTCAAATGATTCACCTACCTGAGCTATGAATCTCTGCAGCTCTTCCAGAGTTACCACGGGCCTCTTGGCTGCTTCTCAGATTAATGCTTAACTTCTAAAGCCTGCAGGTTTAAGTTCTTTTCTAACAGTGCTCTGTGCAATACCTACTGGACTGAAAATGAAACAATAAGCAGGCAAAATATAGGAAAACAGAGCAATGAGAACTTTTGATCAAGGCCACTTTTAAAGACTCAAAAAAGTCTGATTTCTAGAAGAAATGCATAAAAAAAATCAGGTGAATTTGGTCTGACACAGTGCTTGTATATCATGTCAGGTGAACCGGCTGTAACAGTTTATTTTGCTTCTTCTCTTTCAAAGTAAAATAAAAAAGAATTAGCCTAAAAATATGTTATTTCTTCCTAAATTCTTTAGTTTTTTTCTGCTATTATCAACTATGTTGCTGTATGAGAATGTTAATGAGATGCCTTCATTAACTCATCCAAATCTATTACTTGATGGGGACCCAGTGTGTCCTAAAACAGGAGAAAGTGGAACCATAAGTAAAAACACAACTTAATATTTAGAGCTTTATATATTTTGCATTTTCCAAACGAAAGGCAGCTGACTGTGCTGCACATTCACTGCTCACTTCTTCTGAAAATGAAAACAGTTCTGGTGACTTGTTGACTGCGTTAATCACAGTGTATGCTCTTGGATTACTCGGGTCAAACACTGTGTTGCAGGCATCCCTCTTGGGGCAACAGTCTGATTCCACATGGTGCCATCTTCAGTTTGTTTGCAACAGCCACATTATCAGTACAGACTCCCCACCTCTCCCAGCCGCCAGGAGTACCCTCACCAATAGCTTACACATTAAGGCACCGGGTGGCAGTGAGACACTCTCATGTACACACACTGAAAGTCATTGGTTAATTACCATATTGCTGTGTGTGGCGGTCCATAGACAAGAGAGACCAATAAAGATATGAGTCCTGGGAAAATATGAGCAGACGTATGAAGAGAGGAAGAAGGAGATAAAAGGAAGAGGGCTGATAAGACGACAGATAAGAGCAGAACTGAAAAGAAGGTTCAAGGTTGGTGAAAACCATTCAGATTTGGATCCTCTTTGTTTTTCTGTCTGCTTCTTGTCAGAAAGCCGCAATCTGGTGTTTTTAATCAGCCAGTTGTCTCCAAGCAATGCGCTCTCAAAGGTTTTCACAAAAGAGAACCGCGGTTCGCTGTGATTCCGTCCGTTTCCCACAGATTTGCGCGCAGGTAACACTCCCGGGACCGACGGAACGGCCAGGTGCGCCCGATAAGACTTTTAGCATGCAAAGGGAAAGTGGGGAGGGACTTACAGAGCCACGGCTCCGTGACTCCGTTCACTGCCAGAGACCTCTTGCAATATGAGCGTGAGAAAGTCATTCAGGCGGAGAGTGTTTCAAAACCTACCCTGTCTGCCGAGCACCAAGACGTTTGTTTATGAGCTCTGACAGTGCCATTGTGTGCGAGGAGGGGAAAAACGAGTCAGGTGTGCAGCTCTCAACAATAAGACAAGTTGGTGATGTGTTTGACAGAGGCTTCCCACGGTGGGTAGCCCATGTAGGATTAAAGCTGGCCGTACAGGCGCATGTACGGACCAGCCTCACTTGTGCCAAAGTTTGCCAGTTACGCACGCAACACAATAGTTCATGAAACATGAAAGTTCATCTCTTCCTACTGTAACCAGGTTGTAAGCTTTTAGACTAAATCCTGCAGGGGCGCCTCTAGAAAGTTTTCAAACGGGTGACCAGATGGAGGCAAGTGATCATCTTTTGGGGGCTCACTAAAATTGATGTTCATAAATAGGAGAGTGGGGGTGGGCTTTTAGATGCAGCTCGCTCAACAAATGACATAGGTAGAAATATTTTTTTTTAAATGCTGTAAATTGTTAAATCTTGCCTGTATAAGCACTGCATGAAAACATTGTTCAACATGAGTGCCTGGCAATGCGAAAGACGGCATATACCCTAGTGTTGTTTGAATTCTTTTCTTGACTAGTCTGGTTTGCGTTTGATCCTTTCTAAGACAAAATATTACATATTTCAGGACGCAAATGGATTGTTTTACACTGAAGAAACAGTTTAAAACACAATTTAAAAATTCATTAGACTTTTATTCTACTCGTGAAAACACAAAACCCCACATTTTTCTGATAAGCTATGTAATATAAAGTTATTTTTAGTGACAATAAGTTTTATCGGAGACGTGGTGTGTGTTTGGGCACACCGCTCTCACCAATGGGTTAAACTTGATCTGAAGCGAAAAACCTACGGAACAGAACACATAACAGGAAAGTGTTACAAGTAAACAACCTAAACCGGTTTAGGTTTAGTTACCCCCGCTGCCCCCTCCTGATTGCCCTCAAATTCAGTTTCTTGCGGCGAACCGCTGGCGACGCCCCGCAGATCCCGGCGGCAAGCCGGCGAGAGGAGCGCCTTCACCCGGTCGCCTGCGCGCCACGTGTCGCGGTCTGTGCACTAGCTGGAAGTGTGTAAGCGCTCAGTTTAACCTGTGCGTGTCATTCTGACTTTTTTCATATGGATCTAATAACTTTTTATTATTTTCAACCATCAAGCATGGCTCCTTTTTTGACGCTCCAATAAAGAAACCCAATTAAAAAACGTTTTTTCTCCCTATTTTATAAACAAACTTTTTTAGGAATAACATGTTCTATAGATAACAGACAAAACTTTTTAGTGTAGGGGATGACCGACAGTGCAATTGTTTAAACGTCCCTTTTGAGAAGTTGCACAACCTTAAGAATGCAGCAGAGCTGCTGCTCCTCAACAAACCCCGGGGTGATAGTTTGCATTATTTTCCTCCTTTTATGCCCGTCTGTTATTTCGCCTATCTAACTGCAATAAAGATAAGGAAATGAAATTATGACCTGATATCTACAAAAGCCTTGAACGCTGTGGGGCGGCCACAGGCGGGAAGGAGGAGGGGGGTGCATCGGTGTGAGCTCTGAGGCTCAGAAATATCTCTGCTCTGCCTCACATTCCGATAAGGGAGCCCGATCCAGCTCGCTCTGTAGGCGTGGTTTTCCCAGGCTTTTAAAACAGCAGCTGCTATTTACCTTCCCCTCTAATGTAAACCACCGCCGCCGCCACATACCCTCCCCTCACCGCGCATGCACGCTCCTCCTCCTCCTCCTCCTCCTCCTCCTGCAGCCCGGCGGCCAAAACCTCCAACCAGCGCGCGCCCATAAAACATCCTGGCACGTGCTCCACATTCACAGCACCGACGGATGATTAAGTGACAGATTCTGCACCACAGACCTATAGGAGCTGCAGTGTAATGTGAAAACGGAGTGATGTGCGCTCTCAGGGTCACAGTGGTCTGAGAATTAAGGCTCAGGACTCGAGTTCAGCCACTCATGTGGTCCCCTCGTGAGGTTTTTTTAACTTGTCATGAGTTGTCATCCCAAGTTGTTTCCTTTACAAATATAATTATTCCAGCTCGTTGGAAAGAAAGCAAAACTCGCCCCTCCTGTGATTCTGTTGCAAAGGGCTAGCCTGAGGTATAAGCGGACTTTGGGCCTGCTCCTGAGTGAATTTAGGTTTATTAATGCACAGGACAAACCCACACTATAGTCATAATTTAAAGTTGTTTTTTTTTTTTTTTGGCTGAGTTAAGCAAACATTTCATGAGCTCTTTACTGTTTATAAATATATGTCTTTGTCCTGTCAGATTGTAATATTACTGCACAGAAAGCTGGTGCATCAGGGGTACACCCAGGAGGTTTTAAAGGGGGGCACTGATAATCTAGGGTAAGCACACCAAACCTCAAGCTATTATGTTTTTCTGGACTGTCCTGGACTGGGGTCAGGACAGTGAAGCCTCTTGTTGGCACCACTACCGTGGGCCACCAGCTACTCTTAAATATATGAATCCTCCCATATAAAACCCTGTTTTAACTCCTGGTTAATACTGTGGCACTACTACAAGGATGGTGAGGCAGTGCAGTTGCCATAATTACCATTCTGCAAAACTTATAAATGAATATATACCAATGACATATTTTTGTGCTTTATATATAACAACTTTTTAACCCCCATTATGTATAAACAAGTATAATAAAACTACATGGCTTTTAAATTTTGATGTGCCATCCAAAGAATACCTGTTGCCTCCCTCTGGCCACCCCATGAAAACTTTCTGAAGGCGCCCCTGGGTTTACAGCCTTATTCTGTTTGTATGAATAACATTTTTAAATAAAAAAGCATGTTTGTATGTTTTTATATAATTTTTCTGATAATGCAACATATTGCAGTTCTTCTGAAATAAATAACTTGTTGCTGATTAGGCTTCACCTTCTGAAAAATGTTTGAGTAAACAATCCAGTCTTACTGCTTTCTACTTCTCGGCACTTTTCTCTTCAACTTAGCCGGAGAACAAAGGACAAACAAATCCAAATTGTATCAAAGGCAGATGAAAAGTATTGCCAGACCCCTGAAGTTTTAGAATTTACTGTTTACTGAAAATACAAGGTGGGAATAAAGGAGAACCCTTCGCTTGAGAGCACAGGAAAGCTTTATTATATGACAATAGGAACTACATTTAGGAAAAATGACAATAAACAAACACTTTAGTGCTATTTATTTAATAAATGATGGGAAAAGGCTAATATGATAATCAACCATATTGAAAGAAAGTACAGTCATAAAGGGGTTTATCAGAGTAATAACATAATCAATATTCAAACTAGATTTAAGCTGCTGAAACAAGAATGTGTACCTTAAAAAATCACATTTAAATGTAATTAAAATGACTCAAACTTTAGTGTATTAAGATCTGTATTTCCAAATACAAAGAAATCAAAATAAACTATTTTACTTTTCATATATTCCTATACAGTGTTTTGTTTTGTTTTTGGGTTTTTTTTGGTTTTTTTGCTAATCACAAGTTGACTCTAAACAAATTCAGTTAAATGCAGAATGAAAAAACACAACAACACAACATGTGGAAGAAGGTGCTCCTGTCAAATGAGACCAAAACTAAAATGTATGGCCATCATGCAAAACATTCTGCATCACCCTGAACACAGCTTTTCAAAGAGGAGACATGGTGGTGGCAGCATCATGGTGTTGATGATGAAGGCTTTTCTTCAGCGATCACATGAAAGTTGGTCAGGCTTGAAGGTTTGGGGCATTGGTTAATCTTGGCCCACCTTTACATAGTCTTATGCACACAATGTTGTTTATGCATGAGGACAGAGAGAAGATACGACAGGACAAGCTTTGAGTTGGAGCATACATTCATTTCTTCATTCATTAATTCATTTATTTATATTAAAATCCTATGTTTTTTGTTGGTTTTTTTTGTCCCTTGGGTCCCTTTTTGAATGAATTCCACGCGCTCCTTGTCCTGCCCTCAACTATCAGGATCATACATTTAGGTTAAATTGGAAGAGATGAAAAAAACATGTTTGAATGTATCAAATCAGTTGATTTAGGTATTTAAAATAATGAACTTACAGACCATTTGGTTGTTAAAACAAATCTAAGAGTTAGTCACTTTCTAAATCAAACTCCTGAGATTCTGTTATGACTTTTGCTTTTGTTGTTAGAATTCAAGTTATTGGTGGCCCCCATCCGGTCACCCTTCATAAAACTTTCTGGAGGCGTCCCGTAGACTTACTCTGAATGGGGTTTAAAAAGTTGCTACATTAACAGAGAAAACACGGAAATTTGTGGAAACAGAGTTGTAGTTAAGGCTGCTCTTATTTTAGTTCTTTGCTCCTAACTCGTGCCTGGCAGATAGGAGGTCCATGCGCCTCTCCCAGTCAGCGGCTCCGCTGTTAATATGTAAACGCTACGATGATTGAAGACTGCAGACAGTTTCCCCGGCTGCGCCCTCAGCCCGGGCCGTGCGCCATTGGCCGTCAGCTCCAGCGGGGCCAAACAGCCAATGGAAGGGCGCCGACCACGAGCCGTCCTCCCTCGAGCCTCGTGTCCCTCGCCCTGATTGGTTGAAAGTTACTGTGGGAAAGAAAGTTTGGGAAGTTTCACACGAGCCGTTCGCGTGCAGCGAGAGATATAAATACAAGGCACACGCGGAGAGCCCGACAGAGAGCGAGAGAGACTGCGTCCGCTTCTGCAGCCGCGCATCACTCTGACGGATTCTAACTCATCCCGGGATTTGTTTCCGACACAGACGGACTTTGAATACTAGCTGACAATATTTATTTCCTTTTTCTACACCAGTGGATGGGAATTTGTTGTCATTTTGTTGGATTTTTCTAATAAGAAAGAAAAGATGCCTGCTGATATGATGGAAAAATCCTCATCCTCCCCGGTCGCTGCGACACCGGCGAGCATGAACACAACTCCGGACAAACCCAAGACAGCGTCCGAACACAGAAAGGTTGGTATTCGTATATAATCATCATCATAATAATAATAACTTGGTCGCTTACCGAGCTCCTTGCTCAAAGCGACGATTTTAACAGCTTGCTTTCGCTTTTTAGTCATCAAAGCCGATCATGGAAAAGAGGAGACGAGCCAGAATAAACGAGAGCTTGGGTCAGCTGAAGACTCTCATCCTGGATGCGCTCAAAAAAGATGTAAGTACTCAGCCGTCAACGTGGATATTAATAGATGTCCAAACAGTCGGTGTCAGGCAAACGTGTGCGCGTAATGCTAACCAGGTGCGCTTTGCGCCCCCACAGAGCTCCAGACACTCCAAACTGGAGAAGGCAGACATCCTGGAGATGACAGTGAAGCATCTCCGGAACCTGCAGAGAGCTCAGATGACCGGTAAGTTCAACACCCCACACTGATTTATCTCTGCACTCTTTAAACGCTTCCATAAAAGTCACTCTTGTTTCAAACTTTTTATTTTAATATCCTCATGTTTTCCCCTGTCTGTGTCTGTATAGCTGCTCTGAACACTGACCCCACCGTCTTGGGAAAATATCGCGCAGGATTCAGCGAATGCATGAATGAAGTCACCCGATTCCTGTCCACCTGCGAGGGCGTCAACGCAGAAGTCAGGACGCGGCTCCTGGGCCACCTGGCCAGCTGCATGACGCAGATCAACGCCATGAACTACCCCAGCCAGCATCAGCACCAGCACCAGCTCCCCTCAGCTGCCGGGTCGACGCACCCCTCCTTCGCCCAGTCCATGGTCCAGATCCCCAGCTCCTCCCCGCAGGTCCTCCCCATGAACCCTGCATCTTGCAAAGGGGGGTCCCCGCCGGCCAGCTTACCGTCAGACGCCACCAAAGTGTACGGCGGCTTCCAGATCGTGCCTGCCACAGACGGACAGTTCGCTTTCCTCATACCCAACGCGGCGTTTGCGCCGAACGGCCCCGTTATCCCAGTGTACGCAAACAACGTGAGCACGCCGGTGCCTGTCCCTGCCGCGGTGTCCCCCGGAGCCCCGTCAGCCAACACAGACTCAGTGTGGCGACCCTGGTGAAAAAAAAAATATCAGGAAAAAAAGACTCTGACTTTACACTTAGTTTTACATCTTTGGTCAATAGAAAGTTGTTTTGAACCAGTTTTTTATTTTTCTTGTAATATGGAAAGAGTATGCACTATATTTGTACAGCTAACAAGCGAGTAAAGTTCATATTGAAATGAGATTTGTATTGTGGAAGTCCGTTCACTGCATTTTTTACATATGAGTTGTCTTTTTTTTTTTTTTTTACTTTGTGACGCCAAAGATATGTTCAATGCTCTTATGCTGTTCTTCGTTTTGGAAGACAAATAAATTTGTAAAGACATGAAAAACAAGTTTTTGTCCAAGCGTTTGTTGTTGAAGAAAAGAGACAGGTTCCCTTTTTAACATAAAACATTTCATCATATGTTATTGGGGGCTTGCGTAACTCAGGTTCTGTGCGTAAACGCTAAGTTCAGCCATTAAATGTAACTTTCTTTAGGTCTGTTAGGCTACTCATTAAATAATACTTTGCATTATAAGAACCAGAAGTTATTAAAAGACTTAAAGTTAGACCAAATTAAACGAGCAGCAGCTGTTTTGCCACTATAAGTACACAGGCATTGTTCAGTTGGTGCAAAACGTTGCTTTTCATGAAAATACACCAATTATATTCTATGAAACTCTCACTAAAGTGGGTTGCTCAGTAGAAAACATATGAACTAATAAATATCCAATTGGAGCTGAGTAATATGAAACAAGTTGTGGGTGCGGAGCGGCAGGGTGTAAGATCATCTGTTTGTGGTGTTACGCAGTTGGGTCTCCAGCTGTTTGGGCTTTCTTTAAAGAGCTTAGGAGCTTTACAGAGGTCACTCACGCCATCTAGCAGCAGAAAACGACACTGCAATATGATTGACAAAGAAGGATCAACAGAGTCAAGCACAATAAGTGGCGGAGACATAGCTATTAGAGAGACTGGGAAACTGACTGGTGATTATTTTATAAATTACAGATGTTTTTTTGTTGTTGTTGTGGCACTATTGGCCTTTGTTTTTGTTATTTTTTAAGTAAGCAGACAGAAAGCGGGGTAGAAAGAAGGGGAGGCAGGCAGCACAGTTCTCTGAAGTCGGGACTCGAACCATCGACAAATAATGTTTCTACTTTGTCCATTGATCTTTGCAACACAGTTCAAGCTCAGTCAAATTGGATTGAAAGCGTCTATGAATATCATTTTTTAAAAGTCTGCCAGAGAAGAGGGGTGCATAGTGTGAAGTGGAAGGAAAATAATACATCATTTAAAAAAACAAAATTAAATAACCTCAAAACACTCACACTTGTTATGACTTTCCTTCAATAATGCATTTATTTTGGCCTCTCCACCATAGAGGATGAATTTGTGGAGTGTATCACTTATAGATTATCACCAGATTATCCCCCCCTGAGCTGTGGATCGCTGCAGTTCCTAACGTTAAAAACTCAAGAGATGTGAATAACTTTTGCGAGGTACTGTATTAACAGTGTTTGGATGTTTTGAGTGTTTTGTGTTCGGCAAACAGGCAAAGATTAACTTTAACAATCTTAAGAAAGATCAAGTGCAGATAAAGCATCATCATTATGGGGATTTCTACAGCTTTCACTTGAGCAGCAACATTAATCTCATGGTGGGAAAGCACAGAGAGGAGCCTCGGGCTGTGTCTTTAATCAGGGCTTAGTTCCTCGATGCCAGGGGGCCTGACGGAGGAATGACACGATAAACACATTGTCAATGAGCATGTGGTAACGCTCTGCTATGCCCAGGTGTGTGTGCCCCCTCCAGCTATCCGAGTGTGGCCCTTCTTTGAAGGGGGGGTTGCAGGTGTTTGCAATTATCACTCTGCTAAGAGGCACCAAGTGTGGATAAGTGCCATCATTTTGAATTTTCATCACACCTTTTTACACAGGGGGGCATGCAGCCCTGTGTGATTGAAGCCACATGTGTGATCATGTCAGTGTGTGTGCATGCTTTCAGTGTGTGTGTGTGTTTGTGTATCTGTGTGTGTTGTAGGGTGTGTGTGGACGTGCCTGGCTAAAGGGCACGAGGGGGTGAGGCACTGGGGAGTTAAATTGGACGGGGGGAGTTCAAGGAGAGGCCTGCTGCGAAGGCTAACAGTCAGCATCCTGTGTTTTAGTCCGTCTCTGAACAAGCCCTCACACACACGCCTGCACAGAGCGTTCTCACAGCATTCCAGCTGTGCTCACGCTGGTGTTCAGCTTCCTGCCCCCAGCCCCTGGGGCCACAGCTGGACATGGGACGTCTGGGAGGCACGTGGTGTGACCTGGACAACACCCAGCTGCTGAGCCTTCCCACCCTGCCTCACCGCCTTTTAACCGCTTTCCTCTCCCCACACCCCAACCCAATTGACATCTTCAGTGGTTGCTTTCCCCCTCCTGAGAGCAGCTTTACGAGACTCTCCAATTACCCAGTGCAGTGGCCGAGCTGCCGGAGTGACCGCACACATGTCACAACACGACCAGGAGGTTAGCTGCCATGCGTGTCCATTAATTTTTCCCACACTCTGCGTGCATTCAGGGAGCGAAAATAGGGGGGGAAAAACCCTCTGCTTCCTCCTTGGCTCCGTAAGTGCTACCATATGGTCCACTCTCCTTCTCTCTCTCACACAGTCCTCCTTTCTGTCTCTACCTCTCTCTCCAAACCCGTCACTGGGCCTGGCTTTGATTGCAGCCCAGACAAGCGAGAGCTTTATGATTTAAGCCCAGAGCTTGCTGTACCAAGCCCTGGACTCACATTGAAGCCAAACTCTTCTCCCTCCCCTCTTTTTCCCAGTTCCCTTGCAGCCCCCGCCTTCTCCGGCAGTTGCAGGGGAAGGCTGTTTTCTGGCAGGAAATGAATAGCTCCCAGATGAGCGCAGGAACCTGAGAGGTCGTGAGAAAGAGGCGAACCCCCCTCTGCAGGCCCGGCTTGCTGCCAGCCGCTGGGGGAATGTGGGAGAGCGCCTCTCTGACACACGCATCAACCCCTCTGCCCTCCTCCACACCGCCTGACTGACTGCCTGCCCGCCTGCCTCAGCACTGGGCCCCGAGCCTAGAAATAGACTGACAGACGGGGCAACCGCCACCGAAGCAGGCGGCGCAACTTCGTCAGCCAGCCAGGCAGGGAAAGGGAAAGCTGTGGGAGGGGAGGATGAAATGTTGGACTTGTGTGGGCAGAAGTGGATCGGCTTGTGTGTTTGCACTCAGAATTCTGACCGCTGCATTGCAGTGCCTAGTTAGATCTGCCGCTTTTCTATTACTTGGTTTCAACTCACATATGACCTATTTACAGAGATTTTGTTTGGAGACAGACACACATGTGCACACTTGCTTACAACCACTCTCCTCTCTCTCCCAGAGGTTTGCTTTCATTCCAGTCAGACAGGTGTTCTCTGTCAGGGGAAAATTGTTTTATCTTTAGTTCTCTGTGTGCTGAACTGACATTTACCCCTCCTCAGGCTGACGCTGTTATTGGATGTGGTCAGAAGTTAAATTACAGCTGTCCAGACGTATTCCAGGATAATTTTTAATCGTTGTTCTGCATCTGCGTAACTTGTACTGATTAACTCATTATGGAGAGAAGATCAGATCTTTTGTGGTGAAATGTAAGAGATGAAGATGATCATGACTGTTGGCCCAGCCTAGGAGTGTAACGGTGGTTAATAATATTTTTTACGTGCAGCCTAAAAACAAAGCTACATAATGCCTTGCAAAAAATTCAGTGAATTAGGATTTTTTCCCCTTTTTTCAGTGTACTACCACAAACTTTCACATATATTTTGGCAACTTTATGTGATAAAGACAAAGTAACACATAATTTAGAAGAGTAAAAGGATATATTTTTGCTATTTTTTGACAAATAAAAATCTTACAGCAATATTTGCCAAAGTTTTGTTTGCAAAGCAGCTCCAGATCTGTCAGACTGGATGAAAAGCATCTATGAACATCAATTTTGAAGTCTTATCACAAATTCTCATTTGGATTTAGGTCTGAACTTTAACCGGGCCATTGTAACACATGAATCTGCTTTGATCATTTAGCTTTGGCTGTATGTTTAGTGCTGTTGTCCTACAGGAAGGGGAACCTCCACTCAAGTCTGCAAAGTTTTTTGCTGCCACTAATGGTGCTTCCTCTAAATTGAACTGCTCCGGCCATCGAGGTCCTTGATGGTCCAGTAATGGCTTTGTAACTTTTTAGGCTTCCCGGGCATTAGACATCAGCTTGGACACCTCTTTGAAAACTTTTTCCTTTTTGGTTGATTCATCCAGCTCCCTCTGTATCTTCTCCTCAGCCACCAAGTGAAAAAATATCTGCAGCTCTTTGTTGGACCATGTGTCGATCTCGGAAAAAGTCGCTCCAGTGACACAACTAGTGACACCACCCTCTACCCAGTCAGCGAGGATAGTCTTCTGATGTTGCGTTTTCAGCCCGATTCGGCTCACTTGGAGTTACTCAAAAAGGGGCTGGTAACAAGTAACCATTACTAATGGAAAACCGTAGAAACCAAGTAGAGCCGAGTTGAGCCAGGCTGAGTAGGCACCACTGGAAAAGGTGCCTAACAGGTTTTCTTCCCGCTTTGCCCTGTATATTGCTCCATCCATCCTCCCATCAACTCATTTTAACGTCCTTGTACCTGCTGGAGAAAAGAGTACCCACAGCTTGATGCTGCCACCACCATGTTTTACCGTGGGGATGGTGTGTTCAGGGCGATCTGGATGTTAGTTTTGCAAATAGGTCAAAGAGTTACATTTTGGTTTCATCTGACCAGAGCCCCTTCTTCCATGGCTTAGGACAAACTCTAAAGGGCTGTCTTTTAGAGACCTGTAAGAGTTTTTAAGTGCACAACTAGCTCTGGATCTTCTGTTGTTCCAGAGGCCTCATTGGACCTCTTGGCTGCTTCTCTGATCAATGCTCTTCTTGTCTTGGCTGTAAGTTTAGGTGGAGGGCCATGTATTGGTACTGTTTGCAGTTGTCCCATACTATCCGTTTCCATATACATATGATTGAATGTGTGTTTCATGAGATGGTCACTGTTTGGGACATTGTTTTAGAACCCAACTCTGTTTCAAACTCCCCCACAACTTTATCCCTGACCTTAATGATGCTGTTTGTTTTCTAATTTTCTTTAACAAGACTCTGAGGCCTTCACAGGACAGCTGGATTTTTTCTGAGATGAAATAAGCCTACACATATGTGGGCTCTGTTTGCAAATCTTTCCCAGAGAGCTTCCAGCTCAGTAAGTAGACACACTTTCCCAGACGTCCATGACATCGTTCAGGAGAGAAATATAGCTTAACAGGGAAGCGTTGAACCAGGAATCCAATCTATAGGAGAGGGTTTTACTATTACAGCTCCAAACTTAAACTACACACAAAACTTGTTTTTATCAACTGAGTAGCAGCCACCCATCATACCAGTAAAGCTTTATGAACATGCATGTGTCTTTGTGTTCTCAAAAGCGTTGTAAAAGCCTTAATATATATATATATATATATATATATATATATATATGTATATATATAATATATTTTTTTTTTTTTTTTTTTTTTTTTTTTCAGATTTTAATCACTCAAAATGGAAAACAGAAAGGTCTGAAAGCACAAATGACCTTTGAACTGACACATTTCACTCTGCTACACAAGAAAGTTAGAACCCTGAACACAGTCAGTCATTTCCTGCTGCTTATTTCATAGTGAGTCACGGGGAAGCTGGTGCCTATCCCCAGCAGTCTATTGGCGAGAGGCGGGATATACCCTGGACAAGCCACGAGTCCATCACAGAGCAACACACAAACAATCATGCACACACTCATTCATACACTTAAGAGCAATTTAGAGAGACCAATTAACCTAACAGGCATGTCTTTGGACTGTGAGAGGAAGCCGGAGTACCCGGTGAGAACCCATGCATACACGGGAAGAACATGCAAACTCCATGCAGAAAGATCTCCAGACGGGAATCGGACCCATGACCGTCTTGCTGCAAGGCAACAGTGCTACCCATTTCACCACCGTGCAGCCCAACCCTGAACACATTAAATGAAATGTTTGCATTTGATTTATTTTCCATGCACTAAATGCCAGACTTCTTGATTCTAAACTGGAAACCAATGTGCTTACATAAGGCAAATAATAAATAGCATATTCCATTTGGCTCACATTTGGCACTCATCCATTAAAGCTGATGTTTTCAGGGACAGAGAGAGGGAGCTTGAGATGATGTCTGGTTGCTTACAAAAGGGCATCCAGATCACATGGATTTAATCTTCACTATTATTAGTGCATTAGTCATAAAAGTTATTTTGTCCAGTTAGCTGCGCACCTAATGACTCAGTCCCTGTTTATCTCTAGACAACACACCTCCCCCCTTCATGCTGCTGTTTCCCAGAGTTTCTGTCGTTCTTTCCCATACTGTCTTTGTCTTTTACGAGCCTGGTTGGTGCCGAGCTCCTATGGTAACCTGTGTGCCCAGTAAACAGGACAAGCTGTGTGCCCACTCCTCTTGGCTCAGCCTGCGTGACAACAAAACCCCCACCAGAGGCTCCCACTGCCAGCCCATTCAAATGTCAGCCATGTCGTTTGAAGTCGCAGGCCACTATGTAAATCCACGGTGTTTCTCACCGCTCACATGCACTTCAGAACAAGAGCGCCAGCAAAAGGTGGTCCGGTGATGCTAGATGATAGTTCTTTTTATGTTCTCAGTCTTTAGAAGGCTTTCTTTCATCCTTTTAGCCTATCCTCACAGTTTTAATTCGTAAATATCTCCATTTACTGTTCATGATGTGTAATCTAACAGCAGAGGGACTTGAGGAGAGCAGGACATGGCAACCGTATGTGGCTGTCAGTTGAAAAGTTGGCACATCCTTCAGTACTGAGTGGTGACAGTGATGACCCTATCAAACTGCGCCTTTGTTTGACCTGTCCTTCAGCTGCTCTGGGACCCAACGCAAATTGAGTGGGAGGGCTCCCTCCCTAAGAGACCATCACAACAAACAAATAGAACAGGCAAACAAGTTCCCACCACACTACAGTCCAAACAACTGCCAACATCGACAGTTGGGTTGGTTGTGATAATGCACAAAGAGGTTCTTCACGGAGCACTTGGGGGACCCTCTTTGATCTCTCAAAGCCAAGCTTTTCTATGGTGGACTGAGACCCCCATTTCCTGGGTTTAAAAACACGCACATTATAAAATCTGTACAATATAAATATGTGTGTGCTTAGGATCATTGTGATGTCTCAGCACCCAATTACATTATCAACCACTGGACCCTAACTGTACCTTCAGATGGAAGGAAATCAACAGTCAAGAACAAAGAAATGCTTTCTTTAGAAAAGTTTGATGGTCAGATAAGAAAAGAGGTCAAGCTAAGAGTTATGTTCGGAGGTCGGAGGAGTCAAGGTAACTGCTGCATTGCACGGAAAGAGTGGGGAAATTAAGTAGCACAGCCTTAAAATTCTAATACTTCTCCTCAAAACAAAAGTCAACCAGCTGCAGTGGACCCACTAACGGGGGGTTAATAACCACCCCTCCAAACTTGCCAGCCACCACACTTATTCATTCATTCTCATGTCTCCTGTATATGAAAATAGCATCATAAATCTCCCTCATCTGGTTGCTCCTTCAAAAACTTTCTGGAGTAGCCCCTGACCATGGAAACTAGGGCATTGCTGAGTGTTTAGAAACAGTGGTCTCAAACGTGCAGACACTGGTTTAGTAGTGGGGAAAGTGAGCTAAGCTAAGCCACTGACCTCAACACTGTTCAAATAGGATGGACTGCGTTTAAAAGTGGCAGGAAACCAACAAATTTAAATAGTTCTATGAATTCTGCCAAGAATAGTGGTCAAATATCCGACCAGAATCGTCCCAGTACCGTGTCTACTTAGTTATTTACCTATTTCCTTACTGTTTTGTTTACGCTCTTACTTACTTATGTATCTTTTTACTTATTTGGACTCAATTACAGACCGCACCGCACAGTGGCCACTGAATTAAATGTCAGCTGTGCTCAAATCAGTTTTTTCTTTATTTATTAATTATTTATTTATTACTTATTATTTATTTCTTCACTTTTGCTTTAGTTATTGCATTCAGTGCACGGAGCCTCAATGTCGCACATTACAGAGATTAAAAATGTATTTGTTTAAGGTAAGTACCAGCCTGTTCCCATGGTTACCACCACATCTGTCCAATTGGCCACTGTTTCAAAATGTAATCTTGTCTGAAGCCAAGGAAGTAATTTCCTGCTTCATTGAAAAGTGAATATATATTTTTCAATTTGAGATGATGCTGCTGCAATAGAAAAATCAATTTATTAACATTTTTCTTTACATATTTATTTACATTCACCCAGAGTGCTAATAAGTGCTTGTTGTGCTGTAAAGATACCTATATTGAATATATGATTGCTTCTTGGGCTCCTTCTGTGATATTACCTCGAGTGTGAATCATCCTGATGAGCTGCTTGGTGACAACAGGAGCACACATCCTGGATTATCAGAGGGTCAATGGGCTAACTGATCTAGGATCTTTTAATCACAGGATTCAAAACAGGTCACAGGTCTTTCAAAAAATACAATATTCTATGTATACAGTGCTTTGCAAAGGTATTCGTGCACCTTTGTCTCATTACAGTGACAAATATTAATATATTATATATAATATTTTTGATATTTTATGCAGTAGATCAACACAGTAGTGCATAATTGTAAGTGGGGAAGAGATATGAAACAAAAAACATTCTGGCAAGTGTAGCTGATTCTGTATTTGGCCCCCTGTACTCTGATACTCAAACTAAAATCTAGTGCAACCAACTGCCTTCAAAACATCAGCTAATTAGTAAATGGATTCCACCTGTGTGTAGTTTAACCTTAGTATAAATGCAGCTCTGCTGTGAAGGCCTCAGAGTTGACACGGCGGTGGAAGTGTGGTGCGGAGGCGGTTTTCGGGACAAATTTGAATAGAAGCTGTTTTGTTGAATTAAACAACTGAACGTGAATCTGTCAAGTCAAAAGATAAGGACGATTATTAATGGTTAAGAAACATAAATTGAGAAATGTAAGAGAAGATGTAGATGAAGAAAGAGAAGTAAAGCCATGTCGGTCTTCTGGAAGTCGGCGTTGAGGGATCACACAAGATTACATCAGGAAATTAATTAGAACTTTTGACGAGAAAAACGACGGGTAGGCACAGTTGTGCTGTGAATGGGCCAGAGTGGGACATTACTACAGGTAATGAGAGCGACGGGAGTAGTGAAAACTCTGTTAGTGAAAGGATGAGTCCAAAAAGAGTGAACTCTTCAGTGAAGGCAGGTACAGGAAAGAAGGGAAGGGTGATAATCTGAATCTGAAGAAGAAATGGAGGGGGAGATAAAGGAGTTTAACGTAATTGTCGTATTTAGTGCTGAAAAAGGACTGCAGTCAATTAATCCAGTTAAACTATTTATTATTCTAAAGAATCAAGTTGGGGAAATTGTGACTGCAAAAGTTCTAAGAGATGTAAATTTGATGATTATTTGTAACACAGAAGAACAAAGAGGCAGAGCATGTAGGATGAAAAAAAAGGAAGGTGTAAAGGTACAAGTGTGAGCCACATAAAAGAAGGAGGAAAATGGCAAAAAGGAGTGATTTGGGGAATACCGGCTGATGTCTCAGTTGAAGAAATAAAATCAAATATCAGGAGAATAGGGAGGAAAGAAGACTTTAGACTTTTAAACATGGAGAAAAAGGAATAGTGAAAGCATTTTGTTGGCATTTGATGAGGAAAAACTTCCAGAAAAGGTATATTTGGGATACATTACCTATAATGTAAGAGAGTATGTCCGAAAACGTTGAGGTGCTTTAACTGCCAAAGATTTGGCCACACAGCTCAGACATGTAAGGGAAAAAGAAGGTGTGCACGATGATCATGAGTATGAGCAGAGCAATAAAAGCAGACAACCTAAATGCTGCAGTTGTGGTGGGAATCACAGTGTGTCATAAGGGGGCTGTGAGGTGATGAAGAGGGAGGTGCAGGTTTAACAGACTGGAGTACGAAACAAAATATCATACGCAGAGGCAGTCAAAGTAGTAAAACAAAAGAAAGAAATTTAGATGGAAAATAGGATGGAGGTAAAGGTAAACCAAACAAATGAAATTAAAGTATATATGGAGTCAAAAAGATTAGTGACATTTATTGCAGGAGACATAAATGCAACAATGGAATTAAAGTCGAAAACAGAGAGAATTCAAATAATAGTGAAAGCGGCAGCAAATCATCTTGGTATTCATGGACTAACCTGGGAGGAAGTTAGGGATGATCTCAGTGCTCAGGCTGATCAGGAGGCAGCATGGATAGGATAGCTAATAGATGGTCTAATATCTAATGGTCAGGAATTAAAGCACTTTATTAATAAGTTAGTTGATGCCCCAGATGTGATATTTATACAAGAGACCTGGTTAAAACCCCAATTAGATTTTAGAATTTTAAATTATATCATTAAAGGATGTGATCGGGAGAAAAGTAATGGTGGTGGCTGTGCCACTTTTATTAAGGAGGACTTGCCTGACAGAGTGATTAAGATAGGGAAGGAAGATGCATTTGTTGCAGTGGAGATTTGGATTAATGCATTAATGATTTGGATTAACCATTTATAATAATAAATTGTTATAACCCGTGTGAAAGATTAGACAAACTGAAGGGAATTCAGGGACAGAAAAGAAATAAAAATATGGAATGGACAAAGAACAGATATAAATGGGGACATAATAGAACAACTTTTGGAAGACAATCACTTGGTGTGTATGAATGACGGAAAAGGGACAAGAATAGATGTTCACACAGGAAACTACTCGGGCAATAGATTTAACTAGATTTAGCTGGAATATTTGAGTGGGAGATTGCAGGAGTGCAGGAAACAACAATTGGTAGTGATCATTTTCCAATTTTGTGTTGGATCCATACTAATAAAGAGATAGAAGTGGAGGAAAGGCAGGGAACATGGGTATTTGACAAAGCTAAATGGGAAAGACAAAGTGAGGAAATTAATTTAAATTTAGATATGGAGGATGTTGAGGGAAAAATTAGGGAAATTATACTAAAGGCAGCAAAATTGATAATCCCTATGACTAAGGGTAAGCTAAAAGAGAGAGCGGTACCATGGTGGACACAAGAGTGTGGTGAAACTGTAAAAGAAAGGAATCAAGCTTTTAGAATATGAAGGAAAACACATCATTTTGAAAATTTAATTAAGTATAAAAGAGATCAGGCACAAGTCAGAAAAGTTATTAATAAAGTAAAGAAGGACAAATGGAGGAATTTATGTGAAACAATAGAAAGAACAACACCTATAAATAATGTATGGAGAATGATTAAGACAATGAGAGGTAACAGACAGGAGAGAACATATCCAATTTTAAAATATGAACAAGAAACGGCCGTAACAAATGAGAAGAAAGTAGAGATAATGGCAAACACATTTGCAAAGATTCATTGCTCGGATAATTTAACAGAACAAGGGAAAAATAGGAGGGAACAGACAAGACAAGAGAACGCTACAATATTAAATAATCAAACACACATAGGTAATATTATGGATACTCCATTTACCATGCAAGAAATCAAGAGAGCAATATCAAAATCAGGCTTAACAGCACCAGGTAAAGATCAGATATGCTAAATTGTGTGAAGATAAACTTTTAGGCTTGTTTAATAAAATATGGGAAGAAGGAAAGCTACCTAGTAATTGGAAGGAGGCAACTATTATTCCTGTTATCAAACCAGGAAAGGACCCAACAAATCCTTCAAGTTATAGGCCAATTGCACTAACATCATGTTTAGGTAAGATTATGGAGAGAATGATAACTGAAAGGATTACATATTATGTAGAAAGTAGAGGATTACTGTCAGCATATCAAAGTGGGTTTAGAAAAGGAAGAGGTACAATGGACCCTATTGTATGTTTGGATTCAGATATTAGAAAAGCCCAAGTTAATAAGGAAGTGGTGGTTGCGGTATTTTTTGATATTGAAAAAGTGTATGATATGGTATGGAAGGATGGATTACTCATAAAACTACATAAAATGGGAATAACAGGAAGAGCCTACAATTGGATTAAAAATGTTTTATTGGATAGAGTTATTCAGGTACAGATGGGCGTAGCAAGATCAGATAAATATAAGGTAAAAATGGAACTCCACAGGGCAGTATTATAAGTCCTTTATTATTTTTGATTATGGTTAATGATATGTTTTCTGGAGTTGACCAGAATATTATGCAATCATTATTCGCTGATGATGGGGCTTTATGGAGAAGGGGAAAAAATGTAACATTAGTTTATGAAAAAATACAAAATGCTATTAAATCCGTTGAAAATTGGGCTTATTGGGGGGTAAAATTCTCAGTAGATAAAACTAAAACAGTTGTATTTAGTAGAAAGAAGGTTAAACAAATTGATTTAAAAATGTATGGAGAAAAAAAGGAAAAAGTAAGTAACTTTAGATTTCTTGGAATATTATTTGACTCAAAACTTCTGTGGGGTGACCATATAAGATATATTGAGGGAAAATGTAAGGAAATTGTGAATATAATGAGGTGCTTAACAGGATCAGATTGGGGGCAGATAAAACTGTTCTAAAAACTATAGATATTGCTCTGATAAGATCAATATTAGAATATGGATATGTAGTATATAAACAGGCTGCAAAAACAATGATTCATAAATTAGAGATAATTCAGAATCAAGCACTGAGATTATGCTGTGGGGCTTTGAGAACTTCTCCATAGCCCCACAGCTATGGAGAAGCTGTGGGGCAGGTGGACACCTGGTACAGGTGTCCACCTGTACACCTGTACCAGGCTGTACAGGTGGAAATGGGAGAGCTCCCTTTGTATTTAAGATATAAACAAATTATTATGAATTATTGGGCAAATTTGCAAGGACATAGGGTAGAAAGACATCCAGCAGTTAAAACTTTACAGCCATGCTGGGAAAGTGGAAAGGCAAAAGTAGACTGTTTTGCTTGGGCAGCAAACAAATGTGGTAAGGAAATGGGATTACAAGCCAAGAGATATAGCACAGCTGTGCCCTATTCAGTTACACCTTATTGGTTGTTTCCTAGCATTAATGTTGATCTACAGGGGTTGGACAATGAAACTGAAACACCTGTCATTTTAGTGTGGGAGGTTTCATGGCTAAATTGGACCAGCCTGGTAGCCAGTCTTCATTGATTGCACATTGCACCAGTAAGAGCAGAGTGTGAAGGTTCAATTAGCAGGGTAAGAGCACAGTTTTGCTCAAAATATTGAAATGCACACAACATTGTGGGTGACATACCAGAGTTCAAAAGAGGACAAATTGTTGGTGCACGTCTTGCTGGCGCATCTGGGACCAAGACAGCAAGTCTTTGTGATGTATCAAGAGCCACGGTATCCAGGTTAATGTCAGCATACCACCAAGAAGGACGAACCACATCCAACAGGATTAACTGTGGACGCAAGAGGAAACTGTCTCAAAGGGCCACTTTGGGGTGTTTTGGAGGAGAAGTGCAAGAAGAATGGCTTAAAATCCCTCTGACCACTGTGCAGGACTTGTATATGTCATTCCCAAGACGAATTGACGCTGTATTGGCCCCAAGAGGAGGCCCTACACCATACTAATAAATTATTGTGGTCTAAAACCAGGTGTTTCAGTTTCATTGTCCAACCCCTGTAGATATCCATAAAGAAATGCAGATTTATAAAGATAAGAGGAATTGGATAGATGTAGTAGATCATAGAATTGAGTACACGTACAGATCATTTCTTGTAATATATACAGATGGTTCTAAGGATTCAGATTCAGGTAAAATTCAATTAAATTCAATTCAGTTTTATTTATATAGTGCCAATTCACAACACATGTCGTCTCAAGGCACTTCACAAAAGTCAGGTACATACATTCCAATTAGTCCTAACCATTGAACAGTGCAGTCAGATTCAGTTATTTATTCAAATTGGATAAAAAGTTTTTCTGTCTAAGGAAACCCAGCAGATTGCATCCAGTCAGTGACTTGCAGCATTCCCTCCTCCCGGATGAGCATGTAGCGACAGTGGACAGTCACTGGCGTTGACTTTGCAGCAATCCCTCTTACTTAGCATGCATGTAGCGACAGTGGAGAGGAAAAACTCCCTTTTAACAGGAAGAAACCTCCAGCAGAACCAGGCTCAGTGTGAGCGACCATCTGCCACGACCGACTGGGGGTTAGAGAGAACAGAGCAGAGACAAGTAAACAGGATTTGCATATCATATTTTATTCCTAAGCTAAACATATCATTGAAACAAAGAACATCAGATCATTTAGCTTGATTGTAATTATGATGGCGTTACAATGAATAGAACAAACCAGAATAGAAAGAGTTCTTATCTGCTCAGATTCACTGTCCTCCTTGATGTCGATTATGGGTTTCTCATTCAAAAGCCATATAGATTTAGTACATGAAATTTATGAAATTTTATTTAGACTTACACAATTTCATTTAATAGTTAAGTTCATGTGGATTCCTGCTCATAAAGAAATAGAAGGTAATGAAGTTGCAGATCGTTTAGCCAAACAGTCTTTAAGTCAAGATAGAATTATGGAAATTACATATAGTAAATCTGAAATAAAATCTGTTATTAAGAACAAAGTAAAATCAGAATGGCAGCGGCTTTGGTAGGAGGGAACCAAAGGGCGACTTCTATTTCAAATACAAAAATCGGTTGGTAAAATGGAAGTAATTGGAGAATATCAGAAAGAACAGGCAGTCATAACAAGATTACGATTAGGACATACACGATTAAATAAAACATTACATATGTTGGGTGAACATCCAACAGGCAGATGTGATTGTGGAATGGATTTGGAAACAGTAGAGCATGTTGTAATTCAGTGTGAAAAAGATAGGGTGAGTAGAGAAAAGTTAAAGCAAGAAATAAGGATGTATGGTATGGAAGCATTAAAAGTGAATACAGTACTAGCTAAACATGAAATGAAGTATTTATAAGAATTTTAAGACAAACGGGATTATTTACAAGAGTATAAAATAGGTCAGTTAGATACTCTGGCCCACACTCCAGCACAGTAGATGGCGATAATGCATCTAAACGTTTGATGCCACTCGCCAAAAAAATCTCAAAAAGAAGAAGAAGAAGAAGGCCTCAGGGTTTTGTTGGAAGATGAAGAGCATCATGAAGACCAAAGAATACAGCAAACAGGTAAAGAAAAAAGTTGTAGAGAGGTTTAAAGGAGGGCTAGGTTATAAAACAGTATTCTAAGCTCCGAATATATGACAGAGCCAGATATTTCCATGTTCATTATGTTTCTAAAACCCAAATTCTACCAACTTCTTACTGATTGCAATCCAGTTCTTTTACATCCACTAAAACTTGACTTTTTTTAATTGTTTTGTGTTTGTTTTAGTTTGGTTGCTGATTGTTCGGTGAGCGCCACCATTGAGGTACATTGCATCATGTTGGCATTCAGAGACATGAAATGTCATTATCCCACTTCCCCCTTTTCCATCTGTACAAAAGCAGCATAAATTGTGACGTGGACCAGAGCTTAATCCTCTTTCACATTTTGGATGCAGTGGCAGGAACCACACAGGAGCTGGTCGCAGAGATATGACCACAAGACGCTGCGTAAACAAAGGAGCCCATGTGCGTGTGAGTGTTTGAAGGTCCGCACAAATAAAGAATAAGTCCATGTCATTTAGAGGGTGTGAGTGGATGATGCAGAGAGTGTTTGGGTGTTGATCTTTTCTCTAAATGCACTAAAGAAGCCAGAGTGTGAATTTATAAAAGATGTAGGGTGTTTTTCCTGTTTGTGTGTGTATGCTCTTTACCTCCCACCTCATTTGTCTGTGCAACTTCACCTCTGCTTCCAAACACTTCTACAACCCTGTTGTCTCAGCTTCCATTTGCATCATGAATGAGACTAATGTTTGTGTGTGGTGGTTATGTTGAACTTTTGTTTCCTGCAAGATGTCCTTCCGTGTAAATCCTGAAATCTCTGGGAAATGTGTCTAAAGTGATTATTCCAGAAGCTGTAATGAAGCCACCGTATGGGCATAGGAAATAAAACCTCAGAAAAATAAAGTTGCATTTTGGTGATGGTGCTGTGTTTGGTTAAATGGAAAACGCTTCAATTAAAAGGTGTTTTTTTTTTTATGTTCATTTTTTTTTTGTCTTGGCTATGGGACCATTTCTTAGATGCTCTTTTTGTTTATCCTAAAGATAATTTTATAAATCTACAAGATGCTTCTGTCCTTTTTCCAACAGCTCCCACTTCGGATCTTATAGTGCCTTTCAGTTTGAGCTCTTAACAATTTTAGCAAGTTATAGCCACAGACCACAATGCATCTTATATTTTCATGTGATAAACCAACACTAAGTTGTACAAGTCAAAGGAAAATGATATAGTTAAACCCTGATTGGAAGTAGTATCAAGGTCTTGGAGTGGCCCAGATTTAAATCTGACTGGGAATCTCTGAAGGAAGCTAAATATGAGGGTGATGGTATGAAGGCCTTCCAACCTCAAAGACTTGGAGCTCATCTCCACGGATAAATCAACAAAATACCAGGTAAAACAAGCAAAAAGCTACTCAGCAATAATGAGAGTTTGATGCTATAATGCCACTTCCATTGATTATTGAGAACAGTATAAATACTTCTGACATGCCATTTCTTATTAAAATGTAAATAAAAACAGTTTTTTTTTCCATGATTGAAATTCCTTTAACATTGTTTTATTTATTTTTTCTTAAGAGAGGAACGTGTCATTTCCTATCAGAAACAAACTTCTTGCATTCTTGGGTTTCAGCTTCTTTCAAAGATTGTCCATAAAAACTGTTTACCACCTCTTGATTTATATTGTCATGTGTTCAAAAAATCCAAAATGAAACTTTTACAACGATCCTTATTATCCAGTAGCGCGTAACAAGATGATTTGATCAGTTATCCTCCTTAACTCATCCAACAGACAGTGGGGTTCTCAGACTATACAATCCGTTGTTGACATTTTGCTGTGGAACAACAATCTCTCATGCACACTGTTGCACCTTTGATTTTCCCACATCCTCCACAGATCCAGTGGTGAGCGCCCTCCCTTTTTTCCTGTGTTGCCTGCTGCATGCGACCCTCCACAGACCATATCAGGGTAATTGACAGTGACTGGAAATATGCAGCATCATTGAGCCTCGACCCGTGTGACTAACAGGGTTAGAGCCTCCCCCTTTTGGAAACCAGCCCCTCCTATGGAGCCATCAGTGATATTCAGTTTGTGTTAAAGTTCCCTTTGAGCGGGTCCCCGGGGGCCAGATTTTATTAACATATTTTATGGCTAGCTCTTGGATGTGGCTGGGAGTGCTTCAAGCTCTGTATTAATAATAGTCAGAGCCCATAATGGCTCTCAAAGTGATGACAGTGACAGTGAGGCCTGACTGCGGCTGACAAACGCCTCTGCAGGGAGACAGAGAAGTGACTGGTCCTCAATGGGATGGGAGTCCTGCTTTTTGCGGGACCTTGGCGCGATTGGTTCGGATGTGCTGGCTTGAGGCTAATCAGAAGTGAATCATGCATTGGATTGAATTTGTCTCATCTACGGTTCTCTCCATCACTTACTGCTCTCCAAATAAATAGCAAGCAGACAATGGAAGCTGTTTGTAAGGACATTTTTCCCACAGTCCCGTTTGTCATGAAAATGGACACACACCGACTCATGGACAAAGCCACAGACAGACACGCACTCGAACCCGACTTCCGAGAGTGTCTACAGTAAGGACATTCCTGCACTCCGCACGCCTCAATCATTGTCTACAGCGACCATGCTGCAGACAAAAGAGGCGTCCTCTCTTCCTGCCTGTTCGGCCTCAGTGCTACAGTGCAGTTAATGTTACTATGTTACCTCGTAAATGAGACTGTTCTTCCCTCAGTTTTTATAGCAGGCTGATGGAATCTGTATGAATGAGGAGCCCCTTTCACTGTCTACTGTTAAGCTGCTGATGTTCTTCAATAAATGCTTCCTTGGCTCCGTTGATTTGAATTATCGGGCCCCTAAGAAGAGGCCCTATAAATCTGTGCTTTTGCTGGAAGAAAATCTCCTTCCAATGTCATCCAGTGGCAGTGACTATTGTTAAACTAGACCTGTTAAAAAAAAAATAAAATAAAAAAAAAAAAAAAATTTAAGATGACCCTTGTTGGTTGTTAATTTCCCTCAGATGGAGACGGGCAGCATAAGGAGCCTTTGAAATGGGACTGTGTAGGTTCCCATACATGAAGGCAAAAAGGGAGAAATTAGGCACAAGCTTAAGTTTCGTACTGGTCTTGGAATGGTTTGAAAGAATGTAAAGCCTATGACAAAAGCACCTCCAAGAAGAAATGGAGAACAGGTGGTCATCGCTGCCTCCCCCCAGCCTCGACCCACAGACATGAAATCAGCCGGGGGGTCAGATTTCAGTGATAAAGACCCCAAGGTTTGTTTGCTCTTTATGTCTACAAAGATGTGTGAAAAGATGCCGGACCTCTAACCCCAATGTTTGCAAGTCTCCTTCCTGCCTTGGTGCTGAGAATTCAACGTTAAGGATTTCAGCACACAGGAAGTCATCCATCGGCGCTCAATTGAGAAGGACAGCTTGGATATGTGGGAGAATTCGGCCTTGGCTTCTGTTCATTAGAGGGGTCTCAGCCACATGAAAGACAATATCTGTGTTTCTATTATTTTATTTTTTTGTATTTCGAGTCACTAGTGTCCTTTATTTCACAGCACATGGATAGGAGTGGGCAGGGAGATGAGGCGGGGAAGACATGCAGCAAAGGTCCCAGGGTTGGGAATCGAACCCTGAACAGCTGCACAGCTCATAGCATCTTTATGTAGTGCACACGCCGCGCAATGTAGAGGTGTAAATCTTAAGCCTGGACTCATGATGGAATGAAAAAGACTCAATGCAGTGTTTAACAAATATGCAATAATAGAAAAATAAAAGGACAAAAATATTTTTGTCTGAATGACGTTTTGTACAACGGACCGAAATCACCAAGTTAAAAGTACTCATGGGAAATAATTTCTATTTCTTTTTTTTTTTTTTTCAAATTGAAGACACAAAATAATTTCATGGTAAATTAATTACTTTTTACCTGCTCAGCAGCAAATTAAGCATGCAATATTCCAATAAGACAAAGTAGAAAATAACTTGTTTATTGTTGTCAGACATTTATCTTATTAAAAGAAAGCTGCACAGTTTCCTGACTTTTTGGGTAGAATATTTTTTTTTATTTATTTAGAAAAATGTTATAGTCCATTCCCAGCAAACTATTACTGTATATAGCCAAGTTTAATGAAAGATTGTGGCCTAGTCTGTTTTAGAGTAAAAAGTCACCCTACTCACTATGATATTAGAAAGAAAGCAAAAAAACATGGCTAAAAGAAAAATACATCGTGTTTAATCTATCATTCCCATTTAAGAAGATAAAAATTTGTCATTGAAAATCTACAAAACTTTTTCATCTGCATCAGCTCCATTTGCTGGAGGGCCAAATTTGTACCATTCTTAAACGTCGGTCGGGGGCCACTCTAAATCATTCCAAGTGTACCTCTGCTCTAGAGAACAGGGCTTTTCCACATTTATTCATGTTTCAAATACAAACCTTAATGTTTTTAACTGGGATTTTATGTGATAGACTGGCACAAAGTAATGCCTAATAAGGTAGAAGTGAGGAAAGTTTTTCAAAAGATTATATGAAAATGTTGGATTCACATTCACTACCCTTTACTCTGATACAGTTAAATAAAATCCTGTGCTACAAATTGTATTCTAATTAAAAGAATTTACCTGAGTATGCTTTAATCTCAGCATAAATTGAGCCTTTGTCTGTTAAAGGAATACAGCAGACAGGTTAGGGTTAAAACTGTGGAGAAGTTTAACCCAGGATTTGGGTAGAAAGCAATATCCATTGCTTCGGTCATCTCATGGAACATAGTTCAACCCACAATATATAAATAGAGTATGACACGACTGTAAGCCAACCTAAGCTGACAGGCTGGGTAAGAAAAGCATAAGAGAAGCATCCAGCATCTATGGTATCACTGGCATAGCTGATGAGATGTGGCAAGAAGAAAGCTATAGTTGAAAGCCAAAAGAAGTCCTGTTTCAAATTGCCAGATGGCATGAAGGAGAGATTCCAAACGTGGAAGATGGTGCTCTGGTCAGATGAGATCAAATCTGTTTGGCTTACATGAAAAATGTATTGTTTAACAGAAAACTAACGCTACACCTCTTTCTGAACTTACCATCACCTCTGTGAAACATGGCAGTGGCAGCATCATGCTATGGGGAGGCTTGATGTGGAGACCTGGAAACTAGTTAGAGTTGGTGGGATAATGGATGGAGCTAAATTCAAGGCGATCGTGGAAGGAAACCTGTTGGAGGCTGCAAAAGACTTGGGACTGTGGAGGAAGTTCACCTTCCTGCAGGACAACATCTCTAAACATACAAAAAGAACTACAAAGGAATGAAAGATCAAAGCGCATGCATCTGTTAAAATGGTCCAGTCAAAGTCCAGGCCTTAACTGAATCGAGAATCAAAGGCAGGAATTGAAAACTGATGTTCTTTGATCTTCTGTCCAATTGGACTTACCCAAAGATATTTAGCAAAAGAAGAAAAAAATTGGTCTCTGGATGTATAAAGTAGAGAAAGAACATACAGTAAATGCAGTCAACGGTGGTTCAAAAAAGTAGTGACTCAGGAGGGCTGAATACAAATGCAGGCCACTTTATAAGTAATTATTTATTGAAATACATAAAACCCATTGAAGTTTGTAGTTGGATCCTGACGAAATCTGCAAAACTTCAAAGGTAAGTAAGGGCAACGTTCAAAACATTTACTGCAATTTAACGTATGTTGACAGGAAATTGGATACGGGAAAAAAGGCTTTTAATATCTATAAATCAAAAAATCTTATTAAAAAATCTTTAGGTCAGTGTTTTGTTTTGTTTTTAAAAAAAGGACAAAAATATTTACAAAAAAAAGCAGAAAAAAATCTATGAACGGTGGTTGCATTCTGTTTTGTTATTTACTCGTATGTTTCAGGGAAATATTGTTTGTTACTTTGCACCTAAAGTGATTTTCACTGCTTTCAGCACAGTGGGTGAAGCAGTTGCTGCAGAATTACAACTGGTGTTGCTTTGTAAAAATTCAATAACCAAATAGGAGTGAAATGGAAAAAGGCCTTTATCAAGTGAACACTTAGTAATACCTGCACATACAGGCTGAGACGAGCTGCCAGCCCGGTTGCAGGCATGCAGTGTTTAACTAACTGGGCATGTGTCTGATTATCAGTGTGTGTTTGTGTGTTTAACCATGTGTGTCCTCCGCTTATCAGTTCCCATCAGTGTGTGTGTGTGTGTGTGGTTTAGGGTTGTTGTAACTGTAGGAGCGTGATGACAGACAGGCCAGAAGGGAGGGTGAGCTGGCTAATGAGGCGGCAAGCATGCAGGACTTCAGGTGTGTGATAAAGTCGAGGTAGGATGGAAAGGATGCAGCAGGGCATAAGTGATTTTTTATGCAAGAGAGTGGGGTGTGTGTGTGTGTGTTCCTGTCTTGGCATCACAGTGAGAACCATTTTCCCGATTTCACCATCAAATTGAGGACCGTTTGTACCAAAGTGAGGACATTTTGCTGGTCCTCACGACCTATTTTGCTAACGGTTAGGTTTAGGACTAAGGTGTGAATTGAGTTTAGGTTAAGGTTAGGGTTAGGCATGCACTGGTAATGGTTAGGTTTAGGGTTATTGTCAGGGTTAGGGCATAGAAAGGGTTGAAAATGACTGAAAATCAATGGAAGTCAATGGGAGTCAACACATGGTCCTCACTACATATAGCAAAACAAGAGTGTGCGTGTGTGCGTGTGTGTGTGTGTGTGTGTGTGTGTGTGTACAGTTCTGCCTGGCTGAGCTTGAAGAATGCCCATGTAGATCCTGGCAGAGAAAGAAGGAGCCCCTTTCATCACATGTATCTCAGCGTTCCGAACTCCGCCCTAGATTTTTCTGCTCCATCTACCTGTGACCAAGCGCTCTCTCCTGTGGACCTTCTTCCATCAGGGCAGGAGAACTGCTCAGTACTAAACTAGATGAGTTTTCCTTTTTTACTTTCTCTCTATTCATTCCCTCCTCCCTCCCCTCACCGTCTCTGTTGCGTGGGATCTGTCGGCTGTGTTCACTCCGACACACAGAGTTCCAGCAGCATGCAGGTCCTTGTGCTTTAAAAGGGCAGAAGCTAATTAACTATAATGGCTTCCATTTTGTTCTGGCCTTGCGTCACGCCTTTGATGCTGTGATTGGGAGCACCCGAAGGGGAATACCAGACAATTTTCCATGTCTGATTTGTTTGAAGGGCTGCTATGTGTGATAATGATGTAAGGTCAAACAGAAACAATGGTGGTGTTTTTCCCAATAAGTAACATAGACTGTGTTTTCATATTCTTGGAAGAGTTAATTACTGCTTGAACTTGACTTGTTTGGCTCTCTGAGGCTGAGAATAAGCAGTGGTGGCGCTACAACGGAGTTAACATTTCTTTAATCACAAATGTATTGCTGCTTTCACTTCAATCTTTTTGGTCTCTTTTTAAAAATTTGTTTTGAAAATAAAGTAAAATATGATTAACCTTTCCTTGACATCATAATTATATAACTTTAACAAAGTTTTCAAAGATTCATAACGTTACCTGATTGCATGGAAGTTTTAATTAAAGATTCAGTAACCAAGGTTTGGAATTTAATCCACTAATACATTCTTGTAGAGAAAAGGTTTTACCATGTTAAAACTGAGAAAACGTTTAGAATTTTTCACGTGTCTTTAGCAACTTTAAATTATCAATGAGCATGGTTAATATGGCTTGCATTTCCGAAACCGCAATTTCTGTGTGTATCCTCCTTAAAATGTAGATCACTAAATATGAGATTTCCAAAAGGCTTCCCTGATTTCCAAATCCAGCATGTTCCACAACAGGCTGAAAGTTTAAAAGGATAAAAGAGAGTATCTCTGTTCAGACTTCCTGTTATCTTTCAAAAGTCTCACGCTCACTCATAGCCTGAATCCATATCCGACATGTCTCAACATCTTCGGTACTATGGAAAAGTATTAAAACAACACAAAAGGAAAGTCCTTATACATTTCTTGAATGGGCTGCTCGGTGGAGCAGTGGTTGTTTGTTCTGCTTGTTTCTGTGTAGCCCTGTGAAGGACTGTTGACCAATCCAAGGATAAGCTACAAGGATAAGCTGGCATAGACAGTAGATGGATGGGTGGTCTTCTTGTAATGAGTAAGACTTTCTTACAGTCTTTTAAAGTAGTCCTCAGCAGTATATCTGCAGGCTTTCCGAAGGTCTTTTCGTTTCCACCCCAGTCCTTGGAGCCAATTATGGCAGTATGGCGCAGTGTTATTAATGAAACTGGGAAACATAAATGCATGACAAAAGAAGAATGAAGGCCTAAATAACTGGCTGTACACTATATCTACAACCAGACAAATACTAACTTGTTTCTTAAGGAAACAAGTGAAAATCCAGCAACAATCTAACAGAGGAGAGGTGCATTATCCATTTCAACTGCTCCATTTGCCAAGTTTTTACCACAAGGAGATACCTTGTTTGTGGAAGAAATATTATTTAATGAGTTTGAAAGCAATTTATTTATTTATTTATTTATATGAAACTGTCAATTCATCTATTTAAATGCCTATACCTGTTTAACAGTGCAGGGTTGCGGGGTCTCCAGCAGTGCTTGGTCGGGTGGTGGAGTACACTCTGGGCTGCTCACCAGTCCATCACAGGGGAACAGAAAGGTGCACAGGACAAACAACCACACACACACACACACACACACACACACACACTAGAAGCTAGTGGCAATTGAGAGAGTGAGAGAGACCAATTAACCTAACAGTCATAGTGGGTTTTTTGGGTTTTTTTTTTTTTTTTGGACTGTGGGAAGAACCCTGAGTACCCGGAGACAACCTACTGCACATGTACTCCATTCAGAAAGACCCCATGCTAATATTCTAACCCTGGTCTTTCTTTCTGCACTGGGCAGCCCCGTCAATTAAACTAAAGAAAACTAAAGAAACATATTGTGTCCATGATAGACTTTTGTTGTGGCAAAAAGTTATGTCAAGTGCAGACACAACATTTAATGACCTATAGGTCTGAGTTTAAGAAGCAAACAAAAACACCATCTTCATATAATGTTCATGCACAAAACTGAAAACGTGTGATTTAGACCACTTTAAAACATTACAGGAACACCACTCTAAGTGGAATAAAATGAAGCATGTGCTATGCTGTATTTTACTAAGCATGTACTGTAGTATAAAAGTCTATTTCCAGAATAGGTAATTCCCAGACAAACTCAGCCCTACCTTATGTGGAACAACTTGTGCTGAGATGAGACCTTGTGTAACTTAAACCAAGAAACTGCCCCCAACCTCTCTTATTTCCTATGAATCAGGTTCAGAAGCCACTATAGACACAGAAACCTTTGATCCATCCTGACCAACACAGAAAAGACAAACGGAAATAAACACAAAAATACACACACCATTGTGGTGTTAATGGTGCTTGGAGCCCAGAGCAGCTCAGTTCTCCCTCAGAGCCAGAGAAGTGATGAAGAGGAGGTTGGGGGAGCATCGGGCCTCCACCCCCACCTACCCCAGCATCTCTGAAATAGGTTTATCTCCACCGCGGAGGTGTCTCATTGTGTCGCCATGCTGAGGGCTGAAGAAGGAGAGGATGCAAGCCGCCAGGAGACACAAGAAGAGGCAGCCAGTGAGAGAAAAAGCGTGGTAGAGGATGGAGGGGGGAGGTGAGCCCTCGCTGAGATGGGACCACCTGCGTCGCCTCCTTTGCTCGGAGATTATGCGGGCACACAAAGCAGTGCAGAGAGAAGGGCAGGGGCACGGGGTGAGCCCTGCATCAGGAGAGTGAGCAGCGTGGAAAGTGGAGGTGGCGTGTGTGCCAGCGGTCTGCCACATACTGTACCACATCCCCACAACTGCCCCTTAAGATGTGTTTATTCTACCTCCTTGTCCTCCCTCTGCCCCCTCCACTTATCTGCAGTATAGATAAAACAGAGCATATTTACATGTTGATTCAAACTGCTTCTTAGCTGTGTAGAAATGTACGGATATGAAAACATGGATACAAAGTGTTGAACCTATAAAAAAGGAAGGGGAATTTAATCCAAAATGTAAACATGGTTCATTATGAAGTCAATGATTGTATCCTCTCACTTTTGTTTCAAATACAATGATTTTTATTTGAACATTTTAATAAAATGTTTTCTGAAAATGCATCAAAGCTGTTAGAAGATGCATGTGTTTTTTTTACATTAAGGTTTTTTAAAACGGTTAATTTTTGTTTTCTTCATATTTTATATGACCTACTCTTGAGTATTTGCCAGGATGGCAAAGTTCTTCTCCTAGATGTCCATTTTATGTTGATGAAAGAAAAAAAAAACCCTAAGAAGCTCCAACATCCTTCATTTCTTTGCAACCTTCTTGCTCCCACTACTTGCATTTTTTCTGCACTGGATTCATCAAGCAGATCACGCTAAGTATGTGCAGAAGCAAATACACCCTTCAGGCTAGTAGATGGGAGCTATTTGCACCTATGTTTTCATCAAGTCATAGATCTCCTCTCTTCAGCCACAAATACAACAGTTGCACTAAATAGCTCAAGATGAGGTCCTGATCTAAGGAATCATTCCTCAAATGGTAAAAACAACTTCTGGAGAAATCATGTAAGGTGTGCCTAAATCAGTAAGTGAAGAAGACAGAGTTAAGGTGCATCTAACTGATTCACTCGAAGATAAAAACCATAGATTCAAGTTAAAAGTGTAGCAGACCACACTGGAGAAAAGACTTAGTTTATCTACAACAAATACCTATGATAATAGCATTATAGCATCAACAAAGTGAACTGTGGTCACTTAAAAGTAAACAGGGGGTATGTGATGGAGGATGTTGTGTCTTTTTGCTGGATTGTTTTCCTATTTATTGAACACATGACTTTGAGAGGCTGTTAATCTGCTGTAGATGTTTTTTTGTTCTCCACTTGCCAACTTTTCATAATCTTTAAATTGCACATTGCACAACTTGCTGCCCTAGTCAGGTAAAAACACTGAAAAGCCAAAAACTAAAAAAGATTCTAAAAAAAATCTGGCTCCTGCAAAACGTAATGTAAAGAAATAATAGGCGATAAAAACGTTTGCACAGTACTGCAACTCTTCTGGATCTTTGAAGGGCTTTGTCTGGAGAGGTCTGCAGGGATCCAAGGCTCCAGGTGTAATAATCTGTTAACATTAACAACTATATGTCACACATTCCACAAATCTGCCACAAACGTGTACTGGACACAGCATAACTTTTGGAAAAATTTGCTTTACTGAGAAGACATCAAAACGATAATTTTTAATCTACATGCAAAACATTAAGTATAGTGGAAAACTAACACTGTACAGCACCCTGAACACACCGTCCCCGCAGTGAAGCATGGTGGTGGCAGCATCTTGCTATGGGTAATGAATCCTTGAATCCTGGTAAGTAATCCTGGAAGAAAACCTGTTAGAGGCTACGTTGGAGGTTCGCTTTCCAGTAGAACGTTGCCCTAAACATATAACCAGAGCTATATGGAATGGTTTAGACAAAATTATATACATTTGTTATGATGGCCCAGCCAAGGTCCAGACCTTAATCCAAGAATCTGCAGCAAGACTTCAAAACTGACATTCACAGACACTTGCGATCAAAGCTGACTAAGCTTAAGTTGTTTCGTAATGAAAAATTGTCAAGAATTTCAATCTCTAGGTGTGTAAAGCTAGTACAGATATATTTCAAATTACTTCCCGCTGTAATTACAAAAGGCGATTTGACAACTTATTGATTCAGGACATATGCATGCATTACTTTTTGGATTTATTTGCGAAAATCTTTGAAACCATGTGTCCATTTCCTTTCTACTTAACAATTTTTCCACTACTTTATGTTATCTTTTTCCACTACTTTATGTTATCTAACATGAAATTCAAATAAAATGCACTGGGGATCTGAACACTGTACTCAATTATTTCATTGTCTTTACATGTATCAAAAAACACTAGCAGCCAGGATAAAGCAGAACAGCCTTGGCACAAATTTAACAAGTGTAACATTAATTTTGGTGACTACTTTTCCCCTTTATATCTGATATATTTCTGACTTTATATTGTGATTTTTGTGCATCCAAAAGGCATATAAACTGCACTGTCAGCAAAACACTGAAGCTAATCTGTCCCTTTGGCTTTCAGTCTAGATCCTCACGGAGCTGCACTTCATCCATCACTGTACTCTGTACCCAGTGAACATGATTCATTGTGGTTTAATCACTTTGGTGTCTGCTCCCCAGTGTCATGGATAGCCACAAAGCTGTAAGCCCGGGTCTTTCAGTGTGGACCTGAGCTCAATGATTGAACCTTCTCCATTATTTTAGGCACTGTCATTTAGACTGAAAGCACTTTCTGGTTAATTATTTCAGGCATGGGTATTCGCCTGTTGATGAACCTTAGCTAACCCCCCAATCCCTCCATCTGTTTCGCCCTTTCGATTCACAACAGCCAGCCCTTCAATCAAATCATTGCAGAATTCCTTTTGTCTTTTTGCTGATGCGGGCTATTAGAGAAGCAGCTCTAGCATCTTGGGCCAGGTCTGGGTCGCGTCAGTTTTGACAAACCCTTTCTGTAGAAGTTAGCCCCCCGTCTTGTTATACTTCTTTCCATTTCAAAGGGTTCTCTGGAAGATGCAGACCTCGGCAAAATTCTCAGCCGAAGGTGAAGAAGAGAACAGAAGGAGCAAGAGAAGAGAGGAGGACCGACCACAGAGGCAACCTGTGCTTCTCAAGGTCTCCCTGAATGGGGGTTCTTTGGTATTCATTGTTGCCCTCTCTTTCACCCACTCTCTATTCTTCAAAGTACCGTCGGGGCCCTGGCTTGGCGTGGGTCTAATCTTGCGTCCTTCACAGCGAGAGCTCTGCAGGCCACACTGATGTTCTTATCATAACGCTGTGGCAGTGGCTTTGTGTGTAGCACCAGGAGAACTGAGGACTGGCATCCTGCCGGCTCACTATCCCATTATCCCGACTGGAAGGTGCCACGGCTAGGATTAAAACCAGCCACAATGAAGGTCTCCCCAAAAACCTCTCCACCCTCATATTTGGTGTTTTGTCTGTAGGGGCAAATGAGCAGTAACCGGCTAGCAGAGTTTTCTGTGTTTTAAATTTTAATTAAACCCTGTTGACATTTTGACACTCAAATTAAATGGCAGGTGGTTCAATTCCTGCAGATGAAATGTTCAGAGTCTAAGAAATTACAGATAAATCTTAGGTCATGTGTATAGATTCTAACTGTCATTGTGGAATTTTTGGTAGTGTGTCCTCTATGCCTGTCAGTTTCAATTCCTAAGACTGCTCTCATGTTGGTTTTGATGTACCAATGGGCCGATTTCACTGCAGACTACAGATTTTATTTTTATCCAGACTTTGACTAATAAAAATGCATTTGCCCATGTGTAGGTGAACTAACAAGACTCCCTATTTCCAGTCAGTTCAAGTCAGCTTAAATATACACTGTATGCATAATTATTAGACAAATGCAGATTCTGACCATGTGTTCATTTTATACATATTTCCAACTCCAAGCTACACAAATTTGAATGTTTATTGGACTTAAGCATATCAGGTAATGTGTATTTGTGTAATGAGGGAAGATGTGACTTAAGGAGACCAACACCAAATGTCAAGGTGGGTATAATTATTTTTTCTTCACTCCAAATGGGCCAAATTAAAGCATTTAATTAACTCTGAAAAATGAAGAAATTAGAGAGGTGCAGTTGGCCAAGAAGTATCTAAAGACAGATTTTTCTGTTTTTATGTACTGAAGGTGATTTTTCACTGACCAGAATAATATGTTCATGGCTGGATCAGTAATGAGCAAACAGGTTCAGTTCAATTCAAAATCCAATAAGGTGGAGGTGTGGTACTGGTTAGAACTGGCACTATTAAAGATGAGCTTTTTTAATGTCAGAAATGACTTTGACTTAGCATAAAAGTGCATGTCAGGCTTTCTGTGATGTTTATCCCTCTACACCACTGCTCTCATTCCAAATCAGTATGCCCATTTGGACAACAGATCACACTGGGAGACCACAATGAGAGAGGATGCAGGGCTCCTGTGATCTGTAGATGTCTGAACCTCTGTGACGCAGCACAAAAAAAACTGTTTTGTGACGTTTCATGCAGAGTGACAGCAATGCAATGACACTGGACGATACAAACCTGAGCCCATATTTAATGATATCTATAAATGTGCTTGAAAGAGTTTTTATTTAACGTTTTGGACGATTAAATTTGTGTTACTGTTCCTTAACAGTTGTCTTTTGATCTATAAATTCATAATTTACTCTGTGCAACCGTGGTATAAAACAATGTTGCTCATGTAGGCAGTGAAAACATTTAGTGGAGTGGGGGTCTGAAATACATAAAAATAGTTCTGGCAATACAATGGCCCCAAGTAAATCAGTAAATCATCTAGTGTCTCTTCCAGAGCTGTACATAACACTTTTGATATGAGGTTTCTGTTTCTGTGTGTATTGTGGTCCAACTCCATCAGAGCAAAACAGAATATTTACTTTATTTAGAAGCTTATCTGTAAAATTTAGCATCAGATACAGTTGTTCATGAATTTCAGCTGCACCTGTGGAAGGTACATTGAAATGGTTCGGAGGATCCTAAAGTATGGCCTTACATCGCGCAGCCTGCAACAGAAAGAAATATTCAGCCAATATCGAAAACAAAGCAAATATATTATTGCATTGTTCCCATTATTTTACTCTTAACTTTTTGGGAAAGACCCTGATGGTTAACCTGTGGTGAATATTACAGTGATGTCAGCAGTAAATTAGGTCACGGGGGGGCTCCATGGATTCTGGAAGTAACCTAAAACATCTTATAAATGCACTTTGATGAATCAGAATTAGATGGGGAAGTTTGAAGTTAGGATCAGCTCCTTTAGTTCTTTGTTGTGTTCATTTAGCCATTCCTGACCCACCTTCAATGCCTTAAGAGTCTCATTGCCATGGATCCACAGGGTTGAGATGGATGGAACAGTCGTGGTAAGGACAAACAATCAAAGATGGGATAAAATATGCTATTTGCATTTGAAACATGAGGATGAAATGTAGAAAAATGGTACTGTGAAACAAGAAAGACTTATTTAACTGCTTTGCCACCATGTTTTAGCCCTAGTATGAGCTGTTTCTCCAGATGCTGCAATAGCTTTTTTTTTATTAAATCTGCCTCTGTGCATATTTACTAAAGCCTACATTTTTGTCCCCTCCTTGAACCGCCACCTTAACGTGGTGGAGGGGTTTGAGTGCTCGAATGATCCTAGAGGCTATGTGGTCTGGGGCTTAAATTCCCCCTGGTAAGGTCTCCCATGGCAAACAGGCTCTGGGTGACAGGTCAAATAAAGAGCGGTCCAAGACACCTTCATGATGACCATACAATTGAGGCACATGACGTCACCCGGTACGACGGAGCCAGGGTCCCACCCTGGAGCCAGGCCTGGGGTCGAGACTTGTCGGAGAGAAGCTGGTGGCTGGGTTGCTCCTCGCAGGACCCGGCCGGGCCAAGCTCCAACAAGAGACACGAGGCCATCCCCCAGTGGGCCCACCACCTGCCGGGGGACCCATGAGGGACCAGTGCAAAGAGGATTGGGCCATGGACGAAGGTGGAGACCTCAGCGGCCCGATCTCCGGATGTTTGGGCTGGCTCTAGGGAGGTGGAATGTCACCTTGCTGGGGGGGGGGGGAGCCTGAGCCTGAGATCGAGAGTTACTCGTACTCGTACTCGTCGTACTCGTCGTCTTCCGCTTATCCGGGACCAGGTCGGGGGGGCATCAGACTCAGCAGAGCCACCCAGACGTCCCTCTACCCAGACACCTCTTCCAGCTCCTCCGGGGGGAGCCCAAGGCGTTCCCAGGCCAGCCGAGAGACATAGTCCCTCCAGCGTGTCCTGGGCCGTCCCCTGGGCCTCCTCCCAGTGGGACGTGCCTGGAAAACCTCCCGAGGACGGCGTCCAGGAGGCACCCAGTATAGATGCCCGAGCCACCTCAACTGGCTCCTCTCGATGTGGAGGAGCAGCGGCTCTACTCCGAGCCCCTCCTGGATGGCCGAGCTCCTCACCCTATCTCTAAGGGAGTGCCCGGCCACCCTACGGAGGAAGCTCATTTCAGCCGCTTGTATCCGGGATCTCGTTCTTTCGGTCATGGCCCAAAGTTCATGGCCATAGGTGAGGGTAGGAACGTAGACCGACCGGTAAATCGAGAGGTTCGCTTTTCGGCTCAGCTCTCTCTTCACCACAACGGACCGTCACAGTGCCCCCATTACTGCGGCAGCCGCACCGATCCGTCTGTCGATCTCCCGCTCCATTCTTCCCTCACTCGTGGACAAGACCCCGAGATACTTGAACTCCTCCACTTGAGGCAGTAACTCCCCTCCAACCTGAAGAGGACAAGACACCCTTTTCCGGTCGAGAACCATGGCCTCGGACTTGGAGAAGCTGATCTTCATCCCAGCCGCTTCACACTCGGCTGCGAACCGCCGCAGCGCATGCTGTAGGTCTTGGCTAGAGGGGGCCACCAGGACCACGTCATCTGCAAAAAGAAGAGACGAAATCCACTGGTCCCTAAACCCGACCCCCTCCGGCCCTTCGCTGCGCCTAGAAATCCTGTCAATGAAAGTTATGAACATGACCGGTGACAAAGGGCAGCCCTGCCGGAGTCCAACATGTACCGGGAACAGGTCCGACTTAGTGCCGGCAACGCAAACCAAACTCCTGCTCCGCTTGTACAGAGACCGGATGGCCCCTAGTAAAGGGCCCCCGATTCCATACTCCTGGAGCACCCCCCCACAGGGCATCACGAGGGACACAGTCAAATGCTTTCTCCAGGTCCATAAAACACATGTGGACCAGTTGGGCAAACTCCCATGAACCCTCGAGTACCCTCTAGAGGGTATAGAGCTGGTCCAGTGTTTCATGGCTGCGATGAAAACCACGCTGCTCCTCCTGAAGCCAAGGTTCGACTATCGGCCGGACTCTCCTCTCCAATACCCTGGCGTAGGCCTTACCAGGGAGGCTGAGGAGTGTGATCCCCCTGTAGTTGGAACACACCCCCCGGTCACCCTTCTTATGAAAGGGGACCACCACCCCAATCTGCCAGTCCAGAGGCACTGTCCCCGACCCCCACATAATGTTGAAGAGGCAGCCCCACAACATCCAGAGATTTGAGGTACTCAGGGCAGATCTCATCCACCCCCGAAGCCCTGCCACCACGGATCTTTTTAACCACCTCGGTGACTTCAGCCTGGGTGATGAAAGAGTCCAACCCCGAGTCCCCAGCTTCTGTTTCCACCAGGGAATGCGTGATGGCAGGATTGAGGAGATCCTCGAAGTACTCCTTCCACCTCCCGATAATGTCCTCAGTTGAGGTCAGCAGCCTCCGACCCCCACTATAAACAGTGTTGGCGAAGCACTGCTTCCCCCTCCTAAGGCGCTGGACGGTTTGCCAGAATCGCTCCAAGGCCAACCAGTAGTCCTTCTCCGTGGCCTCACCGAACTCCTTCCAGGGCCGAGTTTTTGCCTCTGCCACAGCCCGGGCCATGGCACGCTTGGCCTCACATTACCCGTCAGCCGCCTCAGGAGTCCCACAAGCAAGCCACAGCCGATAGGACTCCTTCTTCAGCTTGACAGCATCCCTTACTGCCGGTGTCCACCACGGGGTTCTGGAATTGCCGCCGCGACAGGCACCGCAGACCTTACAGCCACAGCTATGGGCAGCAGCATCGACAATAGATGCAGAGAACATGGTCCACTCGGACTCTATGTCTCCAACATCCCCCGGAATCTGGTCAAATCTTTCCTGGAGGTTTGAGTTGAATACATCCCTGGCCGAGGGCTGCGCCAGATGTTTCCAGCAGACCCTCACTATGCGCTTGGGCCTGCCAAGTCTGTCTGGCTTTCTCCTCCTCCAGCGGATCCAACTCACCACCAGGTGGTGATCAGTGGACAGCTCAGCCCCTCTCTTCACCCGAGTGTCCAAAACATGCGGCTGAAGGTCTGATGATACGACAACAAAATCCATCATTGACCTCCTGCCTAGGGTCTCCTGGTGCAAAGGGCACTGATGGACACCCTTATGTTTGAACATGGTGTTCATTATGGACAATCCGTGACTAGCACAGAAGTCCAATAACAAAGCACCACTCGGATTCAGATCGGGGAGGCCATTTCTCCCGATCACGCCTCTCCAGGTGTCACTGCCGTTTCCCACGTGGGCGTTGAAGTCCCCCAGAAGAATAATGGAGTCCCCGGGAGGGGCACTATCCACCACCCCCTACAGGGACGCCAAGAAGGCCGGGTACTCCGCACTACCGCTCGGCCCGTAGGCCGAAATGACAGTCAGAGACCTGTCCCCAACCCGAAGGCGCAGGGATGCGACCCTCTCATCCACTGGGGTAAACTCCAGAGTGGCCCATTTGTCTGACCCGTCACCTAGATCCTGTTTGCCATGGGAGACCCTACCAGGGGCATTTAAGCTCCAGACAACATAGCCTCTAGGATCATTCGAGCACTCAAACCCCTCCACCACGTTAAGGTGGTAGTTCAAGGAGGGGGAGGTCAAGAGATATCGACTAGATATGGTCGGATTCACCTCCACTCACAGCGTGGGCTCTGGAACCCATCTCCTCGAGAGGGGCTGGACTCTCTCCTACTCTGGAGTGGCCCATGGGGAGAGGCGGCGGGCTGGGATGGGTTTGTTTGTTGCCCCCCAGCCCCCCAGCTCAGTCTCGTGTTGGGGTTTACCCCAGTGGATGAGAGGGTCACATCCCTGCGCCTTTGGGATGGGGACAGGTCTCTTACTGTCGTTTCTGCCTACAGGTTGAGTAGTAGTGCGGAGTACCCGGCCTTAACTTTTACGGACAGGATTTTTAGGCGATGCCACGGGCCGGAGGGGGTCTGGTTTGAGGACCAGTGGATTTCGGCTCTTCTTTTTTCAGATGACATGGTCCTGCTGGCCCCCTCTAGCCAAGACCTACAGCATGCGCTGGGGCGGTTCGCAGCCGAGTGTGAAGCGGCTGGGATGAAGATCAGCCACTTCAAGTCCGAGGCCATGGTTCTCGACCGGAAAAGGGTGGCTCTTCAGGTTGGAGGGGAGTTCTTGCCTCAAGTGGAGAAGTTCAAGTATCTTGGGGTCTTGTTCACGAGCGAAGGGAGAATGGAGTGGGAGATCAACAGACAGATCGATGTTGCCACAGTAATAGGGGTGCTGTGACGGTCCGTTGTAGTGAAGAGAAAAGCGAAGCTCTCGATTTACCGGTCGGTCGTTTGTACCCTCACCTATGGCCATGAACTTTGGGTCATGACCGAAAGAACAAGATCCCGGATACAAGCGGCTGAAATGAGCTTCCTCTGTAAGGTGGCCGGGGACTCCCTTAGAGATAGGGTGAGCTCGGAGTAGAGCCGCTGCTCCTCCACATCGAGAGTAGACAGTTGAGGTGGCTCGGGCATCTATACCGAATGCCTCCTGGACGCCTTCCTCGAGAGGTGTTCCAGGCACGTCCCACCAGGAGGAGGCCCAGGGGACGGCCCAGGACATGCTGGAGGGAAAATGTCTCTTGGCTGGCCTGGGAACGCCTTGGGCTCCCCCCGGAGGAGTTGGAGGAGGTGTCTGGGGAGAGGGACGTCTAGGTGTCTCTACTGACTCTGCTGCCCCCGCGACCCGGTCCCGGATGAAGACGACGAGTACATTTTTGTCCTGTTTATTACATTTGTTGGTACCCCTGGTAAGATGTGTCAAAGTAAACACGTAAAATAAAAATGTCCCTTTATTGCAGTCACATAATCTCACAATGTGAAATTTAGAAAAATCAAACCTTTAATTTAAGTACACTTGTTCATCTGTGGGAAAGAAATTAAGAAATTATCGATTTTCGGAAAAATCACAGGTCTTAGCAATTTCACTAAAATAAACGTTACTGAAAACACTTCTTAGTTTGTAGGTAACTTTTCGAAAGTCGATCTGTTTCTAAGTACCCCTAATTAGAAATCGATGATTTTTTGTATGCAACTTCAATAAAAAGTTAATTTATTGTACCTTTTTTTTTACACATGGGGTTCTGAATATTGTGGCTGATACTGCATACTTGGTAAGGATCAGGCAAAGTGGATTTGATTGGAAATACTTTTCTGCTCTTTCCTCCCAATGAAAAGAAATTGTGTTTCGGCACTGTAATAAATAAATACACACTGAGAGTTAAAAACCTGGTAGATCCAAATTACCTATTTATTCTGATGGGAAGAAATATTAGGGTGTGGTCTTAGTTTTCACATAACTGTACCAGTCTGAGAAATGCCCAAATACAGGGTATACATAATTTCCAGTCTGATGTTGAACATTATAGTGAAATGACACTTTCATTGAATCATGATGTGAAAACATTTAACATTTAACAGAGTCTTGCAATAGTACCTTTTAATGTGGCATTACATTGCAGTGCATAGCAGTCACAGCCTGCTGTGTGGCTGAGAAGCCCCAGAGAATACCAGCTGATTTCCACCCACACTGTCTTTAGTCTTAGCTTAGAGGTGTCATGAAAAGCATCAGGTGAAACTGTGGCATGATGACATTGTTACATTTGCAGTTGCCAAACTTCCCACCTGTGAGACAAGATGTTGAAATAAAAACTGTTGAGATGATTTCAGTTCATGTCACACAGAAAAATATCTCAGAAGGTTTGTATGTTTAAAGTTTAACGTTTTCATTTTGGAATGACTAGCGGATATTCTTAAAACTGTTCAAGGATGGTTTTTTTATTGTCAAAATTATTTAATTCATCATTTACTTGTGGATCCATTGTGTTTTGTAGAAAACGTTTTGCACAATCGTGATTAAATTATTTAACCCCTCCATTTCCCACCAGTTTTATTTTTAAAAAAAAACTGAAAAATGTGTTGTTTTCATCACTCAAGGTGGGCTTTAAACATTTTCTGACTTAAAAATATAATTTAACCTGGAAACATCTCTTACCTAGGGGTTAGGGGTGTAGAGATACATCCAGCTCATGAGTCAAGACAATACACAGTACTGAATTCATAAGAACACGATGCAAATCTTTTTAAATAGCAGAAATTAAGAATAATCATTTTTATTCTAGTCACAAATTGAGTGAAGATGCACAAACTACAAATTGTGTTTTAAAGAATCTGAAATCAGTGTAGACTAAGGTCTGTATTTTTATAGATGGAAAACAGATTTGTAAATCTAAAAGTCAGTTTTTAAGGTTGCAAACTCTCACTGTTCTGGAGTGAGACTTTTAAGCTTTTTCTCTACTTCTCTCTCCCTCTGTCAAGCTAAGAAAGGTTTCTACACTCTTAACAAAACTGATTTTTCCCACCCTTGCAATTAAACACAGTGGCTCTCTGACAGTTCTCTTCATAGTCCTGATCACTCTGCAGATGCTTTCAGCCTTTGGTTCTGCTGTCTTACCACTACACACTTTCAGTTGTTCTGGATGATGCAGCACAATATTTTGGCCACGATGTTATTATTCAGGTAAAACATGATCACTCTTGTTAAAACCGTTGGTACTGTCCACTTCAGTCCTCTGGTGTTAAGGTGTGGTGTGGTGTCCTACATGTCCTCCTGTCCAAAATTGTCTTGTCTTCTTAGTTTTAAAGGCATTAAAGGTAGAGAATGAGTTGCTTTTACAGCATGTTATCGCACTTCTCTCTTCTGTATGTTTCCCTCAATGATCAGTGATCTATTTCAACAACATCTTAATACATTTGAAGCCAGATATTTAAATGCATTGTGCCAGACATATGACACCTTTATTCTCACTGTCTGACATTCAATAAGTCTAAAACTACCTGTTTTAGGGCAGCTGGGATTAACAAAATAACTTCTAAATGCTAAATGCCAGAATACTTAAAGATAATATATTTTAACTCTTGATATTCAGAAGTTTTAAGATTACTATACCTTTTAAACAGTTTGGAAAAGACCAGGTTTTAAAAGCTTTTGATAAATAAATGGGGGTACATATGTTGATGAATTTCAGGGACCAACTGCTTCCTTATGGACATCAAGGAAGGATCAAAAGAAATCAGCCAACGTATCAAGAAGAAAATTATGAACCTTCACAAGTCTGGCTCATTCTTTTGTACAGTTTCCAGATGCCTGGGGGGCGCCATGTCGATCTGTTCCAACATTTATATGCTAGCATAAACACTGTGGGAATGTGGGTTGAAAGTCCACTCAGCAAAGAAGAAATCATTACCCCGAAAGCAACATAAAAAAGACAGATTGCAGTTTGCAAATGCACCCAGGAACAAAGACATAAATTTTTGGAGACATGTCCTGTGGTCTGATGAAGCCAAATGTCACTATTGTTACATTTGGTGGAGAAGTGGAAAAGCTTGGAAGCCTGAGAACACCATTACAACTGTGAAGTATGTTGTGTTGTTTTGCTGCAGGAGGGACTGGTGCACTTTATAAAATAGTTGGCATCACGAGGAACGAAAATTATTTGATATGGAAGCAACATTTTGGGCACAAATCTAATTTTTCAAATGGACAATGACTCTAAGAATAATTAGCTACAAAGTGGCTTAGGGACAACTAAGTCAGCGTTTCCGAGTGGCCATTGCAAAGATCTCATTCCTAGAGAAAAATTATGGTCAGAGCTGAAGCACAACAGTTCTCTCAGGAGGAATGGGCCAAACTAATATGATAAGCCTATTGGAGGGATGCCCAAAACATGTGAGCCAACACATACAGTTTAAATGTATTTAAACCTCTTTGAAAAAAGTTTTGTTTTTATTGGTTAATTCTCTCATTTTTCTACAATTTTGTAAATAAACATAATTTTGGTGGAAAAACTGAGTGTGATTTTTTGTCAGACACTCAGCAATAAACATTGTGTGTCTTTTTACACAGTGTATGTTAATATCCAGCTGTATTTCAGAACATATGTCATTTCTTAAGTCAATAATTTTCAGAGGAAACTTTCTACTTTTGAGGCATCGCAGAAAAGGTTCTATTCCTGGGGACCAAAAAAGACATATTGACATTATTCTCCAAAAGTAGACCGCAAGCACCCTGTTCAACGATTTTCACTACAACATATTTGATTGAAACTTATTTTATATTTGTTTCTTAGAAAAAAATAGGTTTTAATAGCATCTGACTTCCATTATACTCTGACCCCACTTGCAAACCAGGATTCACTCAAAGCTACTCTCAAACTCTGTTCAGTTTGACTCGTCTTAAGATTTTGGATTTTATTCTAGAGATGATCAAATGTTTAAACCCATTAACAAAATATCTAAAACACTCTATATATTTTAGCATTGAGAGGAGGCTAAAAAAGAAGATGCTAATTTTAGTGCTAGCGGCTAACAGTTAGCCAGTCGAGTTATTCTCACAATGTTTGCAAGTCCTTTGTGTCTGTCTCTCTTTCTGTCATCGTTTATTCTTCCTGATAACCATCTAAAATGCTCCCACGCAAGCAATTTAAATGTGGTAGAGGCTTCTTCAGTGCTTTTGAATGAAAGTAAGCCTGGCAGGTTGTCTTCGTTTTCCAAAAACTACTTTGTTTCTTATTTCAAAAATAGTTTGAAACATACAGCGGGGTCAAACTTTGAGCACTAACCTTTATAACAGATGATCATTTCTTTAACTTCACCAGACAAAATCACTTGCTGACAGAAACTGAATAGCAGTACTACACCCCTTGTGTAGCAGTATTGCATTGATAGAGACAGGATGAGACATGAGTGTGTGTAAATCGTTTGTCTAACTTTCTTACTGTCTCCTCTGCAAAGCGCGCGTGCAGTCATCATCATCTGTGATGCTGATAAAGCGTGGGATCATCTTGATGACCCTGTGGGTGAGCTCACATTCCCTGTCCCTAGCACACTCCCCCTCTCGTGCATCTCCACCCGGCAGACCCCCAGCTGTCATGTAATAAATGTTCAGTGCTTTAATCAATTTGCAATGCTTAGGGAGCATCTCTCTTGATTCAGCTTGTAAAAAAAAATAAAAAATACAGGAGTTAGCGGGAGAACACAGAGGATGAGAAGGGTTCCTGTGAATGTGGAGGTGGTGGTGGTGGTGGGGGGGGGGGGGGGGGGGGGGGGGGGGGGTCTATTGGAGGAAAGACTTCCTGTGGCGTAAACAGTATTCATGAATGACAGAGTGGTCATGGAGGATAGACGAGGGTCTTCTTCTCTGTGGAGCTCGAGTTGACTCATTCTTTGGCTCGCAGAGGGGCTCCTTTGTGCTATAGCAGCAGGTAGCAGCAAAGTGGCAGGTCAACTCCCGACCCGGTACCAAAAAAACCCCTTTCTCCCACTGACCCCTGCTGAGATTTTCTCTCTGCATGAGGGAAAGTGTGATATTGTGTATGGGAGTGTGACACACTAAGAAATTCATAGAAACCAAAAACTGGAAAAAAAAAATTTAACTTAATTTAAGTGTTTTTATAGTTTTGTATCCTGTGCTTTAACTTTCTGGATTGTCTAAATAAAAAACATAGATAATTTATAATTGTACTGAAAAATAAACCATTGTTACTCCATATAGCATAACAAAGCTGTATTTATTTTCCACCGTACACCTTCAGTCACATTTCCCATCAGTTTCAGAATATAGTTCTAACGATTTAAAGCTTTTTCTTCCCGAAATGTTTTCTTTCTTTCCTCCATGGAAACTCAAACACTTTTGCCAGTGGGTGGTACACGCCGCCACAGGGCTGCAGAATGGAGCTGTCCGTATAGCACGCAGCCTAATCGAATAACTGCCTCAGCATGGCGCCCAGTGTGAGTGCCGTCCCCAGAGGGGAGTTTGACCGGAGACTGCAGGTACTTTTCATCCCTGTCTGGCGAACCAACTCCTCTCCACAGAGTCCTGCTGCTAGAAATTTGTCGGCCCCCTCTGGTTCTCTTTCTCACAGTGTCATCCGTGGGGCCCCTGATGGGAGATTTGTTGATATGATAACTCGATTAGACTACAGGATGGATGACACGGTGGCAGCAGGCCAGTCAGCAGCACATGAGGAAGCCAATGACTCCTCTCTTTAACCTCTCCTCAGGAGCCTGGCGCTTGGCACCTGCCCTTGGCTAATAAGAGCAACACAGATCAGAGCCTGGGGGGCAAGTTGAAGTGAGGGCCTGCTTGAACATGAGAAATTATGAAACCCGACAGAAAGGTGGAGTCACTTAGCACTGATTTTAAAAAATCTGGATTAAAATATCCTGGAAGGCACCTACAACAATTTTGAACAAGCAGCTTAGTAATTACTTTTTAATAAATACTGCAAATTATGTTGACCAATCACTCTTTACTATAAGAAACAAGTAGATCCATGGTCCTGACTTCAAAAACATGCATAAACTGCGGTACAGGTTTACAGGATGGATGGATGGATGTAACTATGAGACCATAGGAAAGGAAATAATGTCTGAAAGTGAAAAATTCTCTTATGCAGATATAATACCTATGCAGACCTGGGAAATACTTAAATCAAATCCCAGACTTTTCCAGACTGCGGAGGCACCCTGTGAAAAAGTGTCAGACAGAATGCAATACAAAAAATCAACAGCCAATGAAACAATCTGTAGGCTCTGTGCATTTTAATTGTTGTTTTACAGTTCTCTTTTGGCTTCCAGATTTTATATCTGCTATTGCCTGGAATTTCTCTCAGGAGTCCCGTACTAAATGCATCTGAAGCATCTGATGTGCCCCTTGACATGTCCTCCATTAAAATGGCAATAAATAATTGCTTGTCAATAGTTAATTACGTTCTTTGGTCTGGTACAAAATTTTGACTGTGTAATAGTTATCTTATGAGGTAATTTTGTGAGGAATATGTAATAAATACGAATACAACTGACACACTTAGAATTGCAGAACATTTTTAGAAAGTCCTGTGATTTTCCTAATAATGTCATCTCTTCTAAAATGCTGTCATCGATTGCTGCTTAGCTACATTTCTCAGCTAAAATCAGGTGGCATAAAGCTCTCCAGGGTTTAATTTGCTGGAATCACAGAGCCCATAAAACTTTCCTCGCAGGTTTTCATCACTAGTAGAGCAGTCGAAGATACTTTCAGATGCACAATACCTTCTCTGTATGTCCTCCAGGTTATTTGCAACATGGTGTACAGGGGCCACTCAAGTCAATTAAGTTCACATCTCCACTTTGGCCAAACAAGGGATTGTGGCGAAATGAGAAGCGCTTAAAGACCAACAGGAGCCTCCCCTTCCCAGCCCAGGCATTGAGGAGCAGCAAAAAGGACACCAAACAAAGGGCGGCCCCTCTGTGTCTCAATGACTCCTCTCTTTGTTGCCTCCTCAGGCACCATAAAGGAAGAGGGACGCTCTTGTTTGCCCAGGAGGTGGTTTAATGGCCCCGGGTAGAACAATGGCGCCACATTCAAGCCATCTAGAGGGGCTCATTATATGGGGCCGTCCTAAAACGCCCGGTCTCTGGACGTTCCCACTGGAGAGCTGGGTGAATGGTTCTGATGGGCGTGGTGGGCCACAGAGGGCATACAGGGGGGAGAATGGAGACCATTGAGGTGACAAGCAGGTTCCATCTGCCCCCAGTGCCTCCTCACCTTGCATCACTGCAGCTAGGGGCCTCCTTGTGCACAAAGGGCAAATTTAGTGTGTCGAGGTGGTTTAAAACATTCACTTTAGAGAGACCATAAAGGGAAATATCAACACTGTGGCCCACGGAATGGAGCATTCAGCCTTCGCTCTCCCCTCACCATTCACCAAGTTCCTTCTCCTTTTGGTTCTTTTCTCCTTTTTGCTCCATTCAAGTCCCACTTCTCTCATCTCCCGAGCTCTTCAGTTAAGGCCATTTTTCCCATACCTTGCAAAGGGGCGGATGACAAGAATTAAGTTAGTTCTGGCACGGCCCATTGGTTTTGTTCTCTCTAAACAGTGGCAGGTAACTGAGATGAAATGGACCGTCAATCGCCAGCCAAACCTTGCTGGTGATGAGACACAGTTTCTAAAGACTTGCAAATGTTGAATGTAATTTACAGATGCTCATCACAGATGAATTCAACAATAAATAGTTTGGCACACAAGCTTAAAATATTGAGAATTTTGTGAAATCCAAAACGGGGTCTAGCAAAATCAGAAACGTGTTGCATCCATTTTTATTCAGGCCCTATTACTCTAATTCCCATAATTAAAATTAAGTGCAACCAACTGGATTTCAGAAGTATCCTAATAAGTGTGTCTAATGTAATCTCTGTATAAATGCAGCTGCTTTGAAAAGGCCTGAGAGGTTAGTTAGAGAACGTTAGTGAATTAACAACATCATGAAGACCAAGTAACACATCAGAGAGGTCAGGGATAAGGGTGTGGAGTTTAAAGCAGAATGTCTGGTCATGTTCTAAATAATTATCCCACATTTTGAACATCTCACAGACCACTGTTCATTTCATCACCTAAAAACATAACAAGTATAGCAAAAACAATACAACCTAAACAAGACATGGCCATCCAGTTAAACGCACAGGCCAGACGAGGACAGCATCAATCAGAGAAACAGCCAAGAGGCCTAGAGTAACCCCGAATGGGATGCAGAGAAAAATAGAAGCTTTTAGAAGGACAACTATTAGTCATACTGTCCAGAAATCTGCCTTTTTGGAAGAGTGACGCGAAGAAAGTTATTTAGCAAGAAAGTAATCTGAGTTCCTGTTTGCAATTTGCCACAACCCCTCTAGTGGACACAGAAAATTGTGGAAGAACGTACTCTGGTCAGATGAAACCACAAAAGTTTTGGACCACATGCAAGACACTATGTGTAGTCAAAAACTAACACTGCATATCACCCTAAACTCGCCAAACCCCACCAGGAAGCACAGTGATGGCAGCATCATGCTGTGAGGATGCTTTCCTTCAGCAGGGACAGCATGTCCATGTTGATGGAATGATGGAAGAACTAAAATGGAGTGTTTTCCTGGAGGAAAACCTGTGAGAGACTGGGGCAGAGGTCCGCCATTCCAGCAGGACAATGACCCTGAACATAGTGCGAAGGCTACTTTAGAATGGTTTAGATCAAAGCATACATCCATGTGTTTAAATACCAAGTCGAAGTCGAGACCTAATGGAGAATCTGTGGCAAAACTTGAAAACTGATGTTCTCCAGATGTTCTCCATCCAATCTGAGTTATTTTGCAAAGAACGAGCAAAAATGTCAGTCTCTAGATGTTCATAGCTAGTGAAGATACACCCCACAAAAGAATGCAGCTTTAAACTGCAATGGAATGTGATTCTACAAAGTGCTGACTTATGGGAGCTGATAAGATTTTTTTCCACTTCATAATTACACAACTTTGTGTTGGTCTATCACAAAACAAACAAGTAAAATACATTTAAGTTTGTGCTTGTAACATGTCAAATGGTGAAAAAGTTCCAGGGGTATGAATAGTTTTGCTTTGTCATTATTGAAAGGCTTTATTCTAAAATACATACGTGGAAATATAAAAAGTAATGTGCCAATCTGCATGTGTAGCTAGAACATAACAGATGAATAGAGACCTTCTTAATATAATTTGTTTTTAAACAGTTTGTACTGATAAGGTGGATTTGTAGTGACATGAGTCAAAGACTGCATTAATTCACCAGAATGAAAATGATTAGGTTAGATATTTAACTAAAAGAATATTGTGTCTTGAGTTGCAGAGTCTCTGAGTTTCCTTTAAGCAGCCATTACCTCCGATCAGTTTCCCTCCCAGCTTCTGCCCATCACACACCTGGTTCCCATTCAGTAATCACCTTCCCCAGCATATATATGTTCCAGTTTCCTTAAGCTCTTCCTAGATCTTTCTAGTTCTTCTGTTGTCACCGTTTTACCTCTCCCTTGTGCCAACAGTTTTTTTTTAAACTCTTTGTCTTCACAGCCAGCAAAACCTTAATAGTCTGTATTTGTCTTTTGGGTCATGAAGTTTAGGTCATCTAATTAAGACTTTATTTTATAACAAGCTGCCAGCCTCCAGCCTGCATTTTGCTTCTTTCTGTGAACACACAACACTCTGCACCAGCTGTTAGGCATGATTGTGGAACAGAAACAGTGTCCTCTGGGTCTAGAATAAGCAACATGGACCTTCTCAGCATTCTGAAGCATTATTAGCCACAGATGGTGTGTCACCAGAAAAATAACCAAATGCATCAATGTGGTTTTAGGAATAAATTGAGCAGGTTGACATTAGGTTTCGGCATTGATTTTTAAAATGCTGCCATGTTGTCTGAAATGTTACGAAATTATAAACTTTGGAACTTAATTTTGCTAGAGATTTGTTTTTATTATTGAATAGGAAACAAGTAGTAAGTGGAAGTACAGGGGTTGGACAATGAAACTGAAACACCTGTCATTTTAGTGTGGGAGGTTTCATGGCTAAACTGGACCAGCCTGGTAGCCAGTCTTCATTGATTGCACATTGCACCAGTAAGAGCAGAATGTGAAGGTTCAATTAGCAGGGTAAGAGCACAGTTTTGCTCAAAATATTGAAATGCACACAACATTATGGGTGACATACCAGAGTTCAAAAGAGGGCAAATTGTTGGTGCACATCTTGCTGGTGCATCTGTGACCAAGACAGCAATTTTTTTTTGTTGTATCAAGAGCCACGGTATCCAGGGTAATGTCAGCATACCACCAAGAAGGACAAACCACATCCAACAGGATTAACTGTGGACGCAAGAGGAAGCTGTCTGAAAGGGATGTTCGGGTGCTAACCCGGATTGTATCCAAAAAACATAAAACCACAGCTGCCCAAATCATGGCAGAATTAAATGTGCACCTCAACTCTCCTGTTTCCACCAGAACTGTCCGTCGGAAGCTCCACAGGGTCAATATACACGGCCGGGCTGCTATAGCCAAACCTTTGGTCACTCATGCCAATGCCAAACGTCAGTTTCAATGGTGCAAGGAGCGCAAATCTTGGGCTGTGGACAATGTGAAACATGTATTGTTCTCTGATGAGTCCACCTTTACTGTTTTCCCCACATCCGGGAAAGTTACGGTGTGGAGAAGCCCCAAAGAAGCGTACCACCCAGACTGTTGCATGCCCAGAGTGAAGCATGGGGGTGGATCAGTGATGGTTTGGGCTGCCATATCATGGCATTCCCTTGGCCCAATACTTGTGCTAGATGGCCACGTCACTGCCAAGGACTACCTAACCATTCTTGAGGACCATGTGCATCCAGTGGTTCAAAAATTGTATCCTGAAGGCGGTGCCGTGTACCAGGATGACAATGCACCAATACACACAGCAAGACTGATGAAATATTGGTTTGATGAACATGAAAGTGAAGTTGAACATCTCCCATGGCCTGCACAGTCACCAGATCTAAATATTATTGAGCCACTTTGGGGTGTTTTGGAGAAGCGAGTCAGGAAACGTTTTCCTCCACCAGTATCACGTAGTGACATGGCCACTATCCTGCAAGAAGAATGGGTTAAAATCCCTCTGACCACTGTGCAGGACTTGTATATGTCATTCCCAAGACAAATTGACGCTGTATTGGCCGCAAAAGGAGGCCCTATACCATACTAATAAATTATTGTGGTCTAAAACCAGGTGTTTCAGTTTCTTTGTCCAATCCCTGTAAAGTGTAGTAAGAGTTTTGTTGAATTTTGTTTTGTTTGTTCACAATATTACAGTTGTCACAATTATTGTCACCCCTAAAAATTCCTATACGAAAATATAAGCATTTTCTAAGTTAAATTTTCCTGTCAATGTTGATCAATGTTGAGTGTTTTGAAACCTTTAAGGAATAATTTTTGACTCAGTGTTAAAAGGGGTATAAATACGACATATTTGCTCATTTCTCCTAGCCATTCCTAGCCAAGACAAATGAACATGTCATTCCAGAAAGAAATATATGTGTTGAACTTACAAACTCAGGAAACTCTTGCAAGAATATAGCTACTCATCTTGTCCATATCTACAAAAACTACTGAAACTGTGACAAACGAGGCTGGCGAGGATCCAAGATTTCCACTCGGTTTGAAAGCGTTTTTTTTTTCTCAACCACCAGTCAGTTTACTGATTGGTGGAGGTGTGTTTGTTTAATCGGGTTGTTAAGATAACACAGTAGAGAATGAAATTAATTAAGAATGAAATTAATAAGGACCTAACTTGACCTCAACAGGTTGATCGGTATTAATTTTATTGAAATCGCCATGTAATATTATGGCTTGTAAAATATTTTGTCACCTTCTCCATAAAGTGCCTTTCCTCACTGTTTGGCCACTTGCTCTCTTTAGACTTTGAACTGTTTAACTGAAAGCGGGATATGGGATACATGCCAGAAAAAGCCCTTGTCTTTCTACCATCACAAACATAAACACGTGGAGCGTGGTAAATACTATTCTGTATCCCTGGAACTGTGTAATTTAATCAGATAATATTAAAAGCGCGTTTCAACCTTGGGTTCAGGAATGTAATTTCCTGGAACCTTTTTGAATACCAAGGCTGTTTCTTGTTTTAACTCTGGGGTCTAAAATTGGGCCTTTCTCAGCGTGTTCACTTCATATAAACTTAATAATCTCTTTAAAACAACAGAACATTTTAAATATTAATCCGGTGGCTTCTCCCATTAAACTAAAAACAGGTTATAATTGGATTGTGTTGTTAAAAACATTTTTAATGTGACTTAACCTTATTGATATGTATTCCAATTAAAGGCTGGATTTTTCTAAGGCTTTTTACACATCTTTACCAGACCTGCCAGAAAATGCAGCCGACACTGCAGACCCCCGTATTAAAGCAGTGAAGGAGGAAGAACATGGCTCTGTGGAAAGTAAAATGGCAAATAAGTATGGAGCAAGCTGATGATAATTAATACACAGAGATATTCCTACTCTACATTTTTCAGCTGTTTGCAATAAAAACTTGCTATTCAGATCCGCATTCTGTTTGTTCATGCATTTAATAAAAATCTTCTTGTTAATCCTCCTTCTCAATTCTTTTCTTTTATGGTTATTTACAGGCCTCTTTTGTGATTTATGATTATAATGATACTGTTACATGCCAAACGTTAAATCCATAGAACTAATGAGATCAGAAAGCTCTTTGCATCCCCTTTCCTTTAAAATCACTGTGACTGTCAGTAGAAACATATTTTCCAAACTCTCATCAGAGATGATGCAGCTCTCCAACAGCTGCTTTGGCACGTGTGAAGTCTGTTCAGTGTTGATTTTTTTTTATTCATGGACCTCTAAAGATGAAACTCGTGATTAACAGCTCTGAAATATTTCTCAGGACCCTTAAATATAAGGCCATGGGAATAGCGGGGTCACAGACATCGACACAATCATCTACGATTAAGAGTATATGTCTGCATCTGAGAAACGTTCAGCTTAAAGGACAAGGCCTTCATGGTCACAACACCCCGCCTAGGCTTTTAGTCTGCAGGATACTATCTCCCGGACACCCCACTGTGAATCTCGCAGCAAGCTCCGAAGCTCCCACTGGGCAAGCTCAGCAGGGGCCATTGGCAGCGGGTGGGCTCCCTGGGGGCCACATTGCACCCATTTTGCGCCAGGCTTTTGTCTATGTATCTGCATATGTGTGTGTGCATTCCTAAATGAAGATCTCAGTGCACATGCGTAAGAATAATTGTGTCTGCATGACAGGAAGATATTTTCCACCAGATGTCTTCGCTCCCAGAACTCCTAGCGGGGTGCCAGTTAGTTCCCGCTGGGACACCACATTGGGAACATACATCTTCGCCGCGGGGGAAGGCCATCGGCCACAACGCTGAGACTCATTCGTCTCCCTCAGCCTGGCCTGACATGCCCAAATGTCTTGTTCATGGTGGCATATCCATGGTGGAAGAATGCTTGTAGTAGGGGTTGCTTTATGAAGCCCTGTGGGAACCTGTGTTCACTCTCAGCGGTGAACGGCATTTAAACACTAATCAGCGCAGTTGAAGCCGTTTACTCACTTGGCGGGAGGTTGCAATCTTATTTCGCTCTGCGTTGTTTCCCTTCTTTGCATGCACAGTTGCTTATTTGTCTTCTTTACTTCTAATCAGTTTCCTGAAACCATCTGATCAGGGCTGCATTAACTGCATTTGGTTGTCAGAGCTGCAGTGGGTTAGCTTTAGCTGAGTTTGAGGGCTCGTTCAAGAGTCGAAGAGATAAAACAGCCTGGAGTACTCAAATTGAGTTTTGGTTTCAGAGAGACAGGGCAGGCAAAAGCAGGGTGGCAGGTGTGCTTTGAAAATGCCTATGAAGGCGTTGCAGTCTTCAAGCCCTCAAACTTAGCAGGTTTTTTTTTGGTGTTTTAGCGATGATACCAGCGAGACTCTACTTCCATCCAAAAAGGAGAGGAGCGCAGCAGAGGTCACTCTTTTCTGCCTCGCTACTTTTAACAGATCCATCACTTGGAGCATTCTGCTGCTGAACATTATATAATGCTAAGTATTTTACTTCTGGTGAAAAAACACATCAGAAAATGGAAGCGAGATGGAGAAGCAGCCGAACAAAAAAAAAAACAGGGCCTATGCGTGGCTGAGGATGACTCCAGAGGTTGTTTTTGCATGAAAGACTGTTTTTCACTCTCTCTTCCTTTGTGTCCATCTCTCCCTCTTTTTTTGTTTCGAACGGTGCCTCTCTTGCCTCCAGCCAAGAGGTAAAACTGAACTGCAGAGCCGGGCTGCCAAATGATGAAAGACTCTGGCATCCAGGGATGCTCAGCGCCTGGACCGAGAGCTCAGAGCGAAAGAAAAATGCTCGCTTTTCAACTTAACACTTTTTTCCTTCTACATTTCTTTTCACTTGCTTTTTTTAATCCTTTTTTATATCAGTTTTCCATCGTCAGGGAAACCAGTTTTTTTTCATAGGAACCACAGCCTCGGAGCAAGATTTCCTCATGGGAGACGGGTGGTCGGATGGAAGTACTGAAGAGGAGGAGGACACAAAGCTGTGGGTCTGAGTGCCTGTTTGTGAGTGTTTGAATTTTGTGGGTGAAGTGCTGCAGTCTGAACGTGGGTGTAAACTTTTTTTATACTGTTGGGCCATTGTGCCAAATCCATGTTTAATCAGTGTTTAAAGACAGGCATTTCAATGTTTTTGTTCAATAATAGTCAAGTTTTTTATTATTAAAGCTTTCACTGAATAAAAGTTATTAATGTATTTATACAACTTAAACTGGGAAAAAACTTTAAGTAGCATTTTCTTTCTCTTCTTCTGCACATTAGGCAAGGTCACTCAGATTTTAAATAAATGGTTTATACTGTTTAGGTCGGGAGCAATACACTCAAACACTACATAAACCAGGCAGGCTAGGAACACCAGGCGTTTAGGAGTGTTGCACATTATGCTCGATTTTAAAAGGTACTTTTCATCTGGTAATGTTTTTCCCGTTGTGAAGCTGTATTTTGCATGGCTAAATTTTTTAGATGACAACATATTTTTATGCGCATCACTTGCAAAACTGTATCAAAATCTGGGCACATTTGTAATGAAACCGAGCTTTCCAGAACAATCTAAGCATTTTTCACCCTTAATGATGTTTGCAGTGAAAAATAGACTTTATTGGCTGCTGCTGCTTCCTGTTGTTTTTTATAAGACCTACTCTGCACAGCAGGTTCAGATATCACCAGACAGCTATACACTAAGATGATCAAAGCAAAGCATTAAAATATGTTAAGAGCCAAATATAAACGAGTGACATATGAACAGTGAGGAAACATGCGAATGTTAGCATAGCCCTTAGTCAGCAGCAGGATATTAAGACTGTCCTGCAGAAACCGCTGGTGGGACAAAATATCCACTGCGATTTAAGACAAACAGATACTCCACCATCCAGAGGGAAGTTAACCAGGGCACAATCTCGTTACTAATGACCACTACACGGCCAAATAGTGATGAAATGGTGTGTTATTTTATTGCACACAAGCAAATACCGAGTATGGAATATTATTAAACGTCAGTTTTGGATAAACATCACCAAATGCCTTAACTGAAATGACTTCTTTTGTAATATGACACCAAAAAATATCTTAGATTGGAGCATTCCGTGTAAAAATGAGGTCAAACTGACCTCAGCTCGGTAGAACATGGCATGTATCATGATTATTATCATACTATGATTTTTAAAGATGTGTTAATTATTTCCAATAACTGTTCTTAACAATCTTTAGTTACTTTTTTCCATTGGGTTGTATTCAGTAAAACACCTGCATGTACATAGAGCTTTTGTAGATTTACTGACCCATTATAGTGCAGGAAACACCCTGGACAGATGATTCAATAACAGGGACTACACAGAGACCTGCAGCAGATGCGGCCACACCTTAGAGCAATTTAGAGTCACCAGTTATCCACACGTGCATGCTTATGGCTGGAGGAGGAAGTCAGAATACCCAGAGAGAACCCACACACCCACAAGGAGGACACAAACTTCACCCAGAAAAAAAATCTATTTAAGATTTAAACCCAGGAACTTCATGCAACACCACTAATCCCCAAGCCACTGTGATCCCCCCATTCAGCACACTGTTTTTGTTTCACCTGGATTAACTATACCTTTAAAGCAAGAGCATAGAGCACGCCTTCATTTCTGTGCTCGTACTTAGATGTCTGTCGAAAAACAACATGGTGGTCAAAATATTTGGCTGTAACCTAAAGGAAGAAAGAAGTGATAACACAAAATGCCCCTATTCTATCTTGCTGAATGATCTACAAGTGAAATCGCCAAACTATCATGTTAACTTGCTGACTTAACCACATTTGGGGGGAGTTCCAAAAAAGCCAGAGGTTATATTAAAAAGAAATGTATTCTGTATACTAATTAGAACAATTCCTTCTACCTTTTCTCATCTTTTTGTAAGATACAATGTCTTGCATTTCACCTTGCACAATCGGGACATTGTTAAGTTGACATATCTCACATAATTTGGGCATATTGTAAAGCATTATGTTTATAGCAATTCTAGACCTTCTCCTTTGTTTCCCTTTTAACCCTGTTGACTTTCAGCTAAAAAAAACAAGCAACAGTGGGGTCTGTTGTGAAAGATGTAAAAAGTCTTTATTTTAACCACCTCAAAACTTTCCACCAGTATTTCTGTTTGAATCTTTGTTTTTCTGTTGTGCTGAGCTACGCAGAGCCACAAACTGTCCCCTGCAATCAGCTTAGAATAGTCAGGGGCCTTAATGTAATCATTCTTTTGGTCAAACCTCCATTCTTAACTCCTGTTAGCAAGTTAATAGTGCGTCTGTATTTAAATTATAGCTGAATTCATTCTCATTCTCAGGTCAGGCTGTTCGCGCCCTGCAAAGACTCCGATTCCCCAACATAATCCTTTCTCAAACAGGGAAAAATGTGATGCAAGGTGCCAGCAACACCATCAAGATTGCATTTTTCAGTCTTTACTGTAAAGCTACTCCCTTCAAAATTCCATCCAGGGGTGTAATCCTCCTGCTTACACAATTCACTCTATTCATCACACCTCATTTTTCATCCCTGTGTGAAGAAAGGAAGGTGAGGAAACTGGAGGAAAGTCTTCACTGTGTCTGTGTGAGCCACAAAGAAGATGTTGCCAGCAACATGTCTGTGGAGGGGGCTCAAAGCGAGCTTGGGTCTATATCTGCCAATGCAAAATAGATATTTAGTCTGTACAGCTTGGCGAAGCTGCAGCTCCAGCAATATACTCTACAGCCCTTCTGTTAGCTTGTGTGTGTGTGTGTGTTTGTGTGTGTGTGTGTGTGTGTGCATGTCTATTTAGCTTTAGCATAAATGCACAAAAGAAAAAAAAATGCTGAGCAGGGGCCAGAAAACAGATCCAAAGCAAAATGAGTTTCATATGTGAATGCTGTGAGAGTTGGTGGTGATAGGGGGTCCCCATCCTGTATATTTGTGTGTGTTTGAGATGTGACTGTAGATACTATGTGTGCTGTGTGACTGAGGGTTTATCCAGCTCGCTGTGTTGATGCTGAGGCCTTATAATAAACATATGCTGAAGGGCAGTGGATATTTACTGCTGCACTTATCAGCCCTGACTTTGACTTGCATGCAGTCTTGCAAAACTAGATTTTACAAAATATATATTTGGAAAATTTCAGTGGGCAGGATTGGAAGTGTAGTGTTTTCTAGTAAAAAAAAACATATGACCTTTTTTTGAAATCTTGTGGAAAAGACCATTATTGATTCTGGTAATAAAAACCTTGTTTTATATTAGCACACTATTACATATCAGTCTTTGGTTTCAGTTGCGTGGGAAGAGACCTTGCCAATAATAATCCCTCGTGGTCTACACATTTACCACTGTAGCATACATAAATTGTTTACACGTTAAACCAGTCTAACCACCCACGCCATGTATATCACACATATGCAACACTGCTACAGTAGCAATCAAAACTGCAACTCAAATTACCTTATAATGACCAGTAAAGACCAAATATTATCTCAACATAACATACGTTAATCATTATTTACAACACAAGTGGCGAGGTATGTTTCAGCAAGTAAACAAGGGAACATTAAAATGAAGCACCTGAGTCAGTTATGCACAAGTTGCAAAATGAAGTTCTCCATACAGTTTTTAATGTCTATGATTTTTATCTGTATGGCCGTTGTGCTGTCAGGTCACATAACCAATCCAAGTGAAACTACCAGAATACAGCGTTCACAACATGCAAAATTTTAACAAGAAATAAAACTAGATCCATACCAGTTCAAGTTCTGAACACAATTTTTGTCATTGTCATTGCTTGCTTCAACCTCAGCTTCCTGTCTCAGGTTAGATGGGATGAAATCAAAATCCAAGATGGAATCTGTTAATAGTTGCTAGTCAGGCTTAGTGTTGACTAAAGCCAACAAATCACCCCAAACCTGTTTCTTTGGGACAGTCCTAGCTGTTTTCAATTATTCTTGCCACTGTTGGTCCTTAGGACCCCTCTGACATCAGGTTACCCATATGTGGGCATTTTTGGGTTTTTCCATCATGCTTTTAAAAGACTTGTCCTGGTGTTTTTTTTATTATTATTTAATTGTACATTAATAAGCAAGACAATGCAAATTCCAGTGGTTATTCTAGATGTGGGACTCATTTAATAAAACCAAGACTTTTGCTTTTTTACAGCATTTAAAGCTCCAGTTTCATTTATAAGATGCTGTTTTCAGGATTTGTGCTCTTTTCTTAGAACAAGGCACTGGGATATATGGAAAGATGCAGGATTCAAATGATGTGTTGATTGGGAAACAGGCAACCAGTCCCACAACCAGTTACCCAACAGGCCAGCCAGCCAGTTGAGGCCAAGAAACATCACCACAGTCCTCCATGTGCAGCGGATGTTTTCCACAAGCGGAGCAGCCAGCTTGGCCACAGCTGTCCAAACCGCAGGCCCTGGGAGAAGATGAGGAAGAGGCGGAGGGGAAGAGTGGGGAGGGAGGAAGAAAGCTCGGGGGGCAGTGGGGAGGGTGGCAGGCTTGGCAAAGGTCAGACAGGCTGAGGCAGCCGGAGTGTGGGAACTGTCCAAGAAGGCATGTGCGAAATGCATCTTTCGCACATGCCTTCATATCATCTTACAACCAGACCGCCTGAGGCTGTGTGTGTGTGTGTGTGTGTGTGTGTGTGTGTGTGTGTGTGTGTGTGTGTGTGTGTGTGGGTGTGTGTTCCTGTCTTGGCATCACAGTGAGAACCATTTTCCCGATTTCACCATCAAATTGAGGACCGTTTGTACCAAAGTGAGGACATTTCGCTGGTCCTCACGACCTATTTTGCTAACGGTTAGGTTTAGGACTAAGGTGTGAATTGAGTTTAGGTTGAGGTTAGGTTTAGGCATGCACTGGTAATGGTTAGGTTTAGGGTTTTTGTCAGGGTTAGGGCATAGAAAGGGTTGAAAATGACTGAAAATCAATGGAAGTCAATGGGAGTCAACACATGGTCCTCACTACATATAGCAAAACAAGAGACGTGTGTGGGTGTGTGTGTGTGCGTATATGTCTTCTGCATACCTCTTTGCATGAAAGTGTGGGTGTTCACATGCATGTGGAAGGCTACCGTGATTCTCGGGAATGGAGCGTGAGTATTTTGATATGAAACGATAAGGAGTGAAGAGGCACTGAGGGAAAGTGGAGGAAATGACGCTGAAACCCATACTAGACACACACCAACACACACACACACATACACAACTGGGAAAATTCCTGCTGCTGAACGGGGATCTGAGTGCACCTCATGTGTGTATTTAAGACTGTGTGCATAGAGGTATGCAGCACATGTGTGGAACAGGATTTCATGATGCTGCTAACAGCTCCATCACAGGGAAATTAGCCCGCTGCATCATTAATACTGTTGTGGTTTCAAATAACGCATTGCATGTGCTGATAAACTGTGTGTACATTATAAATTGCTGTGAGCAACCACAGTAAGCTCTTAAAAGTCTCAGCAGTTAAATTCCCTCACGTTTCAGGATGGTGGGGACTAGCTTTATATTTTTCAGCAGTGGATGTGCATTCATGGTTTTAATGAAACACAGTCATCCTTTGTTGAACCTTTGCTGCACTCAGAAGGGATGCAAAGTTTCCATACACAGAGCTGCACGTGAACAAACACCATGGCAGGGGTAATCTGGTGAGCCTGGCTTGGCTCGGCTGAGCGGAAGACTAACATGTCAGGTAGGTGTGGGGAAGCCTCAACATGCAGTCACTTTACCACCATCATTTCTACCCAGAACACACACATTAATGTCCATGATATTTTGTCTAAAAATGAAATGAAAAAGAATGCATTAAACCCACACATATGCTGGAAGAGCTCTATTGCAGATCCTCACCTTCCTGTTCTACAACTAACACCAACCTTTGTCTTCTCCTCCTACTCCCATCTTTCACAGGACCAGGCCTTTAAAGGAGACTAATCCAGGTTATTTGCTTTCCCATGCTTGTGTCAGATCGCAGTCTGAAATGACTGTGGAGAACATGCTCAGGTCCGCCGACCTCTCCTTCTGTCCCTGATTTATCTGTATAGGATGTGTATGATGGGCATACATAAAGCAAGCTGAATGATGCGTAAATATGATCTCACCACCACTCCTTTTCATCCACAAGGAACACTCTCACAGCAGCTCAAAAACCTTTATGCAGCCTGACATCCATTGAGGGATTATTTGTATTCAGCTTCCTTCAGTGAAAAGTTCCAAAGAAACTCACACTTGGGTTATTACAGCTAATAACAATGGCAGATGTTAAATTGTTTTCGCAATTCAAGTTTGTTTAGCCCATGTAAAACTGTTTGAGCCCCACTGAAGCTTATGAATGTAGATGCCAGAGAGTATTCTGGAGACCATTTATTATTTAAAATGGGAAAATGCTCAATACATGTAGGGATCAAGGGACCAACACTTAACTCACTTGGATTATAGATGACAGATTTATATAATTTGTTATGGAGTACCACAGGGTTCAGTGCTTGGGCAAATTTTCTTTTGTGCATATATTCTTTACTTGGTAAAATTACTAGACAACAAAGGAAAATTATCAGTTGGTATGCTGATGTTTTGATGTCTTGTATGTTGTTCAGAGACAAAACATCTACTTTTAAAATGGGAATTCACACTGTTTCGTCAAAATATCATGCTCTTTTTCATACCTTTTATTGTATCAAAACTATAAACGACTAAAATGATTTTCACAATTTGTAAAAAAATTTATATTTGTATAATACTGCTTGTTTTATTGTTGTATATAACCAATTGCCCAACTAGGATCAAGCATTGCGAATCAGCAAAGGCTTTAATTAAGTAAGTAAAATGTATTTGTATAACACGTTTTCACAGACAGGATTCATGACAGAAAAACCCAACAGTATACAGCACAGAACATAAACACAACACAATCATAAATACGTATCATAAAAGTTCAAGTCTAACTGAAAGTTTTCACAAAATAGAAATGTCTTTTGCTGATCCACAGAGTCCAAACTTCTTAAGAAATTAGGCAGTTCATTCTACAGTCTGGGTGCAACAGCTTGGAAAGGGCGGTCACCTTGAGTGCTGAAATGGGGAATCACTAAAAGATTTTGATTTGAATATTGCAAGGTTTGGTATCTGTTGACACCAAAAACTATCATATCCAATTTATATCCAGAAATAAACATTCTGATCAATACAATACAATCCGATCATATAGTTCTATTTTAATTCAATTTCATGCATTTCAGTATAATCCTATTAATGCTCCTCCAGCAGGACTCCTGCAGAGCTGCTCTTTGTCACCAGTCCTGTCCATAACTTTGATGGACAGGATTTCTAGGTGCAGCCAAGTCCTACAGCATGAACTGGGAAGGTTTGCAGCCGAGTGCGAAGTGGCAGAGATGAGGCTCAGCTTCTCCAAGTCCAAGGTCATGGTTCTCGACCGGAAAAGGGTGGCTTGCCCTTTCCAGGTTGAAGGGGAGTTCCTGCCCTAAGTGAAGGAGTTCAAGTATCTCGGAGTTTTGTTCACGAGTGAGGGGAGAGTGGAAAGGGAGTTCGTCAGACGGATCGATGTTGCCGCCGCAGTAATGAGGACGCTGCACCATTCCGTAGTAGTGAAGAGAGAGCTTAGGCAAAAGGCGAAGCTCTCAATTTACCGGTTGGTCTACGTTCCTACCCTCATTTATGGCCATTAACTTTGGGTCATGACCAAAAGAACAAGATCCTGGATACAAGCCGCTGAAAGGAGTTTCCTCCGCAGGGTAGCCAGGCACTCCTTTAGAGATAAGGTGAGGAGCTCAGCCATCCGGGAGGGGCTCAGAGTAGAGCCGCGGCTCCCCCACATTGAGAGGAGTCAGTCGAGGTGGCTCGGGCATCTATACCGGATGCCTCCTGGACGCCTTCCTCTAGAGGTGTTTCAGGCACGTCCCACCGGGAGGAGGCCCAGGGGAAGGCCCAGAACACGCTGGAGGTCAGCTGGCCTGAGAAAGCCTCTGGCTTGCTCCAGAGGAGCTTGAGGAGGTGTCTGGGGAGAAGAAGGACTGGGCATCTCTGCTTAGATTGTTGCCCCCCCACGACCAGGTCCCGGATAAGCAGAAGAGTAAGAGTACATTTAAACAATGAAAAAAGACAGGTCCTAGTATTAAGCCTTGTAGGACCTCTATAGGGCATGTAAGACAAGAAACTGTGATCCCACCATGTTACCAAATTTGGTAACAAGCATAAGCCCTGTCAATTATTAAAAATGGGAACATATTTGTATACAATGTTATCGCAAAGGACATCTTTGTGCAATTCACAGAACTGAAATGTTCACCGTGTGGTTCCTCTGTGAAGCATTCTACTGTATTGTCATCTCTCTACCACAGACATGTAATGACCAATAGACCTCCAGCTTTTCCTGTTCCAGTCTGGCACACTGTGTTCATGTCCTGTGTAATTGCAGACCTCATTTTACGCAGGAAACCAGCCTCTGTTAGAATAGCTCCATGTATCCTTCAAGCAAAGCCTATATCACCTCCTGTAGTCCAACAGCCACAACCCGCTGCATGACTAGATTGGTGCCCCGCATCTCCCTGGGGCTCCTGATTGGATAAAGACAGAAAATTCCACTGTAAAACCTCCTAATAGTTCTCGTGTACTCCACCAGGAGCTACAGTACTCTCATAAGTCGGAAGAGTTTACACATGCACAAATGTTATGTAAAGAAATGTACATTATTCCTCTTCCGTACCCCCAACCAGCCCTGGGGCCCACACTTGGTCACACATCTTGAGCCGGAAGGCATAAATTGGGGGCCCTGTGTGGGAACAGTTGGCCTCCCTGCTGCCTGGTGGAAATGGAAAAAGCATGGCCCTTGTTAGCACCGATGACGTTTGCTTGCTTGCTGTCCCTGAGGAGCATGCTTCTCTGCTGCTGTTGCTGCTCCTGCAAAGTGGCTGGAAGTGTAACAGTGAACATAACCAGGTCTGGTTATGTTCACTGTTGCTAACTGACTGATGCTAATTTGCTTATTATAACTTTATTTTAACAACAAGTTGTTGTTTGTGCTGCTTTGCTGACAAGTGCTGATTTGTGCCAAGGATTTTATTTTTTACAGTTTTAGAAGTCAAGTCAGACTGATCCTGACCTAAACTGACCAGGGAGGGTTGGACATAATTTATTTGACCTCCAGTGCATCTGTCCCCTCCCACCGTCTTTTTCTTCCTGTGTTGGGAAACAGAGGCAGATCAAGGGAAGGGTGGGGTGATGGTTGAGGTGGTGACAGGAGGAGCACAAGGAAAAGAAGAAAATTCCTCAGTGCTTAAACCCCCTTCACATTTATCCTGGAATCAGAGAATTCCTCTAACTTTCTGCCCACACAAACCCAGCCCCATCTGACACTCCTGGAATGTTGAAGGCTTTTTTCTCCTTCTTCACCAATTTAGGTAATTACAGCGGCGGTCACGGTGCTCAGAGCAGAGACCATGACCCTGGGCGGTATGAAGTGACAGCCTCGACGTATCTGAGGCGGCACCCTGCATTGTGCTCCTGAAACCAGACCTGCCGACAAATTCATCACTGACTCCTTCGCGGCAGCCCATATTTGGCACGAATAATTCCGATCATGAGGATACCCAACATTCCCATGAGGTGTACATCATTCCCTGTATTCAGTGTGAAATGCGTTTATTGATTGTTTATTTGGCCTTTGTTCTTGTCACAGGGTGTTTTGTCCATCTTTCATTTGCTGTTCTGGTTGATTGTTGATCCAAATGGCACCAATGTTTGGCACAAAAAGAATGAGTAATTTTCTTGGCAATGAGGACAGCCTTGTAGATTTTAGATCTGTCAAACCAGACTGATGGACAAATATAGTTTAGTGTGTCACTGGCACTGAAAAGTAAAGAATATGAGAGTGAGCCATCTGTATCACGTAGAAAGAGGAATCTGTATATTTCTTCGGATTTAACATTTATATATAATCAACACTAAAACTGTCACTTCCAGAAATGTATAAAAGGAAAATCAACAAGAATTAAATGAATTATTAATCTACTTAATTATTATTAATCAAGCCAAAGAAACAAAACAAGTAAACCACAGAAACAGCTAACAAACAAATATGAGCAACTAATTAACTTGATGCTTGGATGAAAAAAAATTTTTAAATAAAAAATGGACTTTTAAAATTTTTTTCTCCTAAAAAAAGAGCAAAACATTTAGCAAAGTTTAGTCCCCCTTAGAAGCTTAGAGAAAGGTATTTAGGCCGAATTTTGATCTTAATTTCTAACCTGAGACAGATGAAGAGGAACAGACACTTGGACCTATTTAAGTCAGTAAGTGTGTTAACAATCAATCCATTTAGAGCAAACAGACTTTTGACATGATTGTTTATATGTAAAACATGTAATCATTTATTTAAAAGAAGGCTCATATTCAAGGTATGACATCTTTAACAATAATCAGCATTTAAAGTTACAATTTATCATGAATTAAAACCTTTTGAATTTTTTATTTAACAAAATAACATAATCCATAAAGGAAGACATGTCATCTATTACCAGGTGCTCAGACTAAACTCTTTTCAACATTAAAACTTAGCTAGACCTTATGCTTTTTCATATTTTGTAGATCCTGGGACACCAAGTGCAGGAATAAGAATTTAGTATGACTGGACATTTAAAGCAGTTCTTGTAGGTGAAAGTTCAAATATGAGGAGGACGGGTCTTGCTACTATATTTTCAGTCAATATATTTTCTTAAAATGTACTTTGAAGACATTTGTGATATTTGTGACATTTGTGATTTATTTGCTTTTTGGATGCTTCCAAACCCCAAAACACTCCTGTCAGTTTTAATTTGACCTATTTTGAGCCAGCTATTTTTTTGCTTATAGTCCCTCAGCCAGACATTGTACAGTACAATAAAAATAGAAAATGCTAAATTCATGGAGCTCAGCCAACCTGTTTGTTTTTGCCTCTGGGTATGAACCACCATACTGGTTATGGGTATCTTCTGCATCTTTGCTGGCTCAGGATCTGAAAAACGGGCCTGTTTTTTGTTTGTAGCTGATGTCTTGTTTTTTATCCAGTGGGTTCATATTTAGATCCTCCATAAACACCTTATGTAAGATGCGGGTTTATTTGTACATATGTATTGAGGCTGCCTCCGGGGTAAAAAGGTTAATACATTTCAAATCAGGATTTGTTTAAAATAATATGATAGAAGTAAGAAGTACCTTAAAACAACAAAAACAATGATTGCAGAGTTACAAGTGAATTTTTGAAATTTGAAATCCACTTGGCATGGGGGGGGGGGTTGTTAATTGTACTCGTACTCGTAGCCTTCCGCTTCTTCCGCGTCCGGGTCACGGAGGCAGCAGACTCAGTAGAGACACCCAGACATCCCTCTCCCCAGACACCTCCTCCTGCTCCTCCGTGGGGAGCCCAAGGCGTTCCCTGTGCATCCTCCCAGTGGGATGCGCCTGGAACACCTCCCGAGGAAGGCGTCCAGGAGGCATCCGGTATAGATGCCCGAGCCACCTCAACTGGCTACTCTCGACGTGGAGGAGCAGAGGCTCTACTCCGAGCCCCTCCCGTATGGCCAAGCTCATCACCCTATCTCTAAGGGAGAGCCCGGCCACCCATATGGAGGAAGCTCATTTCAGTCGCATGTATCCAGGATCTCGTTCTTGGCCATAGGTGAGGGTAGGAACGTAGACCGACCGGTAAATCGAGAGCTTCGCTTTTTGCCTCAGCTCTCTCTTCACCACAACGGACCGGCACAGCATCCCCATCACTGCGGCAGCCGCACCGATCCGTCTGCCGATGAACCATGGCCTCGGACTTGGAGGAGTTGATCTTCATCTCAGCCGCTTCACACTTGGCTGCAAACCTTCCCAGTGCAGGTCTTGGTTAGAGGGGGCCAGCAGGACAACGTCATCTGCAAAAAGAAAAGACGAGATCCACTGGTCCCCAAACCAGACCCCCTCCGGCCCTTGGTTGCGCCTAGAAATCCTGTCCATGAAAGTTATGAACAGGACACGGGACAAAGGGCAGCCCTGCCGAGTCCAAACTCACCGGGGAACAGGTCTGACTTAGTGCCAGCAATGCGGACCAAACTCCTGACCCGCTTGTACAGAGGCCGAATGGCCCCTAATAAAGGGCCCCCGATTCCATACTCCTGGAGCACACCCCACAGGGCACCACGAGGGACACAGTCAAATGCCTTCTCCAGGTCCACAAAATACATGTGGACTGGTTGGGCAAACTCCCATGAACCCTCGATTACCCTGTAGAGGGTGTAGAGCTGGCCCAGTGTTCCACGGTTGGGACAAAAACCACACTGCTCCTCCTGAAGCCAAGGTTCGACTATCGGCCGGACTCTCCTCTCCAATACCCTGGCGTAGGCCTTACCAGCGAGGCTGAGGAGTGTGATCCTGGATTAAATTGTGTGACGTATCATGATTACCAATGGACAAATAAAAGCCCCTATAGGAATAAGCATAATGGATGTGCAGCACATTATGAACAACAGAGAAAGGAATGGAGTATGGACCTTTTTTCCACAGAACATTGTTCTGTGGGTGAGATTTGTAGGTCAACACTATGGTGAATTTCTCCTCACCCACCCACCAAACAAACACACAGGGTTTTTTCTGTACAAAATACTTTATTTTGAAAGAGTTGTTTCCTGCAAAACACTATATTCATCTGCAGAATGGACATGAACAAATAAGGCTGAGGAACAAGGACACAAAACAGTTCATATCAGGGCTACCACAAATAGTTCCAGCAGCGAGACCACCGAGGCTGTCAGTGTTGGTTGTGTGGAAGAGTGAAGTTTCTTGGGTAAAAAAAAAATGTTTCACTGTGTTCTTTGTTTTAATGTATCCTATGTCAGTACAAACTATCTAGTGGTGTATGCTCCCCTCCATGGCTTTAAGGACAAGAATTAGCTGCAGCAGCAAGTTTTTTTTTTTCTGAGTGTATGAGCCACATGAATGAGAGACTGTTTAACTGCAGCTGTCATCTGATTGCATTGTAGTATTTTAACGTCTCCCATCTATCAGATGTGAAGCTTTCTTCGCCTCACGCTTTTTCACATGCAGCTCTGAGAAAATATGTTTGTACCGTTATAGATTTCTGTTGTTTGTTTTTGAGTTTTTGTCATTTGTAACTGTTTCAGGTCATCAAATTTTAATTCAGACAAAAATAAGTAACTGAGTAAAAAACAAAATCATTTATTAAGGGAAATAGCTATCCAAATTAACCCACACCCCAAAAAACAAAACACAGCAGGAAGTCCACCTCTGAATGGCTAAAAAATGAAGGTTTGGGGTTGCCTTAGTCTGAGTTCATGCTTTAATCAGACGGAGATAATGCTATGACCTTAAACAGGTCATTCATGCTTTAAAACCCTCCAATGTGACTGAATTAAAATAATTCTGCAAAGAAGAGCCCCCTTGGATGGCACGGGTTATTAGATTTAGAGGCAATTACGTTTTGTTTGGAGAGCTTTTTTTCCCTTAATAATTAAAATCATCCTTTTAAAACTGCTAATAGTGTTTACTCAGTTTACCTTTGTCTGATAATATTATTAAATCACTAAATATGCCTATTAAAATTGTTTAATACTGCAGGCCCAGGGGCATCTGACTGAAGGTGATATGATTAGCTAGGAATAAAAATGTTTTGCTGACTCTCTCAGACAGAGCCTCATATTAAAGAGAGTCAAACGTTGACCCACATATAGTGATTGCTCTCAGGGTGTGGGCATGTACTGCCACACTGTGTCACAGGTTTCTGATGTCACCCTTTCCCTCAGTGACACTGATGTCAGCATTATATCACTCTTACATTACAGCAGCCACCTGTAATAGTCTTCAAAACCACTCTATGGCCGTGGTGTCTCATAGAGTCCAACAGATCTGAGACCTTGACCCTGTGACAGGTTGTTTTAATCATACATCTGTGTGAGGTTCAGTTTTCAGTCTGTCCACTAAAGATCTTTACTGCAGGTGTTCCATCAAAATGCTGGCAAGTGTGAACCTCTGGGCTTTGTTAAATGCCTGACTGGTTGCAGAAAGCCAACCAGTCATTAAAGAGCTCTTGTGTGCCAAGGCATGTTCGTGGGGCCTTTTCTGAAGCAGAAGTCCAGAGGCGTCTTCCAAATGAGTCTCTTGGAGGCTTCAGGGCTCCTCTCCTTCCTTTCCTCCTTCTCCTCTGTTTGATCGCCGAGTACTTGTAATTGAAAATGTATTTACTGCATCGCCAGGGGCTGGACCAGCCTATGAAGATGTGGATGAGGTGATGGCTGAGAAGCTTGGCTCCAGCTTATTGCCACCAACTCACTCACATATGGAGGGTTTTTTATCCTGTCTTTGTTTACTTCTCCCTCACATACATCTACCTCTTTTCGTGTTCACAGTCATGCTCCTTTTATCCTTTGCCTCTTTTTTATTAATCTTGATTAGGCATGTACAAGGTCTGTTTCAAATGCAAATATGGTCACGTGCATTGATTCAAGTTTGTGCTGCCAAAAGCAATTTTTTTAAAGGAAAGTGAATTTTGAATCCTGATTTTCATTTGCCTCTAAGTGGCTATAAAACGATATACAAATAGTTGAGTCAAAAGATTTTCATTAAGTTGTAAATGAAATTAATTTGCAGATGTTCATTTTTATTTTTTTAACTACAGGAACTTTAAAGTAAAAGAAATATTAAAGATTTGTTGTATTGAAAGTGCTTTCTACACTTGGCAAAGATTTTCATCTGATTCACGTTTACACATAAATATGTTCATTTTGCCCGGTAAAATTAAAAACCTTGCTATGGAAGAGATGTTGCATGGCCGACTGCTGAGGATGACATGGGGAAAATAAGTATGGAACACACTGTTGTACTTTGTAAATATATTTCTGATGAGCTTATTGACGTGAAATTCACTCCAGATATCAGTAACAACCCAAATGATCCACACACACAAAAAGTTAGAAGATAAGAAAATTATAAATTAGAATGACACAGGAATTAACATGGTCTCTTAAATGTATGAAATACTTGGTAGATTGGTGATGACAACTTTAAGACACCTTGGAAAACATGATTTTCTCACCTCCACAATTCACTATTGGTATGTTGTTTTTGGAATGGTGTGTCATGCCATTTCTACTCCATGCAAGAGTTGAACTTTGATCTCATCTGACCAAATTAAATTCCCCCATTTTTCTCTTGGCTTGTCCAATTGTTCCACAGCAAACATTAGGGAAGCTTTAAACGTTTTTTTTTCTTCAGCAGGGAGTCTTTGGTTTGTGAGTGTGCACCGAGGCCTTTTGGTTTAAGAAATTTGATTGAACGTTTTTGAGGTGCCTTTGATCTGGACAATTTTTTTCAAGAAACACCAGGTTGTAGCTGGTTTATAGTGAAATAATGTTCTTTCCACCTCCATTTTCAGAAGTCTAAAATTACATTTGTAACTAATGACATTAGTATGTTCTGCAGCAAAGGTTACAAATAGGATAGGTGTTTCCTTTTAGCACATCATGAAGTGCTTCTTGTGCAATACCTTGGTAATAAGAAACCTTTTTACAAGCAGTCAATTAGGATAAAACCAGTTCATATTAAAAGGCACTAATAGGGGGCAGGATTGCTTTCAAAATATTAATTTTAATTATTTAATTAATTTAATTAATTTAATTTAATTAATTTAATAATTTAATTAATTTAATTTAATTTAATTAATTTAATTTAATTAATTATATATTAAAATTAAACTGAGTTGGGCAAATGCAAAATGTCTCACATCCTCGAATCTTGGAAGGAGTTAAACAGGTGTAAACAGTTACAAATTGTTAATATAGAAACATTTTCTCTGCTATCATCTTCATTTCCAGGCTGTGATCTTTTCATGTGCTCTTATCACCATATTCCCATTAGATCAGGGCTGAACAGCAAATTCAGAAATAGCCATTCCTTCAACAGACCTCTTGAAGGGGCCTTGTAAAGTGTAATTATGTTTTACGAGTTCCCCTTTCATTCCCACGTCTTGTAGTGCTCAGCCATGGGGGCCTTCAAACTTTATCAGACCTGTGGATTAGCAAGCCAGAGGGAAGCAGGAGGTAAATGAGGTACTGGGAACTTTCTCTCCCAAAAACCTCTCTTGGTGTTATTTTGCAAGCATTGGAGGGAAACGTATAATTTGAAGCATATGGCACATGCATGTTGGTTGTCTGCATACTTGGTAGATTATTCTTAGAGTAAAGTTTTTTTCCTTGATGTTTTTAAAGATCTTAAGTGCAAAAGTGGTTGCTCTTGTAACATAGATATGCACTGCTATGTATTGTTTAAACTTTTTGGCTGACATGCAAAACACTGTGTGTGGCAGAAACACCTCATATCACCCTGAAACCACTATCCCCTGGTAGTGGCAGCATCAATCTATAGGATGCTTTTGTTCAGCAGGGACAGAGAACCTGGTTAGATGGTTACATACATGGCAATATTGGAAGGTGACTTGTTAGTTTGCAAAAGAAATTCTAGCAGACCTGCAACCCTTACCCTACAGCAACAACCACAGTTGGACTGGTATAGATCAGACAATATTTGTGTGTTTAAATGGCCTAGTCAAAGTCCAGGCCTAAATCTTATTCAGAGTCAAAGGCTTGAAATTTGAAATACTTGAAATTTAATTGCCATAGATGCTCTCTATTCAGTCTGATGGAGATTTAGCTATTTTGAAATGGAGAATGGTCAACCATTGCAGTCTCTAGATGTGCAGACTTGCAGCTGCAAATGCAATAAAAGGTTTTAGGTATTGACCCAGATGGGGAGAATGCGAATACATTCCATACTTTTCAGATTTCTATTTGTAAGGTATATTTAAAAAACCATTTAACTTCACATTTATGCAAAACTTTGTTTTGGTCAATCCGCTGAAAAAACCCACTAAAATACATTTAAGTGAGGGATTGTAACATGACAAAGCGTGACGTTCGTGGAGCACTGATACTTTTGAAAGGCACAGTATATTTAAAAATAGAACTTCTTCCAAAACAGCCCAAAATATGTTCTCTTCAGTCTACACTTGTGTGGTTGGCACCAGGAAGTGCTAAAGGGCATCCTTTCTCTGCCCCTCATTACCTCTCCTTGCCTACATCTGTTTCTCCTTTGACCCAGTCTATCACTAAACAAGTGAAAATCATCAGCAGGTTTGCTTTCCTCTTTCATAAAAGTGTTGGCACATCTGCACTGAAGGTTGCAAAATGTGTCTCTTTATGTAGAGCTGGTGGTTGGTGCAGCATTGCGTGCTTTGAAATCAACCACAAAGGGATTAAAAGCGGAGCAGTAGCCCTTGGCTGTGGATGGTTATCACTTGCCACCACAGCCTTTGTAGCCACATGGGCCTTAAAAAAAGCCCTCTTGGAACCTGTCAAATTGCTGATGAAGATGAGGTAATAGTTAAGAACGTTAAACACACAACAGCTAACTGAGAACAGAAATCTCCATGCAGAAGGCTGATCTGGCAGGCAGCGACATGACAGTATGCATTTCTGAACCAAGATATAGAGACCACACTATGAAGAGAAGAGATGGCTGCTAGCATTGTCTACACAGCAATTCTTTGACTTCCCTATGACAAATCCCAGTAACACAGACACTTGGCAGACCAAAGTGGGACGCTTTGCGCATGAGGAGCCAAAGGGAACCTTTAAAAATGAAGCAAGATGTAATGCAGCTTTTTTATGCTCATTCTGGGCCTCTGATAGCTGAAGCAGCGTGGATTTGTATCCCAGCTACACTGAAAGGACTGCCGAACTGGATGGAGCTTTAAAGTGAAGCAAGAAAGCTCTGGAAAATCGGTCCTCAAAGGCACATTTCAACTGGAAAGCGTTTCTTTTAAACTGTCACTCCTTGGTAGTTGACAATCCTATTATGGCACCAACTTATTGTAATTAAGAGGGAAGGAGATATATGGGCACAGACGCTTTCATCACACCATCTGAGACACTAAGAACGTTGTTGATGGTCTCTGTTTTTGGGGGTAAAACAAAGTGCTGAGCAACCAGATCAACTTATTTGCATTGACATGTGAGTGATGTAAACTGTATCTGGGAGCCAATTTTCTTTTCTCTCTGTTCCTTCATCCCTTCACTGGCGGGCACCACTTTAAAGGGACGTAATGGAAAATAGGTTTTATGGCTTTTCTTTTTTCCCATTTTTAGAGGTCAGGGAAATAGAGGCTTCAAAAGAAAAAGAAGAAAATAAACCTTAGGAAGTAACGATCCCTTACCTCATCAACCCCTCCACTAAAGTCTAAATACGTTTTGCTCTAAAACTGCACCCAAAGCCAGTTATAAAGAAGCTAGGAACGGATTGTGAGTGGCAAGTCCATATGCTGCTGTTTTTTTGGCCATAATAAGAGGATTGTGATCCTTTCTTCTTCCCCTTCTCCACAATAGGCCGGCTTTTGAAGCATGGACAGATGATAGTCCTCGAGAGGGCCATCAGCTGCCATTGTAACTGAGATATGTCCTAAAATTTGGGAGTAATAAAAGAAGTACAAAGCTCTGTGTAAGACGTCTACATATTTTCCCAGGCCTGAACTCTGAACTGTCTTTTCCTAACATGCTCCTTCACAGCAGGGATTGTACTGTCCAACAAAATTTGAGCCAAATAAATTTGCATCAGCAAACTTTGTTGAGATTATCATCTCTTTGTTTAACACGTAAATGTGTAGTCCAAGTAAGGTCAAAGGTCACAGTCTTGCAGACTGCATGTGTATCTGACACTCTGGTTTACCTCTTTGATCTTTATTCTCTGCTCCTTTCTCTGTAGGGGCCTGTCCTGTGTTACAAATGAAGGTGGTGAGAGGGTTAGAATATCAAGATCTATATTACTGACAGACAGCTGCTCCATTTTAGTTGCTTGTCCTCTAAATCTGAGCAGCCATGTCCTAAAATATCAATTACCTCATAACTGCATCTGCGGAGACGCTTCTGTTTAGTCTCCATGTAGGGACTTTCTTTGCATTTTATATTCCAGACTTTGGCGTGTTTGTTGCTGTTGGTTATGTTGTCCTATGAGTTATTAAATTAGTATTTTACATTTTTACCCTTGTAATGGCAGATGTCTTCTTTGCTGCTGTGCATGGGCTAGGTACCAATGACCAGCTACCAGCATCTTAAAAAGTTCTGGGTTTAAAGCTGTTTCCATAGTTTTAAGCCCTTTCAGTGAGATGCCAGAGAAAGTGTCCGCTTGACTTGAGTTGTCCAAGAAAGACATATTTGCCTGTTTGGAAACATTATTTTCTGCAAAAGGAACAGACAGTTATGGTGAGGAAGCTAGAGGAGTGCCACCCATCACTCTTATTAAGGTAACACCTTTAAAAGTCCACACTCCTAGCTGGCTACCCTAGCATATAGGCTAATTAACCAGCTAATATCAGCTTGTTTAGCTTGTTTTACTATTTAAAGTTGAGAACTGCAAATAGGTGCTTTTAATTAATTGTATTTTGTGCAATGAACACTATTAATAAATTAGCTGGTATTTTATGTTTTTTATAAAGGTCCTATGATTAAAATCACAATATATGTATATTAAAACTGATATTCTCACAGCTGTTTTACTTTATGTGGTAAATTGGTAGATTTAACTTTTGTCGTTGATTAGGGGAATATGCTTTATATTAATGCTCCTGCTGATAGTTTTTGTATGTTTGAGACTGTATATCTCTATCCAACATATGTCCAATCATTTGTGGAAACAGAAAATGGGGATTCTTAGGGTAGGGTCACTCTACCGGTCTCAATGTTCAATTCAGGTTTTTGATTTGTTGTGATCCGATTTTTTATTGTTTTTGCGCGGTTGTTCACAATATAATTTCAAAGTGACCGCCTTCAGACTCAAGTGTGAAACAACTCGCATGTGCAAAAGAAGATATGATGTCACGGACGGAAAAATGGATGCCACACATGTTGTGTATTAAATCTAAAGCTTTTATGCCATAGAAACAGACAAAATGATGTCTCGACTTTATTCCTGGGGTCTGCCATGCTTGTTTTGTCAATTGTTTATATTTGACCTCACCATTATGCATCTCCATCAGCATAAATAGTGTGTCTGTCAAAATCATAAAAGGTGGATGAAATGCAGACTGAGGTCGATTTAAAAAAAAATCAGAAAGCTAGCAAATTAAGGATCACATATGAAAGTGGCCTGGTCAGATTTGAAAATAAATTGGTCAGTTTTTGGACAAAAAAGGTGAATCTGGGGCCCTTTAGTAGCCTGGGTTTTCCCAAAAATGTTGCCCCTCCACAACAATATGACAATAACATTTGATTTCATTTGAAATATGTGGTGCTGTCCTGCAGACACAAATAAACCGCTAACACACAGGTAGCACGTGGGAGAGTACATACATAGCTGGCTCTGTTTCCTATCCTTTACTGTTAGGTCTCAGTTATTTACATTTTGTGTGAAAGATGGCGATGCACTGCGTCTCCCTGCAGAACACCAGGAGGGAAACTGAAATGAATCGGCGTTAATGAGCTGTTAACTGCAGCAGCCCAAAAGCAAGTAACCTCTGCTATTTGGCTTCCAAGAAAACACAAATACATCCAATCTCTCATTCTTAGAGGAATGCATACTTCTGCTGAGAAAGAAAGCAGTCCAAGTGCACATGCAGATGTCACATCATCAGCAGACTCGTACTCATGTTCTCTGCCTTAAACGTACACACACTAACGCACCCACACACCCATCGTCTTTCTCAGCACATACTCAATCAGCGTCTCACTCCTAGGCGTAACAGGCCCCCGGCTCAGAGGCAGTAAATCTTCCTGATGATGACATGCACTTGTGGATTGCGTACACCCAGCTGAGCTGCTGAGCAGATCAGAGTCGAATAACATTTGCAAATGCTTCTCAATATTTGTTTTTCCCTAATGGAGAGCCAGGAGCGGGGGTTCACCACATTTCAGTTGAGGTCAAGTGCCAGACAGCAGCAGAAGAGTTTTTAGACCTTATTTTTGAAGTTATTTCCTGCTTTTCCCTCTGATCATTTTGGGATATAAATTCAGCATATCTAACACAATTTTTTTTATTTTTCTATAAAGGACTTGTAGTGCATTTACTGTTTGGTAGGTACCAGATTGGGACACTGTATATATTGCATTTTTGCATTATACAGAGCCATTTAAGGTATTCACATCCCTAAAAAAAAATGTGTGCATTTTATGAGGATTTTCTGTGATGGAGCAAAACAAAGTACCTCACAAAGAAGGAAAAAAATACATGGTTTTTAATTTTTAATACAATGAAAATTATGCATTTGTCTTTACGCCCCTGCTAAGTGAATTATTTTTCACTGCAATAACAGCTGGTCTTTTGTGTCTACCAGATTTACTCAATTAGAAACAGAAATTTTGTCTTTTCTTCTTTGTAAAATAGCTCAAGCTCAGTCCGGTTGGATGGAGAGTGTTTGAGAACATCAGGTTTCACGTCGGTTTTTACGGATTTAGACCAGGACTTTGAATGTGTTATTCTAATACAAGAACATGCCATGATCTAAACTATTCCATTATAGGTCTGGCTACTTGTTGATATGATCATTGTCCTGCTGAAAGTGAACGTTTGCCTGGTCTCAGGTATTTTGCTCCATCTATCTTCCCATCAACTCTGACCAAGTTCCGTGTCCCTGTTGAAGACAAACCTCCCCATAGCATGATGCTGCCACCTCCATTGTCATTGTGTGAGGTTTCTCCAGCAGGTAGCATTTTGCATAGGCTAAAAGATTTCATTTCTGTCTCATCTGACCAGATGACCTTCTTCCACATGTGGGCTGTGTCCCCTACATGACATGTGGTGAACTTTAAATAGGAAGTCTCAGGGCTTTTTTTAAACAATAGCTTGTCCATCTATCATAAAGGCCAGATTTGTAAAGTGCACAACAAATCTTGGTTGCTTCTCACCCTGTCAGTCTAGGTTGACAGCCATGTCTTGGTAGGTTTTCAGTTGGGTCATACTCTTTCCACTTTCAGATGATCATTTGAACAGTAAGATGTTCAAGAATCTAACCCTGCTATAAACTGCGCCACAACTTTCTCCCTGACATGCCCGCTGTGTTTCTTGGTTATCGTGATGCTGTTTCTACTCTAATGTTCTCTAACAAAACTCTGAGGCCTCCAGAGAACTATATTTATACTTGGATTAAATTACACAAAAGTGTACTTTACAACAACAATATATTATTAGCACCTGAAAATGTGGATTAAAGCTGTTTTGTACCAGTGACTCAGCTTCCTTAGTTAGAATTCAGTGGAATGATGAGACTATCAATATTATCATCTTCTTTTAGCATAAGATGCTTTATTATTAAGAGTGGCTTGGAACCAATTTCTACCAGTAAACCGGGAAGGATTATTAATTATTATTACTCCCAAGGATTATGAATGTTATTAGATTTTTTTTTCTTTTTTATTTCTTTTTTTTTGTGTGTGTTTGGTGTGTGATTGTATTGCAATTGTTTGTCCTCATGTACAGCGCTTTGAATGTCTTGTTACTGAAAAGCGCTATATAAACTTACCTTACCTTACCGTACCTTACCTTACTGATTAGAGTAATCCTGTATGTAAAAGGTTACACTGAATTTTTATTTAGAGGTGTCAGATTAAAGGGGCTGAATGAAACACACAACAAAAATTTCTAATTTTTATTAGTAAAAGTAGTAAAATTATACAATGTTGAAGATAATGTTTAATTTTGCTTCTGGGCTGCCTTCCTGAAAATGTTTCTGCAGTACATTTAATGGATGTCATCAGCTCTGAAAAGAGGACAACCAAAGTCTTCTGATCATTGTCTTTTCACACCTGTGCAAACACAGTCGAGGATAATTCCTTAACATTATTCTGGGTAATGAGATGATTTTGTTTCTGGAAGCTGCTGGCTGTCGAGGCACGATCCTGCCCGCCCTTTTTTTCCAGGAGCACAAAGGCTCTATCTCTGCACCCGCACGAGGCTGGCCCTGAACAAATCAACCTAGCGCAGATGCTGAGCCAGATAAGCCTGCTTCCTCACCCTGTCTTCAACACACACACCTACACATACACAGAGAGGGAGAGGCGCCCGGTGCTTTCTTCTGCTGTGAAAAACTATTTAAAAAAACATCTGCCTTTGCAAAGTTCGACTCACCTGAATGTGCGTGAGAGTATGTGGTTTCATATGACAGTGTGAGATAAGTCTTTCGCCGTACATGCATATGTTTATGTTAAAATGTAAGCCTCCAGTTTATGGAGGCCCATTAACAGAGGATGCTGTTAAGTGATTTTAGAGGCTTCGCTGGAGACTGAGAGGAAGGAAGAACCAAGGCGGCCCACGAGGTGCTTTAATAGTCCCTGACAGCGCTGCAGGTTTATTGGCAGCAGCTGGACCAGGTGTTAGCTTCTGCAAACACACATGCATGCATACCTCCAGCCTCATTAAGGTTGGTCAGACCAGCTCTGTGGTTTTGATCAGTGGGTTGTGTGAACACACATTAAGGACAGGAGGCACTGATTTGGTTAGATGTCTTGTTCAGGTATTTAAATTGCCGTTTATTGTTGGCTATTAAAAAAAAAAACTCTCCAGAAATAACTTCCTACGTTTATAGCTTGTCTTCCCAACACTAAAGATTGTTACAATCAAAGGTTTGGAGTCATTGTAGGAAGTAATTGTGTGTTCTTCAGCAAGTAGGGTTTTGCCACTGCTTTTTTTCAATTTCTTCAAAAGCAGGATCAATTTTGGCATGTGCCAAGACCATTTTTTGGACCATTGTGGAATTTACAATGCATTTGAAAAGCATTCATACCCTTTGATTTTATTATAACCCACAACTTTAATGTGTGTTATGTCACAGAGCAACACCAAGTGGTATGTAGTTTATTGGTACTTGTGACCTTTATTGAACAGGAATTTGACAGGAAGGAGGGTGATGAGAGAAGGTGAAGACATGTCTCTGGACATGTTGCACCTGCTCTACCACCTGAGACATCCAGTGACCCTGTGGTGAATACTTTCTGAATTAGTATTTCAATATTTGTTTTTTTCAAAGACTGTACAAATTGTAATCTGAAAATTCAAAGTATCTTTTAGGGACATCTGAAGACCATTTTTCCCCATTCTTCTTCATCAGATTGGATGGATGGTTTCAAGTCCTGCCACAGATCTTCATTTGGATTTTGGTCTGGGCTTTCTAACACACAAACATGTTTTGATGAAACCGTTCCATTGTAGCGCTGGCTGTATTTTTACTGTTATTGACCTGCAGAGAGGTGAAACTCCACCCCAGTCTCATGTATTTTTTGCCCCTATTAAGTTTGCTTTCAGTAATGACTTGTATATAGTTCCAACCATCTCCCCATAAACCCTGACCTGCTGCTACATCCCTGCTCAAGAAAAGCATCCACACAGCAAGATGCAGTGTGGTCAGAGCTCCTTCTTCTATATGCTTGGTGTAAAGGGGACTTCTTTCTTACAGCATTGTTTTTTTCCTGCCACCGTTCAATAAAGGTCAGATTTGGTTACCCTATTCTGGTTACCCTGGATTTTCTTATGGGTATCAGTAAAGAGGGCTGATATACAGATTTACACCACACTTTTCATAAAAAAATCTTGAAACTTGTATGCCTTTCCTTTCATTTCACAAGTATGCACTACTTTGTGTTGGTCCATCACATAAAGTCTCTTTAGAACACATGGAATATTGCGGTTGTGAAATCTATTGCCATGGATAATTAGAAGAGGAGGATGTTGCTGTGTCATGGTGTCTTGCTGTTTTTTACGTATTTCCTTTCTTAAAGAAAATCTCACAGTGAAAGGTATCAAGTGAGTCACTATAGTGAATCATAGTTGATCCAGACAATAAACAAACAACTGATTAGATGTGTATCAAAGGCAAACTTTTTCCAACTGGATCTTGTGAGGGTGAGAACATTGAGTGGGGGGACCACCTCTGCATGTAATAATTGTAATTTGGCCTTAAGTAGCTTAGCCAGCAAGGAGATGGAAAGGGAGCGGCGTGCTGGAAATAAGGAGCAGCAAGGGGGAAGGAATACATCAGATTATCAGTTTGGAGTGTGCACCCTCTCCTTCTCTCTTCACCCCCTGCCTTGGCAGTCTTTCACCCAAATCAAAGCCAACATTCACCTCAGGTCAGCCATATCTAATGTTACCAGACTCTTCCTGGCACAGAGTTACCGAATAAAGGTGCACCTCCCCATTCATGCTGCCTGCACTCTCTGTAGGTGTGCAAATGAACATTACCGGCTGGTTCACTGAAAGGCTGCGGACACTAGCTGCTGGCATTCATCCTTTCCCAGCCCCTGCAGTTTCCCTATGGGCTGAAAAACCTCATGGAAAGTGTTTTCTTTTACAGGCCTGTTCCTTTTTCAGGTGTGTGCTCTTTTCGCCTAAGAAACAGGAGATAACTTTGCTCTTAATGTGTGTGTTATGTAGCCATGTGTTAGGCAACAGATGTATTTTATCAGGGTTTTTATGTGATAGACCTGCACAAAGTAGTGCATAATTGTGAAGTGAAAGAAAAAACATACACAGTTTTCAATATTTTTTCAAATTAAATCGCAGAAAACTTTGCCTGCATATGCATTTAGCCTTATTTAATCTGACACCCGTAAAGTAAAAATACGATGCAACCAATTGCCTTCAGACCTAATTGCTATATAGAGTCCACCTATGTCTGATATGATCTCAGTATGAATACATCCGTTTTGTTAAGAAACATTAATTTACAAACAGCCTCATGAACTCTGAAGGAGCTGAAGAGAAAGATCTGTTGACAGAACACCTATTAGTCAGACACGCCACAAATCTGGGCAAAATTGCTTGTTAAAGTTTTGGTTTACATGCAGGATGCTTCATGTTCCAAAGAAGTAATACTTTACATCACCCTAAACATCTCTATTTTGAAACATGGTGGTCCCATCACCATGCTGTGGGACATACAGGAGTTGGACAATGAAACTGAAACACCTGGTTTTAGACCAAAATAAGTTATTAGTATGGTGTAGGGCCTCCTTTTGCGCCCAATACAGTGTCAATTCGTCTTGGGAATGACATATACAAGTCCTGCACAGTGGTCAGAGGGATTTTAAGCCATTCTTCTTGCAGGATAGTGGCCAGGTCACTATGTGATACTGATGGAGGAAAACGTTTCCTGACTCGCTCCTCCAAAACACCCCAAAGTGGCTCAATAATATTTAGATCTGGTGACTGTGCAGGCCATGGGAGATGTTCAACTTCACTTTCATGTTCATCAAACCAATCTTTCACCAGTCTTGCTGTGTGTATTGGTGTATTGTCATCCTGATACACGGCACCGCCTTCAGGATACAATGTTTGAACCATTGGATCCACATGGTCCTCAAGAATGGTTTGGTAGTCCTTGGCAGTGACGCACCCATCTAGCACAAGTATTGGGCCAAGGGAATGCCATGATATGGCAGCCCAAACTATCACTGATCCACCCCCATGCTTCACTCTGGGCATGCAACAGTCTGGGTGGTATGCTTCTTTGGGGCTTCTCCACACCGTAACTCTCCCGGATGTGGGGAAAACAGTAAAGGTGGACTCATCAGAGAACAATACATGTTTCACATTGTCCACAGCCCAAGATTTGCGCTCCTTGCACCATTGAAAGCAACGTTTGGCATTGGCATGAGTGACCAAAGGTTTGGCTATAGCAGCCCGGCCGTGTATATTGACCCTGTGGAGCCCCCGACGGACAGTTCTGGTGGAAACAGGAGAGTTGAGGTGCACATTTAATTCTGCTGTGATTTGGGCAGCCGTGGTTTTATGTTTCTTGGATACAATCCGGGTTAGCACCCGCACATCCCTTTCAGACAGCTTCCTCTTGCGTCCACAGTTAATCCTGTTGGATGTGGTTCGTCCTTCTTGGTGGTATGCTGACATTACCCTGGATACCGTGGCTCTTGATACAACAAAAAAAAAATTGCTGTCTTGGTCACAGATGCGCCAGCAAGACGTGCACCAACAATTTGTCCTCTTTTGAACTCTGGTATGTCACCCATAATGTTGTGCGCATTTCAATATTTTGAGCAAAACTGTGCTCTTACCCTGCTAATTGAACCTTCACACTCTGCTCTTACTGGTGCAATGTGCAATCAATGAAGACTGGCTACCAGGCTGGTCCAATTTAGCCATGAAACCTCCCACACTAAAATGACAGGTGTTTCAGTTTCATTGTCCAACCCCTGTAGTTTTTTAATAATACTGGAACTGGGAAAGTGTTTAGAATTAATGGGAAGAAGGATGGCGTTACATGGACAGAAAATCGTGCAAGGAAACTTGTTAAAGGTGGCAAACTTAAAAGACGACGGCACTAAACAAGCAGCCAACAGTGGAGTGGTTGAAATCAAAGCATTTACATGTATCAGAATGAGCCAGTCAACATCCAGACGAATATCCAGTTAAGAATCTGTATCAAACCTGAAAATAATGTTTACAGATTATATTGATCCAATGACTGCGCTTGATGTGTTTTGTAAATAAACGATGGGCATAATCTTTAGTTTTTAGAAAAACTGGGAGAGACATGCAACTGTAATCACTGTCAAATGTGGATCTGCAAAATACTACTGAATACAAATGCATGCATTGTAATGTGCCAAAAAGTTCAATAGATATGAATACTTTTGCAAGATCATGTATCATTTCCTCACTAAAATGTTCTTCATCAATAGTTCTTCTGAATTTCAAAAACCTTTTCTTTTGATTTTTTTTATCCAGTTCAGAAAACCTGGAAGACTGTTCGGACCAGTGAAAAAGATGACAAGAAAGTAAAACATAAAGAAATAAAGCACAAAGCTGTATGTATGCAATTTGACTGTGTCTGACCTATGAAAACTCATCCTACCATGAAGATGCTGAATGTACAAGAAAACGTTAAACTCCTCTGCCTGCTCAGACAATAATATCACTCGAACTTGATCCAAGCATGAATGTGCCTAGTTGTGTCACTTCTAAAACTTCCTGCAGGAAATCTAACCCGGGTTATACATTTGTTGTGGTCGTGACTTTTCAGGATGTGGCTTTTCTGGGAGATTTGGATCTCAGATGAGACAGCTAGCCAAAGCCAGTCTTTGTTTGTCATTAGGCCTGCTTTCTTTGATGGGTTTCAAACGTTCTGCATTTTCATGTTTCGATGTGAAACTATATGGTTATCCCGGTGAAGTTAAAAGCAGCTATTGAAATAACTATATTGGTAGGAGCTGAGCTAAAGCATGTGAGTGTAGCAAGAGACAGATGGATCAGCACACGGGAAGTGTAAGTTACACACTCCAAAGATTTTTCAGACAATGTGCTACTGGATGTTTCGGCTTGACGACAGTCTGCAGAAGATTCACCGCAGGCATGTCTATATGCATCTGCATGTGTGGGCGTGTGTGTCTGGATGCTGTGTCTCCATGGTAAGCATGGTTTGACAAAGCCCTCCATTGCCGGCATGCAGGAACATGACACACAGTTCCTGCAGCGTATCCTCACAAACCACAAAGACGCAGCATTAATGATAAGCACCTGGATTCCCACAAGCTCCCAGTTAGCTTCAATTGGCAGTAACTGATAAATTGGGATGAGTGGGAATTAGACTGCGGGGCCTCAGTGAAAGAACTCTTTTCACTTCAGGATGGAAGAGAGAGGCTGCAAAGAGAGATGAAGAGAGCCTTTATGCTGGCTGTGTTCACATGAGAGCAGACCGCACGCTTCAGAAGGAAGCAGATAGAAGAGCAGAGAGAGGGACAGTCTCTTTCCCAGACGGCACATAAGAATTCAATCCACTCCCACGCGTCTCTGCTGGTGTGTGGCCTCCACACAGACACACACGCTACATGTGTCCATGTTCTTTCCCTCGTCATAACATCAACCCTTCACTTTCCCAATCTGGGACACGCTCCCTGCCGACTTTGATGCATTTCATTGCTCGATGTGTTCGACAATAATCTTTTTCACCCCTCAGAAGGAGCGGGCCATGGGAAGAAAGACAGGCTTTTGCTTCATCTCTACTGCCCCAACTCTTCACTGAGACCAAATTGCTTCACTGGCACCAAGGCGTAGATCAGCCCCGGCTGAACGGAGATGGGGGACCAAATCCCTCTCATCCGCAACAAAACAACACTGTAGCCTTTTCACTTTGACTGCCCATAAGGAAAGGCCTTTTTCTTGGCCGTGGCAGACAGAGAGTCCATCTATCCATGGGCTACCCCACAGATGTTGACACCGGTTGCTGTGGGTTAAGATGCCCCTCTAAAGACCATTGTTTCCCTTGTGTCTTCTCTGTTATTGAGTTTTTTTCCTCTCCTCATAGATGGCAGCCGGAGCTGGAGAAGGGGGAATGCGGTGAAAGACCTCCGGATAGCCGTCAGCGCTCCAGGGGGCTTTCTACCCAGAGAGACCCCAGCAAAGGACTTAATTGTGGGTAGCAGCAGGCAGCCACAAAGTGCTATATGCCGGGGGTATTGTGTGGCTGGATAGACCCGAGTTCCTCTCCCAAACAGGGTCAAAGGTTAGCCCCCTGTTGCTGCTCCATACCTGCCCTGACCAGTCCCCCCCCACTTCCACTTTCACAGGCCTGGAGAGACAGAGGCTCAAACAATAGAAACCAGTCACCACGCTACCGTGGAGACTCTCAGGGACGAGAGGTAGCAGAGCGAAGAGACTAATTCAGTGCACTATCCACTTGTCGATGAATAGGTAATTCGATTAATGAGCACATGAGAGAGTAACAGGTCAGGTCGATTAGAGCCTCCTCTCTGCTTTTCACAGGGCCACATCTCAGCATTTAAGTGTGATAAGAATCTTATCACACGCTCACAACAAAAACCCTTTTGATTACATCTCCACTATCAGCACTGTGAATGTGGGTTAGGATCATAAAGGTGGTGTACGTGTGTGCGGGTGGCTGTGCATGTGCGGAGAGTCCGCTGAGCCAGGCATCACCCCTATTGCCTTGTTTTAAAATCCTTGTGGATTCAGGGAATGTTCAGGCATGTATGCTCCGTCAGCACATAGATTTTCAGTATTGCCAAATGCTGACATTGCCTAGAACGTTTTCCATGTTTTTTCATTTAATGTATTGAAGCACTACAATAGTAATATAACTAGGACAGATTGCACAGTACTATGTCTATGAAATATTTTATAAGATACAAACCATCAGAAGTACAGAAATATATAGTTTATCACTGAAGCTATGACTGCAATGTAAACAAGCAGCAACCATATTAGATACTGAGATCAGTTATATGACAAGCCTCTGACTGTTCCACTTTGAATTTTGACTGCAGCACATTTTGCAGCATGGTGGTCCTTAAACTTAAACTCTGAGAAACAGTGGTTGAGGTAAAATCAAGTTCATGTGTTAAAATGGCCCAGTCACAGTCCTAAATCAAATTGAGAATCTATAGCAAGACTTGAAAAGTTATATTTATAGAAACGCTCCATCCAATCAATCACAATTGTGCACTTTTTAGTGTTGCTCTATCACATATCATGCTAATAAAATACAGTTTTTGTTTGAAACTGGACAAAAGGTGTTTGTGGGAATCTATAATCAAGGTAAAAATAAAATACAATTATTGATTAATATGAATAAAGGTGGTTTTATACTGCCTCAGAGTTAATAAGCAGGCACCATTAAGCACAAACCAAGTTAAGCTAACCTCTCTGTTTCACATGATGCCTTTCTGCTGAACTGTATACACATTCTCAATATAAACAGCAATTACTATTGCTGAAAATTAAACAAAATCCCCTCCTCTATTTCAGTGGGTAATTAACATTGAACTTTTATGACAAGTTAGATCCCTGCTGTAATTCCAAAATGAGACAAAAAATATAAACAGATTGATGAAAACCCCTCAATGGTTCTTTGATATTGGTTAAAACACCTGCCTGACTCGGTGAGGGTGGAGACTTGCCCTCCCATGGACGGAGCGACCGTACAGCGTTTCTGACAGGGAAGGTTGGTGCTGTCAGTGGTGATGTATGACAGAAGAGCGGCATCTCTGACCTCACTTTAACAGTAGATTAACCCACTCCCCAGGCAGGGCCGGACTGGCTCTTAAAGTCTGACCCCTGTCCTCTGACACCACCACTTGGGGCCTCTTTCACCTCTAAACTCTCCAGAATGCCACAGTGCCCCCCACCTCCCCCAACCCCTTCACTAAATTTTATGCATTCTCTATCGCCTTGTTCTCCAGGCCTGAGTGTCCAGTTAGAGTTTTGACTGCATCTCCACTATGTGGAGCTGCAGGTAGCTTTCCCTGCCGCCTCCTCCAGCGTCCCACTGCTAGAAATTTGTAGCCTCCCTCTGGGTGTCTCTTTGGGAGTGTCAGCTATGGGGCCCCTGATGGGAGATTTGTTGATATGATAACTCGATTAGGCCTCAGGATGGATGATGTTTTGGCAGAAAGCCAGTCAGCCTCACCCAGGGAGCCACTGCCTCGTCTCCTTAACCTCTCCTCAGGAGGCAGCAATTAGAGGTAGTAATTGGTGAGTTAATAACATTGCTAGATGTTTTCCCTGCTTCCTCTCACTTTCTGTGGCTTGTGGGTGGAACTGAAGTCAAGACGATGAAGACTAGCACCTGAATGAATTACTTTTGCTTTGTTGAAACATTCTTGCATATGAGAAGGTTTTGCTGGCTTTTCTTATTACTTTCTTTTATGTGACTGCATGCCTGGAGTTCAGAGAGGATAATTCAATTAACGTGGCCAAGGCCAGCAATTCAAAACCTGGCCTTTTTATCTCCTACATTTGCATCATAAAACGTCAACAGAAAGCCGAAGGTCCTCTGATGTTTTAGGCTTTTAAAAATATTACGATTGCATTTTCAAACAAGGCCATTACCTCGACAACACAGCGTCGTCTTTGTATTCTCGTCAAAATAGTTCATGATGGCTTAATGTCAGCTCATTGCAAAATGTAAGCTGAGTTTATCAGTATTTTAAAAATGTATTTTCACCTCTAAATATTAAAGAGCTTACAGAATAGGTCTGAGGTTATTTAGAAACTTCATACAAATAATAAAATAACAAATATTTAAATTTTGCTTTGTTGTTTTCTGCCTAAAACATCCAATTGCATAAAAGTAGGCCAGGTTGTGTATTTTGGGGTATTTTTCATTTTTCCCTTTTTTATCTTAAGTTGTCAGTGTTTTGTTTTTTTGCATTCTTGCCACTGACTCCCTTTCAAAAAGCATTTTTAAAAACATTAAAAATGCTATTTGATTTTTGCTTTTAGTTTTCAATTCTTTGTATTGAAATCCCTTCAGATTTTGTGATTTTACTGTGACTGCACCTCCCCCATAGAACCACAAAGGAGGAGTCCACCCTTCGGCTGCTCCCTTATTCAGGGGTCACCACAGCAAGTCAAGACAACTTGCAAACAGACTTGGCAGAATTGTACGCGGAATGCCCCACCTGACGCAACCGGGAATCGAACTCGTGCTCCCTGTATCAAGACGCGGATTTATCCCGCTAAGAGAGCCTTAAACATAACATATACCAGTTATATATATACGGTATAACTGTATAGCTGGAATCCCCCTAGATGCCAGAAAAATGTGACAATATTTTTACGTACGTACAAAATAAAACGACCCCAGAGGGATACATTTTTATTTTGCAAAGTTTATTTTAATCAAAGTTTCTAGATTTTCATATTGATAATAATAGAAATCAGTCTGACATAAGTATAGTTTTAATACTAAATGAAATTTGACACATGAAGTTACTCATTGATATAAAAATGTATTCTCCAGAGAAGCATCAATCAGCCTTTTTCTGGTCGATACTGATATCTGGTTTTCTGTGAAGTAAAAAAGAGAAAGATTGAGTCATGGATTCATTGAGAGAGGCAGTAGTTTTGAATTTAACAGAAAATGAAATCAAAACATTTGTCCCTAACCTTTGTCTGATTTTTATTAAACTCAAAATGTGCATCACAGTACATGCTGTTGGTTGAAACATTAATTAATCAATAATTGTGGGTGTTTTGATGCAATTTTTCAGCAGAAAAAAAGCTGACTTTTCAATATTTTACCTACCGATTACTGATCAGAGCCAATTAGAAGAAAGTGCGTTAATTCTGGTCTCTGATCAACTGAGTGGTGCATCTCGATCATTTCTATAGTTCTTCATGTCTTAGCTGCTTGCTTTCTTGGCCTCTTGAGGTTCTGCAGTTATCTTCCTCCACTTGATTCCACAGAGCTTGTCCTCCCTGCTGACCCCTGACCCTTCACAAACTGTGGGTTTACTCTTACATATATTCAAGGTGTAACCATTTGTGCCCCCCCACCGCCTCAGTCCCCAACCCTTAATTTCTTTAGGAACAAGCTGTCCGTGTCCGGGCCCACTGGGCTGGAAAAGTTGCTTACAGTGGACTGTTTGTTTTGCTTTGTAAACGTCTAACCCCAGGAGAAATGTTGGAAGAGAAGGACTCCTGGAGGACACCTTTCTTTTTCTTTCTTTCTTTTCTGATGATCCTTGCTTCAGTGAGCTGCAGTTCTGTGCTCCTACAACTTTTAACACAATGAGCTTTGAGGCTTTATGTGTCTAAACAAAACCAACTCTGTTTAAATGCTTTGGTCCTAATTTGTGCTGTGAAAATCATGGGCACCGAAAATGTAGGCTTCTATTCCTTAGACAGAGCACCGCTTGGGGAAGAAGCCTGTGTGTCATGATGATGCAACACCTCTTTAATTTACCAAACATTAATTAATTTAGGGAGTAAGGTGCTTTGTTCTGTTTTTTATAGCTTGTCATTTTGTGACCAATTAAATGATGCCAGAGAAAGTGACGCAGTGACCAAAATTTTCTGTCCGGAGCACATAATAACTCAGCACTGTCCATCTTCTACCTGTTGCTATGTACTGCTGCTCAGCTGGCTGAAAGAAGGCAAAAAACAGACAGTCCTGGTCTGAAAACTGATTTAGAAAAGCCTTTCATTAGAGCTTAAATTTTCTTATTTCCTGTATTTTAAAGTACATGTTGCCTAAATCCCATGTTGCAACAGTCTTGGCTCCCCTGCACTAGTTGCCAGTCAAATTTGACTTTCATTTATAAAGCTTTTTGGGCCTTAGATGGTCAATCTACTCAGCATCTCTCTGATCAGCTGAAACATTGCTCTGCCTTAAGGGATACCTTTGGTCCTACACATTAAACGTTTAACTCATGGGGATTAATCCTTCCACTCCGTGACACTTTGGATCGACATCCACTGTTTATTTGCTACATAGACACTATTGTTTCCTTTAAAAACCACCTGAAGGCTCTTTTATGTACATAAGCATTAATTAAAAGTTTTAATTATATATTTTTCCATGCATTTTACAGTATCTGATAAACTTTGATGTGTAATTTTATTCATTTTTACATTATTTTTATCATTTTGATCTAGTGTTTTAGTTCTAACTGATAAGCACTTTGGGACTACTTACTGAAAAGTTCTTTACTTACTAAATTTCTCTTATCACGGTAGCATTGTTTTAAAACAACAGTTGGCAATCTACTAGTAGCATGTCTGTTAAGCGGCGGACTGCAGGCTAGCTACCCAAGCAGTTAGCCAGCTAACTAGCTTATATAAGATTGTTTTAACTCCTGTAATACAAATAAATTGCAAATACACAAAAAGGTATATTAAGCTTGAAAACTACTACTAAATTCAGCTGACGTTTTTTTAATTTGTGAAATGTATGTATTAACATCAAAATTATGATAAACAGATGTTGTAGATAACATATAACGGTGATAATTAATGTATTAAATTATTTACTTTACTTTTTATTTAGCAGATATTGTGAAACTGTAGTATTTTTATCTAACTGTGAGTATGTCATGCAGGTTCATGGCTATTTTTTTCAGTGCAGCTTTTGGCATTGTGAACTGAGGTTTGAAGATATTCCTCCAAGCAGTTCCTAATTGTCCATTCAATTTTCTCTTTAGCTGTCTGCTGTGTGTGTGCAGCATCAGCTCTCTCATCACTTTAGCTGTAGTCCAGCTGATGTGCATCACAACTGACTTACAGACTTCAACATCTCAACGGCATCGCCACAGAGAACCAAATGCACATGGGAAGTTGCCTACGTCAGTCTGCAGACATTTCACCGACACTCAAGGTAGAACATTAAACTGAAGAAGATCTTTTGATGGGAATTCAGTGACGTCTGTGCGGTTTGAATGCCGTCTGGCATTCAGTTTACAAATCAACAGCTTGGCCCGCTAACGCATGTCCCGAAGCCTTCACAGATGGTGCTGTGGTGTCCTTACACTCAGGATGTTCTCTGACACCCGTGACTCAGTCTGTAGTAATAACACCACATAGAAAAAAAAGATGAGCTGGCTCACACACTCGTTGGGAGTCCGTTTCGCTCATATTCAATATTTCCTCTTCCAGAGGAACCTGTTTTGGTTTAAAGGGATTAAGGTGAGCCAGTGATGTTGGTTGTTCCACTTTTCCATTTCTTGAGCTCTAACATGGGATGAAATGTTTGAGATAAATGCAACAACCTGTGGTGCTTGCTCCTAATCTGTCAAGGACTTTGCTTGGCAGGGAAAAAATACTCTAAATAGAGAAATGCTTCCATCTAGTGGATTATCTGTGCTCAAACATATACTGCTCAATATTCAATTCATTTTGACTGTGACTTTAATCCTGTCATTTGAATTCAGTAGTTGCTCCTAAAGCCTACAAAGTAAGCATGTTTAAAGCTGTTTTATCTATTTATTATGCAGAAAAGAAAAAAAAAACATAACTTGGCTTAAAAATAATATGAAACAAGCGTCCATAGATCCCAACGCTACTGCGAACCTGTGGTCAGATTTGAAAAAGCAGGTGAATCTTCACAAGACGTCAACCTGTAATCAACTACATGCACTATACATTAATACAGAATAGGTCACCATGTCAGGATTTGTCCCACTAGTCAATATCAAGGATTCTTATGACAGAACTGCAATGACAGCTCACAACTGTTAATATAAACCATTTACATATATGTATTAACTCTTAAAAGACTTTGAAACAAATTAAATGTTTTAATGTGTTTTCTCATATATAGAAGAACATTAAAAATCTAAAACTGCTGTTGTGACTAATTTGTGTCCCTTGTACGTGCTGAGCAGACGTTTTTGTTAAAGTTGTTTTATATTTAAAATGTTAGAATACATGGGCATCATTAAAAATAAAAAGAAATTAGGGGTAAAAACATGCTTTTTACTCTTCAAACCTGCCCTCAAATCGAAATTCCATTGAAAACACAGAAAAGGAGATTAGCTTTTGTTTAAACAATGTCAAAATGATGTTGAAAAGTTAAAAGCTGTCTACATTAGGTTGAAAAGTTGTCAGTGATGAAGAAATTAGCTAACCCAGCCAATGGACTAGAAAAGTTACATTTCGAAATTAGTTTTTAGAGTTAAATAAAGAGGACAGCTTTATCTGACAATAACCATAAAAAAATGTATCCATTAATGTTGAATGTTTGTGGGGACAGCTGCAGATAGCACTAGTCCTGTATTTAAATATTTCATATGGAGGATTTTTCAATGTTTCTATGTGAACCTTTTTCAAAACAGTCAAAACCTGTTTGAAATGTTACACCCAGTATTTTGAGTCAGTGTTTTGTCTAAAAGTGGGGCACTAACACAATGTTTCTTCCCAGAAACACCTTTCCATCGTTGCATTAGCTTTTCTCACTATGACAAAGAGCACATTTTGCTTCAGGGATTTAAAGCACTGGCTCTTTATGCTGCTTTTTGGAGCTATGTTTGTCAGTAAGTAATCCTCACTACTAAATCAACTAAATATTATCAGAAACAATATGTCAGAAAATGTTACAGTGACTAATTTTTGTTTAAACTGCCTGTGTCGATGAAATGTGCGAAATATGTCCCAGTTTCCAGAAGATATGAATGTAAAAGCTACTTTTTTGGTGCTATGGCTTGGATTATGATTTCTTTAAAACAATTTTGTTAAAGAAAAGTGACATTATCAAGTTCAGATGCTTTATTTAATCTGTTCACTGCAACATTTGCATGTCAAGTCTGTGAAGCTCAGAGGTTTGCATCAGTTTTCCTGGCTCTTAACAAGTCATGCCAGTAAAAAGCTAATTAATGTCTGACACAGTAAGGTTTTGTGAGGAGTCAAATCGACTGGAGGGTCAAACTGCCTACAAGATGCTCCTGTGCTTTATCTACTCTTAAAGTTTCACAAAGAAAATAGAGAAAACCCAAATTTAAACTATGAAAAAAAACCTTCATGTCATTCAGAATAAAGCACCTTCTATTAGCATCAATTAGCTACTAAAAAGTTACCAAAAAATCAATAAATAACCAGATGTGCTCTTGTTGCTTTATTTTTTATATTTATCAGACATATTGATTTTAATTAGAAATATTTCTATAATGTCACTTCCAGTTTTCGCAGTTGTTTCAATGGTGTACCTGTAATTAATATTTAGGTACTTTAGGTTTTTAATAATAATTTAGACTTTATTGATCTAACAATGGAGAAATCGTCCTCTGCATTTAACTCATCCACTAGGGAAGAGTGGGCTGCCATTGTGTGGCACCAGGGGAGCATTCAGGGGCTAAGGGTCTTGCTCAGGAAACCAAAATGGCAGGCTGTGGGATTCAAACCAGGGTACTTGTGGGCTTTCTGGGATGTAAATGCCCTGCTCTCTAACCAGTAGGCCACCACTCCCCTAATCCTTTTTATCTTCTGAGGTGGAAAATAGACCCCTGATCAAACTGCAAATGTAAATGACTATTTACAAAGTATTTACATTTTGTGCCTGTGGATTGTAACCAGATTGTAAATGTAGCTTCAAAATGTAATGAAACAGGAGCGAGAGACAACACAAATAGAGGAGGCAAATTATTGGCTATTGTTTTAAACTATACTGCCCAAACAGCCATAAAAAGTCAAAATCTGGGAATTTTTTTTTTCTCAGACAGTAAATGACTAAATGACCCCCTGATGACAAAGGAAAACAGTGTTTGAAGGTGACAGGCTTTCTATGGGATCCTGAGGGTTATGGGACAAAACAGTCGAGTGGTAAACCCAAAACATTTTCACTTGCCCTGAGCCAGAGGATCCGATCTTAAAATTATGATCAGGACTGTACATCAAAGTAAAATTTCCATAGCCTTTGTCCTACATTTAACTTTGTTAAAACAAAAGAGCAAAACTAAATTACCTTTCTTCTTCTTTATGCGTTCACAGCAATGCTCACACCGCTTGAGGTTCCACAGAAGATGAAGAATAATGCTCAGAGAACAAGAAGCTCTGCAGATGCTGGAGGCTCTGTGAAAACTCTCACAGCCGCTCATCTCTCTGCTCTCAGAGATCTGTTGTTAGACAAGAAAACCACAGGTGATGCTAGAAAAAATCCTCACTCAGCCTCTGCTTCCTATCTAAAAGCAGGCTAAAATAGAAGTGTCCTAAATGAAGATAAATTCAGGTGGACCAACATTAGTTAAAACTAAATAAAACAAGGGGACACTAAATGCGTATTGGGTAGATTCACACACTATCTGACATTTAATCGTCTGTGTGAATGTTTCCCCCTTGGCTGAAAGTTCAATAGGATCAACTGCAGTGATTCTTGTCTTATATCAGGCTGGTGTTAAAGTATCTAGCCACCAGATGGCAGCAAAACACAACATTTCAGGAATGCCAAGACAGGTATGTCGCAAATTTTGGTTATAATACAGACAAAATGTTTGCATACTTATTTTTAACCCTCCAAAGTGTTGCAGTTTGAACCTATTCATGATTAATAGTCTCCTTAAGCCATTAAATTTAGGCAGTTTGTCTGTCATAATAACTCAGCGTCATAGTTCTGCCAAACTCTTTCCTATCTCAGATGATGGATTACACAGTGGTCTGTTAAGATGTTCAAAGCTTAGGATACTTTTTAAACCCAGACCGACTTTAAACTTCCCAACAACTTTCTCCCTAACCTGTCTGCTGCGTCCCGTGGTCTTCATGCTGCTGTTGCTCACTAATGTTCTCTGAACTGTCACAGGACAGCTGGATTTATACTGAAGGGGGACTAATTAGGTGACTTCTGAAGGTTGGTTGATACTAGATTTATTTAAGGGTATAGGAGTAAAGGGGAAGAAATACCAATGCAGACCACATATTTTGAGGGTTTTTTTATCAATCAAGGCCTTTGTGTTATTTTATCACATTTAGTCTAAATAAATGCATCAAAGTTTGTCGTTTTAACTTCATTTTAACTTCTGTCTAGTATGCTGATTTGCATACTGCTTTTGCTCTGTTTCTAAACAGATAAATGATCAGTGTGAGTGTATCAAAGACTGTGCATTGGAAATATTTAACAGGTTAACATAAATGTTCTCGCTGTGTCGAATTAACATAAGCCTTCAGTCTCTGAAAGTACTAAAGCATAAAAGAGAGTCACAGTTAACTACATTCCTGGAGTCAGAAGATTAAAAATATAAGAAATTAACACAAAAAAAAAGATAGTATTTAGTGCCTTTTACTGCCCCTAAATAAAAAAAAGATTTATTGTTAATAGAACAAACCCGTGATGCTACCAAGGGGCGCTGTGGGGTGGGGCGGAAGCCAGTGTTAGGCTAATGTAAAATATAATTTATCACAATGAATTTAAGATCCGAGAGTACAATTTTTTGTGAGTCCATTTATTCATATTCATATCTATTATTCTATCTTTATGTGTCCTTCATAAGGTGCCACTTGCGCATCGCTGCTGTCGGACAGAAACCTCGTATTTCCCAAAATAGAACCTGCTTGTAAATGTAAATTCATGCTGTTTGGTCAAAGTTATGCTCTTATTGATATTTTTCACTGGACATGTATCAGTGAAACCCCAGGCAGATTTGAAGGCTCAATAGAGTTGATTTTAACGAGAAAACAAAAATGACTAAAAATGGAGATACAAGATTTTTGCCTGATGGACCAACGATATTTAAGTGGCATTCCCACACTCCCATAGCGACTTTATAAAAGTCCCGAAATTCTGTTCTGTCTGGGAAAAAATACATAATTTATGCAATCTCTGCTTTTTTCATGAGGCAGGCTGAAAATGCTTTCCATCTATTACCATAGTTTTCTATTACATTTTAAGATAACATATTACTTCAAAATATTACTTAATAAGGATAATTTTCAGTCATAATAATTTTCAGTGACACGTGGAAGTAAACTAATGTATTTCCTAGTTTTTAAACCACGAAATGTCCTTCATCACATTTAAGATATAAATATGATTGTAAATGTTCATTATTTGATAAAGTCCAGTAAATACAGAGGTCAGTTCAGTGTGACCCAGCTTTAATCAGCCTTCACCAGGTCAAAAGATAAAATGTTATTTCAAATGTTTGTCCTCTTTTTTTATTCTCTATATGACTAAAATAACACACAGTTAAAAATGTGAGCTTAAGCTTTTCTCTCATTATTTATCAAATGTACTTCTTTACAGTTCGCTTAGGCGTCCGTGTTTCTTTAACTGGACCAAGTGAGATTCTGGAGTCTCAGATGCTTCTTCTTCTCAAAGAGGTCAGTATGTAGGGTGGGAACGCGGTAAAAAAGGATTTGCCTCCTCACACATTTCTTCTGACTTGTCACACTTAAATGTTTCAGATCATCAAACTAATTTTATATGGAAGTATATAATGGTCCACTAAAAACAATCAATTACCTCTGACTGACCACATTTTAGGGTCAGTTTTAATATTTACACCCAGGCGTGAAAACTGCCAGACCGCTACAAGAAAAAAAAGCCATTAAACAAAACCTGAAAACAAGAAGTAAGATCTAAAAGGGTAACACTTGATTCCTTGATCTAAAGAAATGCAAGAACAGATAAGAAATGCTTTAAAGCTGTGGGACACATAGTGAGTTATTATCCACAAATGGACAAAGAGATGGAACAGTGGTGAACCTTCCCAGGAGTGGTAGACCTACTCAACTTACTCCAAGAGCACATCTGCGACTCATCCAGGAGGGGGGGGAGGGGGGGGGGGGGGGTGAAAACCAATGCTCACCCAAAAGAACACGATGACCGCCTTACATTTGCCCCAAAAACATCTTGATGACTCCCAACACTTTTGGGAAAGTGTTTTGTGGACTGAAAAGACAACAGTGGAACTTTCAGAAAGATGTGAGTCACATTATATCTGAAACAGTGTTTCAGATAAAGATCATCATACCTACCGTAGAACAAGTTGGTGGTAGTGTAATGGTCTGGGGCTGCCTTGCTGCTCTAGGACCTGGATAATTTGTCATAATTGATGCAACCATGACCTTAAACTTACACATGACCTTTAGCAGAAAATTCTGAAAGAGAACAGCCAGCCATGAGCTCATGATCTTAAGCTCTAGCAAACTTTCATGTGCAGCCGGACAATAACCCAAAACACATCAGCAAGTCCACCTTCAAACGGCTCATAAAAACATGAAGGTTTTTAGTGGCCTAATCAAAGTCCAGACTTAAATCCGATTCAGATAATACGGTATGAGCTTAAACAGGCAGCTCATACTGGACAACCCTCCAATGTGGCTAAATTAAAAAATTCTGTGAAAAAAGTGGGTAAAATTCCTCCACAGCGAATTAAAAGACTCATCGCCAGTTATGTCAAACACTTGTTGCCACTTTTTGCTGCCAAAAGTGGCAGAACCAGTTATTAGGTTTAGTAAGCAATAAATTTCCCACATATGGTCAGGTTGGTTTGATAGCTTTATCCCTTAAGAATTGAAATCCACATTTAAAAACTGAGTTTTCTATTTAGTCGGGTTATCTTTGCGTGATATTAAAATTTGCTTGATGATCTGAAACATTTTCGTATGACCAAAAGGTAAAAACTGAAGAAATCTGTAAGGGGCAAATACATTTTTTTCACAGCACTTTTCACAGCTCTCTTTATAGGTTGTGTCGGTGTAATAAAATAAGCACATTAAGATTTTGTTGAAAGAACTAGAAACAACCCTTGCAGCACCCAACCAATCAATGTTTGACTGGTCAAAAGGCCAAAAGCCGGCACCTTTGAGTTAGTTTGAGTCAAACTTTACCTTTTATCATTTGTTCATTAGTAAACAATTACGAAACAGACAGACATGTGTACTCTGAAGCTGCAGTAACCTCATGTGGTTTTTCACATAAACCGCCCAGTCGTATTTTAGAGTGACATGACCATTTAATTACAGATCTGGCATGAGTGGATTAAAGGATTAGAGTCAAGAGAACTCGGCAAACATTCAGGTTCAACAGCTTTTTGATCTCACAGGAAAGTGAAAAATTTCAGAGGGTGTTTTAACAAAAAGCAGGTGAAACCAACAGGTCCTTGCATTGTGTGCTCATTAAAACTGTCATGTTTGTGTCCTCTTCTTTCTTTTGAGAACTCTGATATCTACAACACAGGACAGAAATCAGGACTCTTCACCATGAGAGTTGTAAGACTAAAAAAAGTGAGCACCCAGAGATTTCATCATCCACCGCCAGCCGTTCCACAAGATCAAAGAATGTCCCAGAAATTCATGTAAAAATACTTGGATTCTTTCCTTTTTTATTCGTTTTTTAGACAGTATTAGAATCACCTAGAGCCATGGTTCTCAAACTCTAATCACAGGTGGTACTTTGGCTGCTTTTAGAGGTGTTTATAATGCAGAATTACTTGGGTGAATATTAGAATTACATCCTAAGTAAAAACAAATGTATTTACTGTGATATAGTACACAGCAGTGAACCAGGAAGTGCTTGAGGCTGCTTGTGCCTAGTTTCATTTACCTCTGCAGTCCCAGATACAGTCTAGTGATGACATCAAAACACACTTTAGCAACATTCCAGATCCAAGTTGGAAAACCAGTTGGATTTGCTAATTGGTGTGCTCAGAGACTGGGCTAACTGCTTTAAGCACTATGACAAGATATTTCTCTGCAGTTTATACAGTCAGACACTGTCGCTGTGTTCACAGACGGAGGTTGTTAGTTCAGCAAATACTATGTAATTTTAAACAAATGCGGCCGTCTCGGACTTTAAGGTCGGGGTTGGTGGAAAACCTCAGATTTTGTCTCCTAAGAATCTTTCTGTTAATTTTTCCCAACTTTACCCTTGGAAATTTCAACTTTTGAAATAAATTTAAACTGCATCCTTTAACCAAGCATGTGTGACTAGTCTTGTTGTATTTCTGTTTTACAAAATGTCATGGAAAGTTTTTTGTAAAACTTCATATGTACAGGCACAGCTCAGTTTTTACAACAATTCAATTCAAAAAGTGACGCATTGTAACGCATGTTTTACTTTATTTTTAAATTATTACACAATCATGGGGAAGTCTGTACGGTGTCAGTTTTCCAACAGACAGCTGACACCCTACAAAACGAGGGTAAGTTGCAGGGGGTCATTGCTAAAGAAAATGGCTGTCCACAGTGCTGTATCCAAGCATTTTAATGGAAAGCTAAGTGGTAAGAAAAAATCTGCTAGAAAAAAATCCAATCAAGGACATGGGCTACAAGTGTCACATTTTTGCATTCAGCCACTTCTGAACTGAAAACACTGTCAGAAGGATCTTACTTTGCTTGATGGTGCAAAGTCCTCATATTTAATTTGGAAGTCAAACTCCAGGAATCTGGGAGAAAGGGGACAGGCACAGAATTCAAGCTGCTCAGAGCCCAGTATGAAGTTTTCAGTCAATAAGCATTTTTGGAGCCTAGTCATCAGCTGGTGTTGGTTCACTGTTCTTTAATAGATCCAAAGTCAGTGCAGTCATCTTTGTTTTTCTCTTATGTAATATTCAAATGTTCTGATAGCCTGGATTTGGGGTTTCCATGAGCTGTATCCCATAGAAAATGACTAAAATAAGCACAAAAAATATACTTCTCTGTGTGCAATGAATGTATGTAATGAGTTTCACCTTTCAGCAGAATTAATAAACTTTTCAATGATATTCTAATTTACTGAGATGCATCTTAGGTGGTGCTCGTGATAAAACACGAGAGTTACAGCCTTAGAAGTATTTTGTGTAAATGTGACTTTTAAACAATTGTATTTGGTCTGCCATTAAAGATTAACTTTCTCAACCTTCGATCAAGCCGCTTCACTATTATTAGCCCCGCCCTCTGATTGAATTAACCAATAGAAATGCGCAGCGACTCTTCACCTTCACCCTCCTCATTGGTGCTTGATGTAACCGTGAATGAAGTTTCTCCTGCGGAAGCTTTGGCCGGATTCGATGCCTTACTTTATTTAAAAAGAAAAACAATCCGCGCAGCCGTGATTGCGCATAAAATGTCCGACATGGGGTCTCTACCTGAGGATGAGAGGGACTTTCAAAAGGCTCTGGCTCAGATCGGAGGAAAGGAGAGGATACATCTGGTCAGCGATGTTTGTCGAAGTAAGGAGGTGGACGGAGATGACGTTGGGATATTTCAGGAGTTCATACGTGACATGTTTCACGACAGCAACCCTGAGACCAGCGAAGGACAGCCTTCATGCCATGCCATGAGCGATCATCATGGCGATACTGAGAGCGAGGCAGAGACCGGCACAAGCAACGAGATACCTTTAACGGTGAAGAGCGAGGGTTCGAAGGAGGACGGGGAGAAGGAGAAGCGGCCGAAGAGCAACCCTCAGAGAACCGCAACCAGGAGGGCCAATATTTACAGCTCCAAGCGGGCCATTGATTCCCCGGTCATCGTGTTCATCTTCAGACAGACGTTCATCAGCAAAGCCTCAAACGAGCCGTGTCTGCTGGAGATCCTGAAGGACGTAAAGGCGCGCACGAAGCGTGGCTCGGTCACCCGGCCTGCTCTGATTGGATTAATACGCACAACCCAGGAGAGCGCTGAGACACAGCGGTGTGCGCAAGTCCTGGAGCGTGTGATGCGCTCCGTGTTCCGCAAACACTCCCCAGAAACGATATGGGTCGGCTGTTTTATCCCCAAAACAGAAGACAGAGTCCTGAGCGTCAAGAAAAACGCCTGCAGAGCTGTTTACGCTGCATCCCAAACAGCAGGTGTAATAACTGTCAGTGTTGGAGTGGTTTTACATGTGGGGAAATGTTTGTGCGGTCGCGTTTATAAATGTAGAAGTCAAACTTAAGTCAGATGCACCCGGACACATTCACTGTGGCTTATTTGCATGTCAGTTCAACGTGGAGCAGGCAGGATGTGTTGTGCAATACACTGCAGCTGGCCAATGTCTGGTCTGCAGCTTTAGGTTCAGCGCCGAGTTAAAAGGGCAATTTCACTGTTTGTTTTGCTAATTTGTTTTTTTAACTATACTTGACAGTATCTCAGTATCTTTTTATAGAAGAGTTTTATAGAGAATTTCATTAGTTGATCATATAGGCTAACCAGGCCTGACTTATATCTCTTTTTATTGGCTACATTTGGGCAGGACCTTTGCCCCCAAAAAAGGCCAGTTTTCAACATATTTCTAAAAATGGATTTCAAAATCACTCGCTCCTGGCCGTGCCCCATGTGTTTGACGACAGTCTAAAAAAAATTCTTCATATTCTGTTATTGGTTTTGGTTTCAGAGTCGTCCTATTATATTTGGCACCCATCTGGCCACACTTTTGGAAAACTTGGGAGCCGCCCCTGATTACAGCTACATGCGTTTAGGTTAATGTTTCACTCATGATTTAAAATCTTGCTAAGGATCAGGATAAGAGTAAAACATTCCTGCAGTGCTCCCTGGGCAGGACTCTTAGCAGGGCTTACCAAGGCAGTAGCTCAGCACCTTGAGGTTTTGTGGAGTCCCTAAGTAGTCCCTTTTTTTTTTTATGGATATTTTGGAAACACAAGAAAACATATAAGCCCACATCAGGTGATGTGTTTGAATTTGTTATCTATTCGTTTGTACAACAATTTAGAAATTATCATAGCCCCAAGCACACAACAACAGCAAGACATGCCAGGCAAAAAAATCTCGAAGGTCACGTGTACCTAACAATCTATTTCCGTCTATTGTAATTTAAATGTCTAAAAGAAACTTGCGTGGGTCTGGACCAAGACTCGTTCTGGCCCAAGGGTCCCCACATCCTCCTAACTTGGGACCAGAGTGCACTGTGACATGTGGGTCAATCTGTGACATTCACAAGACCACACATTTTTGTACGCATTCTTTTCCCCTCCCAAGCATAGTTGGAACAAAGGCTGGATTCATAAAACAATCAGGTTCTTACATGTGCTGCCAGACCATTAAATGCTTATTATTGCTTTTCAGATAATGCCGGGGACAGAGGGAGCCGGCTTTTGAGGCCAATCCAGTGTTGTTTCAGGCCTCAGAGGGGAGAAGCCACAAGGCAGACCAACAGCAAATCTTCAAACTGCAGACAAAAAGGTGTCAGCAACCCCATCCACACTTCAGTCAGAGTTAGACTCCCTACTTTTATCAAGATATGTTTTATTTCAAATCTTTATTATGTTCTTTTTTCATGTCAGTGTACACTATTCAGGGTTGTCTCGACTGTTAAGTTTCAGATAGAGTGCCTTGCAGTCGCATACATTAGCGTTAACTTTTGAATATTTTGTCGAAGAACAACAGACTTCAGTCTATTTTGCTAGGATTTATGTCACAGACCAGCAGAAAAGAGCACATAATTGTGAAATGGGAAAAATAACATGGTTTAAGAATAAAGCCTGCATGCATTTGTACTCAGCCCCACAGAGTCCACTCTTTGTGGAATCCCTTTCCGCTGCAGTTAACAGTTGCAAGTCTTTAGGGGTACGTCTCTACCAGCTAAGGTGGGAATTTTTGCCCATTCTTGTTTGTAATATAGCTCTAGCTCCACCAGATTGGATAGGGAGCTTTTGTGAACATCTATTTTTCAATCTTGGCATATTTTCTCAATTAGTATTCGGTTTGGACTTTGATTGAGCCGTTGAAAAACACTGACATACTTCGATATAAACAATCCCGTAGTAGCTCTGGCTGTTTAGGGTTACTGTCCTTCTGGAAGGTAAATCTCAGCCCATACTTGGGTATCTTGCAGCCTGTAGCTGGTTTTCTTTCAGGATTGCCCTTTATTTGGCTCCATCCATCTTTCCAACAACTCTGTCCTACCTCCCTGTCCCTGCTGGGGAAAACCATCCTGCCACCACTATGCAGAGAAGGGTAAGGGCAGGGTGATTTGTGCAACAACCCCAGCACTACCTGGGAATGTGCTAGTGATGTGTTTTCTGTCACGCACAGTGTTTTGCATGGCCTACAGCAATCTAAGAATAGGACTACTTGTTTGTTGGTTTGTATTTAAAATGGATTTATTTTGGCCACTCCTTCATAAATGCCAGATTTGTGAAGTACTCAAATGTGAGCTGTGAGTTTTTAGAGCTCCCCCAAAGTTAGCATTATCCTCTTGGCTGCTTCTCTGATTAATGCTCTTCTTCCCCCACCTGTCAGTTTAGACGGATGATAGATTTTCTTCAGATAATAGATTAAACAGAACTTTGTGAGATGTTTAAGCTTGGAATATTGTTTCACAACCTAAACTTGCTTTAAAATTCTCAATAACCTTTTTAGGGGCATTATAGTAAAGTACAGTAAACGCACTGTACATTTTTCTGATCTTTACTTGTAAAATAGAAATTAAATTGTTTTCCTTCCACTTCACAATTATGCACCACTTTGTGTTGGTCCATCATACCAAGCCCTGATAAAATGTGTTGAAGCCTGTGGTTGTAAGGTGACAGATAAATACCTTTTTCATTGCACTGTATAACCACGACATGCAGTGCATCTGAAATTCTTTGACAGATAAACAAATTAGAACATTTCAACTGAACCGTACAAACATGCTGCATGCTTGTTCTTTTTTCCCAGTTCTTTGCTTCTATCCTGTTTTTTTTCTAGCATGAAGTAAAGCTGAATCAAATAAAACAGATAGAAACTATGCTGGAATAACAACTAAATATTTAAAGACACAGTGATGACTTATTGTTTTTTGGTCTAATAGCAAATCTTGTTTGGTGTAAATTACCATTTCAGGTGAAGATGGAAGCCCAGAGGAAGGAATCCCTCTGAAAACCGGCACCCTGTCTTCTGAACCTCATGTGAAAGCTGGAGTGGACCACTGATGTCAGGACACGTGACTGTCGACCTATCACTGTGGACATTCACATCCTGTGGATGTTTAAAAAACACCTGATGTGGTGTGACAGGATGGTTATTTCATGGTGCTGATAATCTCACCTCTGAGTCATCTAGATTTGTATCCTGGAAGCTGCTGCCTGACACCTTGTTCTTATGCTTAGCAACAAGGCAATTTACTATATCTTTATAGAATTACTGTAATATCGACAGGGCATTATGATGCGATCTACTGAGATGTGTTGCGTTATTAAGCACAAAACTGTAAAGAAGAGCAGAATTGGTATAATAGTGTCAGCTCTTATTTTAACAGCCTTGAACCGAAGTGTGCTTTCTTCATTAAATCTTTTTTTGTTATGTGATACTTTAAAAACTTAAACAAGCTAGGTCTTTATATGTTATTCTATATCTTCATTAAATCTTTATTTGTTATGTGATACTTTAAAAACTTAAGCAAGCTAGGTCTTTATATGTTATTCTATATTGTTTTTAGTTTTAGTTGCACTGTCTGAGGTGATACTGTGACCCAGAAGAGCTCTACCTGCTGCACAGAAACTATATTACCCACAGATCTTAAAGAGCTTATTTTGTATGCAGTGAAGCAACATGATTTTTTTTACATTTTCACTTTCATTTTAGGAGAATTATGTGCCTTAGACAAGTACTGTTGGAACTACTGTTTATCACATGAACTTAATGCAACTGTTTAAAGTTTTTAAGTATTTATTTAGCTGTCTGTTTGACTGTCTGTATGAATAAACACACGTTAACATGGATCAATATGCTTATTTTTGTAAAATTGTGTTAATTGCATAAAAAAGTAATTGCCCCCCTTGTTGAATCATAAATGACATGTGAGTAAACTACATGTCTTAGATAGCTGAGCTTAATTTCCCAAGCCGAACCGAGGCCAGATTATTACCTGATCTGCACATATAATTAACCATTTAAATAGCAGCTCTCTGATGCCTGAACGATCCCAAAAAGCAACACATGATCTAAAAAAAAATGTGTACAGTAGAGTAACAAAGTTGATATTTCTCAGTCTGGAAAGAGTTACAAAGCTACTTCTAAGACTTCGGGATGCCAGGAAACCAAAGAGAGAACCATAATCCAAAACCGGAGAAATCATGTAGCACTGGTGGACATTCCCAAGAGAGGCCAGTCAACTAAAATAAATCAACCCAGAACAACATCTGAAGCACTGCAGGCCCTACTTGACTCAGTTAAGGTCAGTGTTCAAGGTTTAACAGTAACAAATAAAGAGACTGAGCCAAATGATCTTCATGGGAGAGTCCAAAACCACAGCTGACCAAAGAGAACATAAAGACCCATCTTACATTTGGCAAGAAACAGCTTGATTATCCCCAAGACTAATCTGAATATACTCAGTGGACTGATGAGACAAAAACTGAACTTTTGGGAAGGTGTGTGTCATATTACATCTGAGCTAAAAATCTTGAATGGTCAAGGCAAGGTCTGGACTTAAATCCAAATCAGATACTGTATTATGACCCAAAATACACCATTCATACTCAAAAATCCTTCTGACGTGGCTGTATTAAAAGATTAAAAGAAATTTCTCAGTGGCTCTTTGCCAGTAGATAATAGCTAGATAGATAGATAGCTAGATAGATAGATAAATAGATGTGATGTAATCAATTGACTGTGCCAACGTGTTCAGCATTCATCCTCGATGATGCATACCAAATCTGAAGTGGATCCGATGATGTATGAGAGAGATACAGCGATTAAAGTTTCCTAGGGATTGCCGTTGATCGAAATTCCAATCTAATGCAATAGATCTGTTTGGGGGTTAAAAATGACCAACTATATTCTGTTTGGAGCAAATCGGATCTTGCATGTCTGATTTACAGGCAAACATATGCCAATGGCGAGATGTAAGATTTCGCCATGCCACCACTCCCACACAGTCCAGCCAACAGTCACTGATCCCAGTAGGATTCAACATCAGTTTGTTCTGTGTGATCACATTGTGCTTGTAACTGTCAGAGTCTAAAAGGACATCCACACGCCCACATGCCTTGATGCAGCAAAAAGCTTTTGATAACTTTTGATCCCAGGTGCCTTAAGAGCATACTGAGTGAGGTTGATGCGTTTAAGTGAAAAGCTGTAGGAGTTCGCTCAGATGCGATGTGTGTAATTGAGAGAAAAAAGTGGGTTTTATCAAAAATGGCCGACTTCCTGCAGGGTTTGGACAATGGATCCAAGAGATTTGTTTGTAGGCTGTGAGAAGTTAGGTGAATTTAAGTGTAGTGAATTTCAAAATCCTCAGTGAAAGCATGGCTTGGGGCTGATTGGTTAGGGGCTTCTAGGGGGCGCTGTGGAAAAATTAGGCCACGCTCGCCAAATTTTTAACTATATATCTTAACTATATGTTTTAGGGGCTGGACTAAAACTGGTCATATAGAATTTGTTGCAGATCAGATGATATATGTGGGAATTAGAGCCAAACGTATGGCAACGGTGTGACGTCGACTTCGCCACGCCGCCATGGCCACACCCTCCAGTGTATACTCGCTGTGTTCCAAACAAAATTAGACCAACTTTTTATCTGTCTTCTGACACACTTTCAAGTTGATTGGGTCAAGAGGGTCAGAGAGGGACCCTCTCTGACTTCCTGTTCCTTGGGGGCGTGGCTTTGATGATGTCATCATTTGACCACATAGGATTGTTTTTCATTTGAGAGGGATCAATACCAGGTTTTGTGTATTTCAGGCTATTTATGTGAAAGTTATAGCTGTTTGAAAATTTTGGCAAACTTTGATGCCTGGCCCCGCCCCTTCAGCATGCTTTAAAACTCACGATTTTGATAACTTTAAATCCCCCATGCCTTAACTGCATATTGACAGAATATGAAGCCAATAGCTCAAAATCCCTAGGAGGAGTTCGTTAAACTTTGACATGCATGAAAAGTCAAAAACGGGCAAAAATGGCCCTTTGACCCAAAATGGCCGACTTCCTGTTAGTTTCAGGGGATATACCCCCAAGAACCTTTTTTCATGATTTAGAGGGATCTACCCGTGTACCAATTTCAAATCTGTAGGACCTACCAGTTGGCCAGTCTGATTTTAGGAGGCGCTGTAGAGCCTTTTTGCCACGCCCATTTTCAGTTCCATTAAAATACGTAAATTTCACGCGGGGGACATTTTTCAGTGGTCTAGTGAGTTTTTGAATATGTTTAGGCCTCCAAAAAGGCAACTAATTTTCCAGGAGAATAATATTAAACAGAGATTACAATAGGCCTTCGCAGCGCTTTGCTGCTCGGGTCTAATTAACATAATTTATGTATTATGGGAAAGAGGAGGAACCATATCGAGCGAAATAGATCGCCTTTAAAAATGCCTTTACATAAACGATTTACACCCAAATGCAGTATAATAAAAAATAAACAAACAGTAACTAAGACTACATTGTTATGCATTTTTATTTACTGATAATTGTTGTACATTTTTGGCATTTGCTGAATAATGTAATATTTCTATGTGCATTTATAATCAGGCGAAAGAGAGGCCAGCTAACCCAAAGGTCCTTTACAAGGGGCTTGCGGTATTGTTGAACAAAAAAAACTTTAGCTGGCGCTGATCCTTCACACATACAACAAATCTTATACATTCTCCCCAGAAATACATCACGAAGTCCACATTTTAATCGGAATAGTGGAGCCGGAGGATTATTAGAAGCAGTCATGATAACATCTGCCGGTGAGTCTCAGAAGAGTGGTTTTATTTTAGTAGGTTTTACTTCAGCTAGCTGCCATTGAATTAGCTGAGTCACACAGTGCTAACAGTCGGTGACAGCGGAGAAAACAATCTAACTGTAGTGGTTTTAATTGTAACGGAGAAAAATAGTCATACCTGTATCTAAAACTACTAAGATATCAAAAACTGAAACAAATTATAGCAATGTGATTGCCAAAAGCCGAATATCACTCTCATCCTAATTCTGGCTCTGCGTTGGTTGTAAAACCAAATGTCATTTTCTGTTTTATTGTTATACTTAGTTTACATAGTTTGGGCTTCGGTGTATGTGATGGCGTATCAATTTATGGACCCAAAATTCTAAACTCTGTCAGCTTTAAGCGGAAAACATGTTTCCGTCATCGGATCTTTCCTTCATGAGTAAAACTTTAAACAGCTAATGTTGGATCATTACATCTTGTGCAATTTTTATTCTAATTTCATTGGAATAAAAGTTGTAAGTGTTGTACTACTTATGTTTTATAGAGTGTTTCTGAAACTCTTTTAAAACAACACCCCTCAATAAATACTAATATTTACACGCACCACGATGCTGTGAAGACATTTTAAAACAGGGCTGCTAAAAGACTTGAGCGTTTTTCCAATTGTTTTGTCACAAGAGATAAATCATTCTTATTAATTTTTATTCCCTTTTTGAAGTAAAGATTTACACATTTCAAGATGGAAAAATGAAGAGAAAGGCCCGCTGAAATCAGAATTTCAGTAGGCCAATCAATTATGGCTGCTGTACGTTTTAAAACATGGTGAAAGTTGGATTACTAAGAGTTTATTTGCACTTTTGGCAAATTTTTGGCAAAGTTTGAATCTCATTAAACTTTTCGTTCACCTAAAAATCTACAACCTCACTCAGTAACAGCTTCAAAACCGAAGAGTGTTGTTTTCAATGTGACCTGTTAGTCCTTGTATTTGGCGGTTCTTACCGACTCGTCACCAGTCTGATTCCAGTCACCACAGCCGGTTTGTAGGAGCATCTCTAGCTTTATGTTTATTTTTGAATCTGCAAAAGTTTGATGATGTTATATTAAGTTTTATTTTGTTTTTGTCTTTTCCAAAGCTGGGATCATTTCCCTTCTTGACGAGGAGGAGCCACAGCTGAAGGTAAATATTATTTGCACAGTAATCAGCCATGTGTATTAAAGTGGTAAACATTAAAACATTTATAATAAACTAAATAAGAAAAGATTTCCCAGTTATTGTTTGAAGATGTGAAATATGTAAATAAAGTTGTAAGCAATGCTTTGTTTTACTTGCAGGAGTTTGCTCTGCATAAACTAGACTCCATTGTGAACGACTTCTGGGCTGAGATTTCCGGATCTGTAGATAAAATGTAAGTATAATCTAATAAGTTTGAATGTGATATCTGATACGAAAACAGGACATTAGAGCAACATAAGTGTACAATTAAAGTAATTGTTCACAGAAAAGTCAGTTAGATATAACTAGTTCTCTTTTATTCACAGTGAGGTCTTATATGAGGATGAATCTTTTCGGAGCCGAGAATTTGCTGCTCTGGTGGCCTCAAAGGTTTTCTACCACCTCGGAGCCTTCGAAGAATCTCTGAATTATGCTCTTGGAGCTGGGGACCTCTTCAGTGTTACAGATGACTCAGAATATGTGGAGACCATCATCGGTGAGTGACAAAACAAGACTACTGCTGTAAAAGTTAGACATAGAAAAGACTGGAGACAATCACTTTCACTTGACATGTTAATATTTACTCACCATCGTTTTTTTTGCGGAAGTGAAAATCATTTATCAATGCTCTCCAGACAGAATTAACAGCTTTACCCCCTTTTCTGTGTTCAGCCAAGTGCATTGATCACTACACCAAGCTGAGGGTGGAAAATGCTGAGCTGTCAGAGGATGAGGAGAAGAAGAGTATCGACCCTCGCCTTGAGGGCATCGTCAACAAGATGTTTCTGCGGTGCTTAGATGACCACAAGTACAAACAGGCTATTGGCATTGCCTTGGAGACCAGGCGTCTTGACATTTTTGAGAAGACGATTCTCGAATCGGTCAGTGTCTTCGGTTATTCACTAAAATAGTTAGTGATATTTATTGCCAATATTTGATACCTTTCCAAATAGCTCTAGATCTTGTGCAAATATATTGCTTTTTTAGATGAGACCCTCAAGTATTCAAATCAGATTTGTTCTGCAAATTTTCACAGATTTTATCAAATCGTATTTTTCTTAGCTTATAGTTGTTTTTTGTTGGTTTTTCTTTTTAATGTTCCTAAATTTGTTGGTAATTATTTTGGTTCTCCTTTTCAGAATGATGTGAGCGGCCTCCTCGCTTACAGCCTAAAGGTCTGCATGTCCCTAATGCAGAACAAGAAGTTCCGTAACGAGGTGCTGCGCGTGCTGGTCAAACTGTACATGAACCTGGAGAAGCCAGATTTCATCAACGTTTGTCAGGTAAGTGCTGAGAAGCTGCCTATGAACATGAAACCAATAATGATACAGCTGTTATCTTGAGTTACATTTCTGAGACCTGAAACCTTTATGCACACAGAAAGTTAAAAGATGGAATTTGTACAACATATTTTAGACTTTGTGATTCATTTTGTGTATGTTGGAAAAACTGTTGCCTTTTATGTATCGCAGATGGTTTTCGATGTTGGCGTGCTCACAGTAGATTGTGCGTATGGCGTGTTTTATTTTAGAACCATTAAATCCATCGGCAGTGTAAGAAGTTGTCCTGGTCTGGTGAGACATGTTTTCTGTAACATCTCGTTGATTGTTGGGTGTGTCTGCACCCCTTACCTTGGAGAACATACAGCACCATCGGCAGTGTAAGAAGTTGTCCTGGTCTGGTGAGACATGTTTTCTGTAACATCTCGTTGATTGTTGGGTGTGTCTGCACCCCTTACCTTGGAGAACATACAGCACCATGTAGATACATGGGGAGAAGGTGTGGCTGCTTTGTGTAATGTCCTGCTGGGAAGCCTTGCGTCTTGCCATCTTTGTAGATGTTAATTTGACATATTACACCTGTGTAAACATTTTTGCAGAAGACGTATACCCTTTTTATGAAAACGGTGTTCCCTGGTGTCTGTGACCTCTATGAGCAGGATAATGCTGCAAAGTACAAATGGTTGAGGAAAGGTTTGAGAAGTGCAGCAAAGAGTTTGAGGCGTGATTTGTCCTCCAGATTCCCCAGATCTAAATCCATCTGATCATCTTAGGAATGTATGGGACTAACAGCTCTGATCTGTGGGGTCTGAACATCACAGTTTACAGGGCTTAAAGGATCTACCGCTAACATCTTGGTGCCAGATCCAACAGAACACCTTAAGGGGTCGAGTGGAGTCCATGCCTCCAGATGTCAGGCCTTTTTTTTTTTTTTTTGCAGGAAAAACACAAGGAGTTTTTTGTCATGCCTGCCCATGTACAAAACACAGTCCGTGTGCTGCTGTTTTGGGCTGTTGCACAGATGAGCATGTTTGATCATGTTTACTCTCGCCTCTTTAATTTAGACATATTTAGGGCAGACTTGGACTAAGCCTAACGTATAAAATAGCAGTTTTATTTGGCAGCTTTGTAGACAACTGATAAAAATTGATCCAGAAATCATTTTTTGCAGAAATGTTCTGACATACAATTCTTATAAAGGCCTGTTATTACATTAGGATGCAATTATGATTTTCTTGTTTAAACAAAAAAAAAAAAATCCCATATCGCTGGCTAATAAAACTCTTAATCTTCACTGTGTTTGGCTCCATTAAAAATGTCTAAACTTTGCCAACTTATGTTTCATTTTCCTGCTTGCTTTCTTCCCTGTAGTGCCTGATTTTCCTGGATGACCCGCAGGCTGTTAGCGACATCCTAGAGAAGCTGGTAAAAGAGGACAACCTCCTAATGGCCTATCAGATCTGCTTTGACCTCTACGAAAGCGCCAGCCAACAGTTCCTCTCATCCGTCATTCAGAACCTGCACACCGTAGGAACGCCCATCCCTGCGGTGCCTGGCTCCACAAACACAGGCACCATTCCCACAGCAGACAAGGACAGGTACAAACGGCTAAAAAATATTTTGGTTCACTTTTTTTTGCCGATTTGACCAATCAGTTGTAAACTCAAGACAACTTTAATGAATTCTGTCCTCTTATTCAAATGTTTCTTCATGGTGTCACAGTGAAGCAATGGAAACTGATGAAAAGGCTGGAAGCTCACCAGCTGGAAAGGCTGTAGAAACTGTAAGCATTTTAAGTTGTTTAGGGATGCTGTTTTTTCCGTTTTTTCTACTTTGGTAACTCCTCGTGGTTTCTGTGATTTTTCTTGTAGAAGGAAGAACCAAAAGACCAGAACGCCAAAATGATCAAAATCCTTAGCGGGGAGATGAGCATAGAACTGCACCTGCAGTTCCTCATCCGAAATAACAACACAGATCTGATGATTCTGAAAAACACAAAGGTTATTACGTGCTAGAAGAAATGCAGAAACAGTCGTGAACTTGTTCAGATGATTGTTTGAAGTTCCTTAATACTGTTTGATACTTTGGTCTTCAGGACGCTGTTCGAAATTCGGTGTGTCACACAGCCACAGTTATAGCCAACTCCTTTATGCACACAGGAACCACAAGTGATCAGTTCCTCAGGTAAAAATAATCATCAAAAAGACTGTTTAATATGTACAGCACATCGTTTTGAACAAGTTTACCTTTTTTCTTACAGAGAAAACTTAGAGTGGCTAGCAAGAGCCACTAACTGGGCAAAGTTTACAGCCACAGCAAGTCTGGGTGTCATTCATAAGGTGAAACTTGATCACTGCAAAGCTAACTGTGAAACAATGACTAATAAAATAAGTATTATTGTGTGTTTAAATTTGTGATTCTGTTTTGAATCTTAGGGTCATGAGAAAGAGGCGCTCCAGTTGATGGCCACATATTTGCCTAAAGACATCTCCCCAGGCTCTGCCTACCAGGAAGGGGGAGGCCTGTATGCTCTGGGCCTCATTCATGCCAATCATGGTGGGGACATCATTGATTATTTGCTCGGTCAACTCAAGAATGCAAGCAATGATGTAAGTTTTTCCTTTTTTTTTTGCATGCTTGGGTATTTCATGTCAAAATCTTAATATATAATTTTGCTTAAGGAAACGTTCAATCTTTCTAATTGTCTGCATTTCTTTGTGGTGTTTTTGCAGATTGTCCGTCACGGCGGAGCCCTTGGGCTGGGTTTAGCTGCTCTGGGCACAGCCAGGCAGGATGTTTATGACCTGCTGAAGTCCAATCTTTACCAAGATGATGCCGTCACTGGTAAGCTGCTGAGATCATCAAACAGGCTTCCAGAGATCTGCAGTAGATATCTAGTTTGTCCTTGTCTCTGCTTACACAGCAATTCAATGCAAACCTGTTATGGCTGCCACTAACAGCTATTTTATTATTAATCTGTTGTTTCTTTTTCAAATGATCTAAATCACAGATTTTCCTCAAAGATGAAAATATTTTTTATTTTATTTTAGTTTATTTTTTAGCACCAAACTTTGACATTTGTTGCATGCTACAAAAAAATTAAACACATGCTTGAAATGCAATTGGGTACAAAATAGGCCACTGGTATAAAGTCCCACCTCCAGCTTTCCATCATTAATGTATTTAAAAATAAAAAGAGGGAACTTTCAGCACGCTGGAAATGTTAAATATGATGAGACTGAACTGGAACTAAGCAAAAACAATCTGCATGTTAGGCATCATTGCAATTTTATTTTTATTTGGGAGTATCTCTGATTTGAAATGTTATTTCTAGAGATATTAATATTATCTACACACTTTAATGTGTGTTAAAAGAACAGAAGTAAAATGGATGAGGTAGGCTGCCTATAGTCTGCACATAAACACACAGCCACATGCAGGCATGGCCCCAGATATTAGTTGAGACCTTTCCTCAAACATTTATTCAGTCAAATCTAGACAGACAGACAACACTTCTCACTTTATTTAAAAAACAACCGTATATGGTGGCTTTATCGTTCCTGTCAGCTCAACAGTAGTGTCTCATGCTCATACATTATGCTACTGATGAGCTGACATCCGTAGCACCAGTGAGCCTTGGAGAGCTTTCAGACCTTCTGTTCGTCACTCATCTTGAAGCCATAACAAACTTTGGAGACGTCGGTCTTTAAAAACTGCAAAAGAAATGTTCAAACCTGGCTAATCTCTCACTCAAGCAGACCATTATTCTGCTGTGACTGTTTTGAAAGTGCAGTTCAGAGGCAGCCAATGTCTGAAGCCGAACTCCACTAATGCATCCAGCTCAGACACGCAGGGTGCATGCAGGCTGCACAAACAGGGCGGTGTGAAGAAAAACACCTGCTTTTTATTTAAAAACTCAGTTACATTTATAAATATAATATGCTGACTAATAATATTGATTTCAACAGATTAGTATTCTCTACCTCAGTGATGATAATGAGTCGCAGCAGCCCTAAAACTGGTTCAATTGACTATCTTTTTATACAAATATGTAATTTATGTTGTTCACTGATGAAACATTCAAAGCGAAGCATGATGATGATGATTTAATGTGAACTCCCAGGTGAAGCTGCGGGCTTGGCTCTGGGTCTGGTCATGCTGGGCTCCAAGTCGGCCCAGGCGATTGAGGACATGGTGGGCTACGCTCAGGAGACTCAGCACGAGAAGATCTTACGTGGCCTTGCAGTGGGGATTGCCCTGGTCATGTACGGTTGCATGGAGGAGGCCGACACCCTCATTGAGAGCCTCTGCAGAGACAAGGTGTGACGTAGAGCCTTGCATGTCCACTAAGACCATAACAAACTTAACCCTTGATCAGAGAAGGAAATGGGCAGGGTATAAAGCTATTTCAGAATAACCTAATAGCCATTGTTTTTTATTAGGCTATTGTAGTGCACATATGTTTGATGTATTGCGCACTCTGTAGCAGACTGTTTATTTTACGTCACATGAGGCTTCTCTGTACTCGGTGCCAGGATTCGTTCTGTTAAAGTTAGCTGTGGGAAATGACTCAAACCCAAACAAACACAGCTCGACTCCCTGCTTTCTCTCATTGTTTATGATAGGACCCCATCTTGAGGCGATCTGGTATGTACACTGTTGGCATGGCGTACTGCGGCTCTGGGAACAACAAGGCCATCCGACGCCTGCTACATGTTGCTGTGAGTTTCACCTGCCTGGCCCTGAAGCACTAATACTGACAGGTTTATCCACCTGGCTGTAAGGAAATGGCTTTATAGCTTTTTAAAATTAATACTTCGTATTTTTGTAGCGTAATGAGGATTATTAATTTCTGTTAGATGTAAACTATTTCTATAGGATTTTCAGGATTTCTTTTTGATTGTTCGAAAGCTTTTAGCTTCAACAACAAAATTTAGATTGTAAGAAGTAAGAAAGTGTACAAAGCAGCAGAAATCAGTACACCTGTGTGTTAATAACTTGTTGCCCTGTAGGGGGTGCTATGTGCAAGCTAATTTTACATTGGGGAGTGATGGTGGAAGTGCTTTTCCACATCATTAAACATAGTTTAGGATGTAAGGTCAGTTTTTTCCCTTTATCTAATTGCTCTGCTTGTTTTAATGAAGGTGAGTGACGTGAACGATGACGTTAGAAGAGCTGCTGTTGAGTCCATTGGCTTTATCCTTTTCAGGTAGGATCCAATCTAAATTCCTTTAGTTTTAATCAGTGTGCCTTTTTATTTTTCACCAAAACCTTTTTTAGCACACGGATTTCGGTGTAGTTTAACTGTTGCATTGGGTTTCAAAGTTAAGATTAAATTAAGTAAAGAGTAAAAAGTACTTTTTGGTATAATGATTGGCACCAGGGTGAGAATAAGTTTCCAATTTTTTAAATTAATTAATTAATTTATTTTTTGTGATTTCTTTTCTACAGTGTAGATAAAGTAGAGATATTTTAAATTATCCCACACAGTGACAATAATATAGATTTTATTTCCCTTTGACATATGCCAGGTAGATCCAGTACAGTTATGGAGGTGTGATTTTACAGCTGAAAGTTGTTATTGTTTGTGGAGGGGGCTCTCCTGCAACTCCTCATGTTTGTCTCATAACTAGTGTCTTGCAAAAGTATTCACATCCCCTCAACTTCACAAACTTCAATGTTTATTGAGATTCTTTACTGATAGACCAACACACAGTTGTGCATAAATGTTAAGTGGAAGGAAAATTATGCAGTGTTTTCAGTTTTTGTTACAAATTAAAGACACAAGCGTTCCATATTTATTCTGATGCCCCAACATAAAATCCAGGCAACCAAATGCGTTTAGATGTCACCTAATTAACAAATGGAGCCTGCCTGTGTCTCATTCAATCTCAGTATTTCTTCAGAAGGGACAAGGAAGCTGGTCAGAGTTGGTGATGATATGCATGGAGCTAAATCGAGTTCAGTACTGGAAGAAAACTTTAAAAGACTTGTGGAGGAGCACCACCTTCAAGCTGGACTACAAACATCCTGTCAGAGCTATAGAGGAATGATTTAAATTAAAGCATATTAATGGGTCAGAGTGGGCCAGTTAAAGTCCAGAAACAAATCTGTGGGAAAATTGCTTTTCACAAATGCTCTCTACCTAACTGAACTTGAGCTACTTTACACAGAACAATAGATGTTCAAAGCTAGTTGAGACATAACGCTAAAGATCTGCAGCTGTATTTTGGGGATGAATATTTATGCACTTATCATATATTTATTTGAAGAAAATGAATATCGTGAACTTTGTTCTGTTGTTCTGTCACATAAAACCCCGACCAAACACACTGAGGCCTACGTTGTGATGCTGATAAATGCAACAGAATATGAAAATAATGAAGGGCTGTGAATACTTTGCTTGGCACTGTATTTACAGAGACTTTTCACTTACATTAATATCAATCTAATCATTAAAACCAAGCATTGTTCAATGGCACATCAAATAAAAATCAGTGTGTACACATTGAAGTCCAAAAAAGGCTCTGAATGGTGTATGTGATCAATTTGCAGCTACAAGAACCCTCCATAAATCTCCTTTGTTTAGAAAGACTTAGAACCACAGGATTACACTTTGTCCACACTTTTCCAACCCCAATGACTCATTTAGTGCATGCGCACTACCAAGCTATCAGGTCAACTCGAGTCTATCGTGTTTCTCTTTTTCATTATAAATAAATAGAGCTCTTGTAAGGAGTCAGTGGCCTAAGCTGAAATAAATCCGTCTCACACTTTGATGGCAATGCTTCTTTAGCTCTGTGCTATTCTGGTGTTTCTTGCTCCTTTAATCATATTTTCTAAATGATCTAAGCTAGATCTGTTATTACATTGCCGTTATCTGATGTATGAACACAAAAAGGAGTGGCAGCTGAACAATGTATTGCAAATATATATCGCCATCGCAATATAAATGTGAGCAATATTCAGTAATTATCGGCTGATATATTCCATTCACACAGCATTGAACATGCTAATGTAATATTTAGCCAGACTGTGTTCCTGTTCCCCTCAAACTTTGTTTCTTTAGTTATTAAAAAAAAGGCAATAACTTTCCATGTTGGGAAGTTTTTTTTGTTTTTTTTAAAGGAAGAATTACAAGATAATATTCTGCATTAAATAAAAGAACATGAAAGCTTAGAACTGCACCGGACTCAAAACAAAGAGTTTTATTTAAAACATTCAGGTTTCCATTTTTTCTCCTAGTTCGTTCATATAGAATGTACTGATCTTCCAAAACCCTTTTTAACTTGTCAAACCAGGATGCTGCAATACAAATACAAGACAACTTTCCAATCATTCAGCAAATTAAAAAAGTATATTTTTAAGAGTGCAAAGAATTTGCCCTTTTACAGTCATTAGTGTCTTAAAATGCAAGCATGCATGTGGTCTGAGAGTGCTCGCTGCATATTTAGACAGTCCAAATTGAAGGATTTTTATTATATACAGCATTCAGCGATTTTTGCAGGTTGTCGTGACTTTTGGCCTGAATTTGGTGGAATGGGATCCTATTCAGCACATTCTCTTCGTTTAGTGAAACTGGTGCAGCTTATTTTCAGCTCTTTTCTGAATGCCGTCTGGAAACTGAAACACTTTCTCCATGTATATTAACAAATTACCTCAGGAACATTAGCCGTGTTCAAAGGTCTGCTGAGCAACAGTCTACAAAGATGATGCAAAGGTTGTTTTATGGATTTAAAAGTGGGCAAACAACAAGGTAAAATGGCTTGCAAACGTTTTTCAACCCCTTGAAATTTTTTTTTGTCAAGTTACAACCTCAAAATTAAAAGTTCTGTATTAGGGATTTAATGTGATAAATAATGTGAGCAAACAGCATCATGAAGACAGGTCAGGAGGAAAGTTGTGGAGAAGTCTAAAGTAGGGTTGGGTTATAAAACAATATTGCAAGCTATGGACATCTCACTGAGCCCTGTTCAGTCTGAGAATGGAAACTGTACGGCCGAACTACCACAGTACCAAGATATGGCTGTCTATCTTAACTGACAGCCCAGGCAAGGAGAGTATTAATCAGAGAAGTGACCACAACCATGTGGAAGAAGGAGCTCTGGTCAAATCAGACATACCTTCAAAACACCATTTGTAACAGAAAACTAAGACTGTACATGACCCTGAACACACCATTCTCATGGTGAAACATGATGGTGGTATTACTGTGTTTTGGGGACACGTCTTCAACAGAAAGAGTGAAATTGATTTGAAGCTAGATGGATTTGAAGCTTTTAAGAGGCTGCGAAAGACATGAGTCTGTTAGGTTCACCTTCCAGCGGTGCAACGACTCTAAACATGCAGCCTGAGCTACGACCGTTCAGATCAAAGCATATTTATGTGAGCGTGTTTTACCAGCGTTCTTTATTTGAAGTGCACGTTTGGCATAAAGTGCCAGGTAAATTTCAGTTTTGATTGATTTTTCTTTTCCTCTCCGCTCCACGCTCCGAGTTATTTAAAAATTAACTTGACTGTCGGTGGAAGGGGGATCTGCCTCGCCCCTTCAATAAAGCTACCAGGAGAACACTGGCATTTATCTGTGTTCTTCCCCTCCCCGCTCCGTGTGTGTGTCTGCACAGAGCAGCCTTGCATCAAGACTTATGTTGGAAACAACATAGTTCCTCTCCCGCCGCGATAAACTGGTAACTTGTGAGGTGTAACAAGACAAAATGTTAAAGGGGTAGGAACACTTTTGCAAGGCTCTGCAAGGTTTTGTTCTTGTCCAGGCATCATTATGTCACATCGTTGCAGGTTGACTGCTTCTTTTTATTGGCAAGCCTTTGTCTTTGAGATTGAATCTGCACCATAAAACCCATCCATGTTATATTTAATTTAGTTCATCTTTGTTTTATACACAGCTTACATGTTCTTCCTGCTTAAAATCTTCATTTTCAGTCAAAAGAATCGTGTTCAACAGAACCTCCCCTGGTGACTGCACAGTTTGCTGGCACCTTGGAGGGCTTTGGTAGCTCACTCTTCCAATGCCGTTCTTCATTCCCTGCTTCATGAACAGTTTTGAGTTCTCTGCCATGGAAGATTTAAATGAAATGCTTGTAAGGGTCCAGTCTGCAGCGGTTGAGCCAAGCTGCCGTCCCGGCCTGTCTCTCGCACAGTTTTTGTATTTGCAGATGATGTAACGTGTGAACGCTTCCCTGAAGGTTTTATTGAAAAGTGTGTAGACCAGGGGATTAATCCCGGATGACATGTAACCAACCCATACAAAGATCTCCATCAGACGGGAAATGACTTTCTCAACACAGCTGGAGCACAGTGCCGAGGTGATGTTTGTTATGAAGAAAGGGCACCACATGACGACAAACAGGAGGAAGACTATGCCCAGCACCTTTGAGGCGCGCTGCTCGTTGCTCAGAGTCTGCATTGACTTCTTGCCCATCGTCGACATTCTGCGAAAGGATATTTCATTCTCCGTGGAAGCGTTCATCATCCCAGCGTTTGTTTTTTCTTGAAGCCTGGAAAGTCTGATATCCAGCATGTTCATTTGCTCAGCTTGTGGAGAAGCTGAGGCCGGGTCGCCTTGGAAAACCGTGGAGATTGGCGAGGAGCTTAAGCGATGAGTTACCTTTGACCGGAGCAAATAAACCTTTTTGCGCAGCACTTGCACAGTCAGAAGGTAGATGATCATCATGATGGCCAAAGGGATGAAGAATGCTGTCAGGGAGCCGAAGATGATGAACTCTGAGAAGGTTTCTGGCTTCAGCAAGCATGTATGGTTACTGTTGAAGGTGATGTTGTTGTGAAGATTCCTCAGCCCCTTTATTGGGATTGGGATCGCAATACCTGCAAAATGATAAAGGCAGTTAATACTGGCAGAATGCAGTTCTAAAAACAACAGTAATTATTCTGTTTTAATCATCCTGAACATTTCTTTTCTTTTAAAATGTTTACAAATGCATAAAATCAGTAAAATGATGTTTAAGGGATCATTTCAAAGGTCATTGATCTCTTTCACATTTGCAAAAACAGCTGGCTTTCTCTGAGGTCATTTTAACAGTCTATTATAAGCTTTTAAGTCCAGGAGATTATGGTATGTTTGTGGTCAAGCACACCGGATCATTTTTATTTCCCAGTAAGTCCAAACTCACAGGATAAGTTAGTCACAGTACAACCTTCCATCACATTTACTCACCTACCCCATGTCTTTACCATTTATGTAAGATTTTCTTTAAGCGCAACAGATATTTGGCTCCTGACCTGAGCGGCCAAAAATCTTAAATCAAAAGCTTTGTTCTTAAGGGGGAAAAACCTAACCGTAAAAAAGGCGACTAATACATGATGCGGGGGTGAACAATTCATTTTCCTGAAAGGCCGCATGAGTAACTATGATTGGGCTCACTGGCTGAGCTAAATTATTCCAAAAAAGTATAGTTAGTATTAATCTCTAGATCTAATTGAAACATAAAAATAAAATGTGCATTACTGACTTACTGAAAATAATTGCCTTTCAGACGCATTAAAACAAGCTGTAATCCTAGAGAACAGCAGTCTGTTCTCTATAAGCCGAGCCACCTTACGTTCGATCGGTACCATATTAGGAGTTCTGTATTATTGCTTGCAGTGCTTTCTGTGACTATTAAAACGTTGGCCACAATCTTCTGTTCCCGGTGTGGCCATCTAATGTAAGACTCCACCGAACAGGCTGAATATCTAATTGGGATGCAACGTTTGAGTCTAACATTTAAGTGTGATTAAAGATGCAAAAAAGGGGGAAAAAACATCTTCACAGCACTGTGTGTGCACCAACGTTGGGTCAAATTCAGAAAAAGAGACAATACTTGGACCTCCATGTATTGTCTCAGGTCTGAGTGCTACAACATTAGGAATGGCTTTGTAGCCCTTTCCAGACTGATGGATCAGTTTTTGTGTTGCTTGTTGAGATCTTTCAGCCTACTTCGTGTTGTCAAACAGGTTTTATTACGTGATCTTTGTTCTGAAGGTCAGGCAGTTATCAGGCTTGGGTGTGGCTAGTGAAACTGAACCAAAATAAACGTGGTTAATCATATTTGATGTATAATGTAAGGAAGACGTTACATTTTTTACATAGGTTTAGGGTGGTTTGAGTAGCTTTTTTTTTCTGTTGCATGTACTCAGGTTTGATATTACAGTTGCTTCTAATAATCTGAAAAATGGAATAATAGCAGAAATCTGTAAGGGTGCAAATACTTATTCTTGGCACTGCGCAAGCTAGCTAACAAGGCGACCCAAACAGAGAAACAGAAGTCCTCCTCACGGGTCAGTCTGGGACATCTAAAAGACAGGATATGGTCCGGAGGTCGTAAAATGCAGAGTTCTTTACTTGGAGGAAGGATGATTAATATGATTACCAATGGATATGAGCCAAACGAGTGCAATCTTGGCCAGTGCCTTGGCTCTGGATTTGTACTGGCTGTGTTGGATCGGCCTCTTGATGGCGATGTAGCGATCCAGTGAGATGGCACATAGGTGCATGATGGACGCTGTAGAGAAGAGCACATCAAGAAAGAGCCAGATTGGGCAGAGAAAATCCGGCAGGGGCCATCTAGAGTCTGAAGAGAAGATAAGGTGAAGGTTAATAGTAAATCTGAACTAGTAGTTATCACTGATTATGTCTTTTCTCATTTTCTTTCCAAGAAAAGCGTGTTCTCATCATCATCAATATTATTATTATTATTATTATTATTATTATTATTATTATGGGACATTCAACACTGCTGAAGAGATTACAAGTGTCATTCATGCAAAAAATGGATGTTTGTTTATTCTTGTGAGGAATGTCTTTACTGGAAACTGAGGGTTCACTGACTGTTTATGGAGCTAAAAGTTCTTCATGTAGATTGTGGCTTTGACTCCGCTCAACAGTAGTGTTTATTTTGACTTCCAGGCATAAAACTGGCAAGAAATTTGTCCTGGCTTCTGTCTCCCACTCCGTTAACTTTACAAAAGACTGTTTGTGGAAATATTTCTTATGTTTTTTTTCTTCTGATGATTATGTCCATTTCATGTATGGTTCAAACTGGGGGGGAATTTTTGACTCACAGCTTTGGTCAGTTTGGGAGGATTTCATTGACAAATCTTTCCCTCTGAGTTGACGCTCTCTGGCGGTTTTGTGAATTGTTAATTACATCTGTCAAGAGAATAAACAGAATAGGCTGAGAAAATCAGCTTGCTACTTTTAAATTGAAATAGGAATGTCTGAATCATAAAACTTTGGTATAATATTTGACTTTCTCAGCAGGCGGCTGCTTAGTTGTGGTCTTTTTACAGAGGCCTTAAAACTTCTTCTGTGTTCATTTAAAAGCGGTTTATTTTTTTTGCTTTTGTTCTTAATATATATATATATTTTTTTTTTTACTATCACTGATTATTATTAATTCCAGCATTTTCTGGTCCCCTCTGTGTTCATTAAGAAGTGCTCTGATGTTACAGTTTTTCATGTAATTTTGAATTTTTAGAAAGTTAGGAATTTTAGAAAACTACCAAACGACAATATTTAAATTTTAAGCCTTAAAAAAACCTTAAATTCACCCAAATCAGTTCATGGTACTAAACTCTTTTCGTAAAATGTTTAATTTGTACATTTGTGATTAAAAAAATAAATAAGACAATAAGATGAACAACTAACCTATTAAAAATTAAGCAGTATATTCATTTTGTTTGTTTTATTTTTATTTATTAACGTTTTCGTGTTAGAGATGCACTGGCAGCATTCGCTTGCTCACTGTTTTGTATTTCTGGCTGAGGAATATAGGAGGTATTATGCTGTGTCAAAACTACAAGCCCCATGATGCTTTGAAGCAATAAGTCTTGATTCAGCTGACCTCACAAACCCAGTTCAGGCTATTAAAATCAACAGTTTCTCGTTACATTGTTCACTCCCAGCTCCTTCATCCTGTCAACGCGTATTTCTAAAGAGAGTTAAGATTAAAGCAGTGATGAAGCTGGCTAAATCCATTTTTAATAACCGTTATGAAGCTTATTATAGGTATTTTAGTAAATGCTGCAATCTAATAGCCTATGTGTAAAGGCAGTCAGGTCGCAAACCAAAAACATGTCTTTAGGCCAATGAAGTAACATTTAAGAGTTAAGTTTTAACTTGATGATTTTCACTATCCATACCGGTAAAAACCTTGCAGGAACTCTAATCGTTTCGGTATGCAGTGGGAACTGCATACCGAAACGATTTTCCCACTGGGTTAAATGGGTTGAACGAGTTGGGAACAGTTTATGGTTTTAGCAGAAAGCTGCAGAACATTTCTAGAATACCTGTCTGGATTTATGTTGCACACACAAAGCATCAGTCGACCTGTCTGTTTATTTTTTACCACTTGGCCAGCGTTGCTTTTAGCATTGTTTAAATATCCGAATGACATCCCGTCCAGACAGGTCTGGCCCACCCGCTTTGATTTACAGCGATTCTTCTTATTTTAAGCTGTTTTAGATACTTTGAAATGTTTGTTACTAACAGCAGGTCATCACTGCTTGTGAGGGTACAGCGTCCTGTGCTTTATGACCCAGGGTTTCTCACGTCTCCCTCTGCATTGGTGTGAGGTGCTGAACCTCCTCCTGGCAGTTTCACATTGTTCAGTCAGCTCTGTTATGCCTCACCCCAGCCCCATGTACAGATTATATGTCCCTGTTTACGTCTCCCTGACCTCCCCCAGCACACTTCAGCACTCTGCGCTGCATCTGTGCTGAATGGAGCCAACTGCAGCTGTCTGGGTCTGTAAAGATCCCAGGCATTTAAAGAGTTTCCTCTTTACAGTGATGCTAAAGGTGAAAACCACCTTTACAACAGCAGTAATAAAATTAAAGTTGTCATTACTACATCAAAGAAAATGCTGAAGCTGTTCCTAGTGAATTTAGTTGAATATAATTTCATAAAGTTTTTTATTTTCATTGGCCTTTTGTGGTTTTTCTTGTCATCCTGGTTTCTTTTAGGTCTAATCCTTTTCTTTCTGCTTCAGAAACGCTTAAAACTAACTTTATTTTAAATACATATAAAATGTGAGGTTTTCTTATAAAATTGACACAACTACAGATTAATTTCAAGGCTCTTGTTAATTATGATGGAGAAAATGGAACCCAAGCAGGGTCTGTATCGAGGCAGACACAAACCATTATGGAGGAGGAAGCCTTGTGTAACACCACCTTCCACCCGTGTGTGTGTGTGTGTGTGTGTGTGAGAGACACATAATTACTTTCTGGCCCATTACCAGATTAATTGAATTAAGGAAGAACAGCTTCACCACAGCATGAATTGTGTTGTTGTGCTAGAGGACGTGGAATCGAGGTGTAAATCGGCCGACATGCAGCTGTATTTATTCAGAAAAGAAGTTATTGTTTCCTGTTTTTTTTTAGTTTTTTTTATAGCGTGTCATAATAATCCCAGAGAGCTCAGCTCAGGCCCTGCAGCTTGAACCACAGAGGAAATTGGATTTATTGTTCACAGTCTTTTATTGTCGCTCATCTGAACTTTGTGCTTAGTACCTCTTAAAAAATAAACTTTACTCTGAGTTCGCTTGGTGCAATCTTAGAGTGACTTATTGATCTTTTGTGACGTGTATCTCAGTATTTTCTTCTCCCACAGCTACGTTTTTCTGAGTCGTTAACAAATTTTATTTTTTGTGGGGAGCTCCCTTTTCATTTAGTAAATTACTGTTTAATCCATACAAGTTAATAGTTGGATTTGATCAAGATTGGATTGGAAAAAAGAAAGCTTGACATTAAAGTTGGAAATTTAACTTTCCAGTTTGGGAAACTGTGTTGCTTTGGTGTAGCAGGTGTTTGTCTTCATAAGACATTTTAACATTATTGTGTCTACTTACTGTAAAGAATAGTGACGAGTGCGATGGGCATCACTAGAAGTCCCACCAGCAGATCAGCGACGGCAAGCGACATCAGAAAGTAGTTGGTGGCATTTTGCAACTTTCTTTCAAGCGACACGGCCAGAATGACCAGTATGTTTCCTCCGATGGTGGGGATGATGACCATGACGATGAGCAGGGCGGCCCATCTTAGCTGGAGCTCAGGTGCCTCGTCTGCGTGGGAACTGTTATTGACCGGTTGAGACATGTTGCTGCTGGTACCACAGCGGGACTGAGCGTGGGCGGTGGCTCTGATCTCTCTGCTTTCGGACACTCGGTCAGCATGGTCACTGGGTCCCACGAGCACAGGCGCAGGGTCTGCTGGGGCCACTCAGGGTCGGTGCACAAGACGCATCGTCCCTTGAGCAGAATGAAAAGTCTATGAAATGATGATCTGTGAAAGATTTAGGGTGCAAAGTTAGCAGGGTCGCTGCAGTAAACGCCAGCGCTGGAATAATCCCATCACGTGTAGAACCTCCACAGCAAGACGTTCACAGAGGTCCTGACTTTCCCACGCAGCCGATTCTCCTGTCATCCACTTCAATAAGGAGAAAAAGTTTTACCTTTTGTTTGAATCATAGGTTTTATTTCAATATTAGGATACATAATTTCTTGGAGTAGTTTCTGTCTCCTATAATACATTCTAACTTCCTAAAATATCCAGTTGATTTCCGTTTCTGAAAATTGTTGACTTTAATTTTTAGAGGAATGAGTCGGTATCATAAGCATGAACATTTCTTACCTTTTTCCCAGGACGGCACGTATTGAGCCCCTTTTTGCATTTCAGTCCTTTAAGTATCTTCCCAAGCTGCTGCGGAAAATACTGCAGCTCGATGCCAAATGCATTTCAATCTTGGCTATGTGTGTGTATATTCTTCCACAGCTTTTATCGCTTCCCTTTACTTCAACGTTTTCCACATAAGGATGAAGCCGAACGCCCTGCCGCAGCAGTTAAATCCTTCCCGGACTGTAGCGATCCATGATGTGGACTTGGCTTTCCTTCCACACGTTGGAAGAAACTCCAGGCTTGCTTTGCATCACCTAAAGCGATCACAGGTTTAAAACTTTCAGATGTTGCGGCCCCGCTGCCTCCCTCCCTCACTGGTTGTGGTTCGCAGTCTGTAATCGGCTCGCGCTCTCTCTTGTCTCATTCGCTGTCTCATCCCCCCCCCACACACACACACACACACACACACTTCCCCACCCTCCCCTTCATCTCGCGAGCCAGACTCTATACGAAACAGATGACTGTCCTGTCGCTGGCCACATGCCAGCGGTTCAGGGAGGTAATTTCCCTCAACACAGCCGTCCCACTGTTTATATTTGCCACTCTGTTCTCTCCCCCATTCGAAACGCGCAGTGACCCGGGGGGGCGGGGGGGGTAGCAGTGGTTTATTTTCTGTTGTGGTTGCACTGTAAAGCTTTTGTTTTTTGGTTGTTTTTTTTTTTTTGGCCTTTTGTCCTCGGTGGACTCATATTTTCAAGCCTTGAGAGTCAGACCCAAACCTCTTTGTTAGTCATGCTTGATGAGAGATGGACCTTCACTGCGTTTTCCTAACTGAGATGGATGTAGATTTAAATGCAAAATGGTGAAAACCTTATGTTTATGGTGCACAAATAACCCAATTACTCCTGCCAAAGAAAAGAAATTGAAATATTAAGATACTTGAAGTTTAGAACATACTTGTAAATGCAAAAAAGACAAATACGTCTAAATGTATTATGATTTTATTTCCACCGTTTTTGCACATATTCCTTTGCTTGTACAAAAGAATACAGGACCCTTTTTTTTAACTGTAGACATGGGAAAATTAGGAATATTTAATTCTCATAATTACAGAAAACTCACTATTATGTGCAATAAATCAAGATGCCTTTTAAATCTCTTAGCCAATAGTCATATAATTGGTAAAGTAGTTTTTATTGTGCTCCAAAGCATTATTTCTGTTTTTCCAACCATGCTTTATTATATGAATAGTTTCAAGTAAAACCCTATTTCATATTTCTAGTATATTACTTTTGTTGTTTTCTGAGGGCATACTGACCAAAGTATATCCATCCCTTTTTATAATTTATGATTAAACATGCTTTTGACTTACTGGACATGGGCTGAACTTTAATTAAATCTAAGTGTCAACAAGGAAATCCTCCCTGGTTTATTGGCTTTCTGATATACCCTAGTTTCTTTATTATGTGTTTAGATGAGTGCTTGTAAGGGACACAAGCACATTACCCAGCAAAATGTTGACCTTTTTTATTTAGCTTGTGTTCCTGCTTCCCTTTCAGTGCATCTGTTGCCTCTAATCACACTTAAACAAGAGCGAAACATTTACTAAGCTAGTTAAAAACATTTGTTTTGGTACTTTTCAATTGATTTTGAGGTTTAATCCAACATTTTATCAAGTTTTTTTTTCAGTAACATTTCAATAAATACCTTTCTTTTAGGCAAATGTTTTAAATGATCTCAGTCTTGAAATGATTGAAGCATGTATAATTTTTGGTAAGTGGTTAGTTTTCTCTTCAACAGCTTGGGCTTCAATGAACTTTTTTGTTTTTAATTTCAAGTTCAGTTTCTGGGCGGTTAGTATGGAAAGCCAATGACCCAGAAATGTCCCAGTTGTTGTGTTGGGATTTTGGCGCGGAGCAGAATCCTCCAGGATGGGGGGAACCATGATGTCCTTCAGTCATACTGGAAGCTGGTCGTCCTTCCAGTAACTAGCCATTAAATTATATATATAACCACAAAATCAATCGATTAAAAAATACCTTTTTATCTTTTCCATCATGCAAACAAGTGGTTTCCCAGAGAAGCTGTTTATTGTTCCTATTATTTTTTTGTTCCATCTAGGGCTGAAACAATTAGTTGGATTAATTGTGATTAACTGATTATTGAAATAATGGTCAACTAATTTAGTAATCGAATAATCATTAACTGGAGGTAATAGACTAAAACATGCCATTTGCTCAAAGAAAAACCCACTCAGAGCAGTAATTAGACCAAAACTGTACGAATATATACACATTTTGCATTTAAGATGAAAAACCTTGTTTGTCTGTAAATATGCTCCATCCAGAACTCCTCGAGTGGCTTAGCTGTAGCTTCAGTTAGTTCATCTGCTGTAAAAGAAATCTATGAAGAAGCTTTTGCTATCTAGTTCTTAATCGAAAAAGTATTCCACAGATTAATCGTTTAGCAAAATAATCGTTGGTTGCATTATTTCGATGCCTCTATTATGTTGGAATTCACTATAATTTTGAGTGGGGGTCCATGTTTTGGTTTGTAACTGATTGTTTTGAACTTAAATCTTTAAATAAATGGACTTGAGATTCTTCACCTTTTTTAATACTTGCTGTCCTTGTCTTTTTCTCACCAGGACTCCGGAGCAGTGCCCCAGTGTGGTGTCTCTTCTGTCAGAAAGCTACAATCCTCACGTGCGCTGCGGGGCTGCCATGGCTCTGGGCATCTGCTGCGCTGGGACAGGCAACAAAGTAAGTACATCCCTCTCTCAAATATCTGTTTCTTCCAGTTTAACCGGTTGCTTCACATCCTCTTCATCGATTCTGATTCGCTGCTGTTTATAGAACTCTACCGATTTATTGGTAATTCATCATTGTTTCATTTTAAAAAGCTGTTTTCTTTGTGTTTGCTGCCCATTTTTTTACACCACAGGTCCTTATGCTTCCATTTCATCTTTCTTTCGTCCTGGCACCACGTGTGCATCACTGATATAAAGATAATCCATGCTGAATGAAGACTTCATTTAAGCAGCTGGGTCACGGCTCATTTATGAAACTTATGCAACAGAAGACTTCAGCCTAGATTCTCCCTATGTGACCCCCTGCAGAAGAGGAACCTGTCAAAACATCTAACTTCGCTTTGTGCACTTTGGGTTGCTGTGTTCAGTTATTGTGACTTTTATTTTTGAACCGTTGTAGGTATAATGGGAAGCCAGCATGGAAAAACTCAAATGTGAAAAGTTCACCGCAGATTAGCGTCTAAAATGATCTGAGTTGGCAATCTGTCGTTTGGCTTCACGCTGTCCTTGTGATCGGGTTCTCTAAAGTCCAAAAAGGAGAGTGAGGAAGGCAGATGCAGGGGGTGCTGCCAGTTCCTGGTTGTCTAATTATGCGGGCTAAAAAATCAGGGGAAAAGCTGACTTTGTGCCATCTTTCAGCTTGTCTTGCAAATTGGAGGGAAAATTTCATTGTTTTTGTGCTCTATCACAAGATACTGTTTTTACAAATTTGTATAAATAGAGAAATTATTTTGTGGTTAAATGAGTTATGCTGTGATCAAGTTGTTTAGTCTTCCAGACGGCTTTTACAAATATTGAACTTTAATGTTTAAAGGACCAAAAACTGGAGGAAAAAGCCCAGCAGTGTGCATCGATTGTGTCCTTTAGCTGCCAACTTGGGTTGCTGATGGCCCCCCCCCCCATAACACAGCATCACTTATCGCCCCATAGCGCGGCCGTCTCAGCCAGTTAGGCCGAGAGCTCGGATGAAACGTAGTTTATTTTACCTCCACTGTCATCATCTTGGTTTGTTTCTCTTTCCTCTGCGGGCCCGACACCTCCCTCTGAGCCTGCTGGTGTTAGTTTCAGCCGTAACTGCTCAAGAGAAATAAAAGCTCTAATGATGGACTGGCTGCAGAGCAGAGCGGAGCGCAGGAATAAGACAAGAGGTTGTCCTCCCTCATTCACTCCCTCCTTCGCAGCACTCATGGGAAGAGAGTAATTGTTAACTGTGTTGTCCAGGGAAACCAGATATGGATGACACTAATGTCATTAATTTGTGAGGTCTGTTTGCCTCCGCTGATAATGTCTTTTCCTGTATTTAACCAAACGAAAGTGCCAGTGTTGGAGTGATCTGTTCGTCGTGAAGGAAAAAGGTTGAAAACATATCAAAACAAAAAATAATTCCTAGTTTAATTGTTTTGCACAGCTGGAAAACTGTTAATCCATCGCTAAGCTCTGGCAGAAAACCCAGAGAGTACAGTTGACTTTTTTAAGGTCTGATATATACATAAACTCAGCGTATTTGTGCTAAAAATTCCTATCATGCCTATTTTTTTTGTTGTTTTTTTTTGTTTCTACTAAAAACAAATGATGTATTCCCACTTGCATCACTTTCAAACAAGGAAAATCACTTAAAATCAGAAAAAACTAAAGCTTTGAAAATCGAGTCTGCTGTGGTCTCAAGACCGGTTGTGTCTCAGTTCCGACTGCATGTTTACTCGGTCTTGTTTCAGTTTTGGATGTGTTGGACCGCCTTCAAATACAATAAAGGTTTTCACTTTGAAAATGTCAACGTGCCTCCATGTACCAAGGACGAGGGAAAAAAGAACGACAGAAATATTTTCCGGTGCAAATATATGGATGTTTATCCGGCTGTTCCACATGGAAAAAAAACATGAACGCTACATGAGCTAAGTCTGCAGTTATTGTTTGGCTGGTTGCAATGCACTCTTCAGAGTTGTCTGGTTTGTCTCTTTAATTTGTTTCCAGCTTGTCGGGTTTATTGGACTGCGGCAGGTAGTTGAGGCTCTGCTTACATCCAAGTTTGGTTTCACCTAAATGTTGTTGCTGTGCAGCTAACTGAAAAAAGTTAGGCCAGTGCAACCAGTTAGTGTGGAGCTCAGCTAAAGGTTAGCTTGCTCATGAGCTGCCAAATGCAGATTTTCATTAAACGTTTGCAGCAACAACTGGTATTATAACAGCTAGTCCCTTAAAACGGCCTCTCACTGGTTTTGTCTTGGTCTTGTCTAATCCTTCAACTCCTTCATGGAATAAATCCATTAATTAAACATTGATTATTTTCATTCAGTGCATTAAGCCCACAAATTACAATCTGGAAGTTTTTTTGATGATTGATTTTTCAAGGTTTATGACACTTTTTTTCTACCTTTCCTTCACAGGAGGCTATCAATCTCCTGGAGCCAATGACCAATGATCCAGTGAACTACGTGAGACAAGGCGCCCTCATTGCCTCTGGCCTCATTATGATCCAGCAGACTGAGGTTACCTGTCCCAAGGTGAGTGTATAGGCAAACTGGCTTTATTGTGTGCAGCCAGGATCATTCAGTTTGTGACCCCTCTGTTAAACAGCAGAGGAATTACCTTTTGAGCTCAAATCAGTCTATAAGAAATGAAACGCTCCTAAACCAAACCAGTAGGTGAGAAAACTACAGTTGGAAAAGAAAACACGGAGAAAGTGAAATGCCTCAGGATTGTACAGAGGAGAGAAGCAGTTTGGGAAGACATAGAGAGTCTATTACTGGCATAACTGCACACACTCAGCCTTGAGGCACCTCGTCCTTTGTCACTGACTGTTAAGAAATGCCAGACACATTTTCAGAGACCTCTCATCTGCACAGCAACAGATCTAAAGACTCGAGCTGGTATGCAGGATTGTACAGGGAACGCTTTTCTTCCTTTTAAGTTTCAAACAGCTGAACATCAAAGGGTTTCCCCTAGCCTTTTTGTTTTACCGCTCTGCACCATATTAATACGCATCTGGTTTACAGTTTATCAGACAGAAATGCAAAACTAAGATCTGTCCATCCTGCTTTTGCCACATTGGTCATTTCGCCCAAGTGGTTAAAAGGCCTTGCAAAAAGTGTTGACTGCTTCATTTGTTGAACATGTCATCCTGTGACAACTTCAGATTTCAAACATGTTGCAGTTTGATGTATTCACAAAATTCAAAACGTGTTGTTTTTATTTTTAGGTGAACCAGTTCAGGCAGCTTTACGCCAAAGTGATCAACGACAAGCACGACGACGTTATGGCGAAGTTCGGCGCCATCCTGGCCCAGGGAATCCTCGATGCAGGTCAGACTCCAAACAGAGCGGCTGCGGGTTTACCCTCATCTCTCACTGAGTGGGAGATTAAACGAGTTGGTGCCTCATGCGGTCTAACCCCTCGGAGGGAACAAAAAGCTCTACATTGTTTAATTGCACGGTATACAAGGCAAACTGCTCTAAATGCCTTGTGGTTTCTGTGTGCCTTTTACGCCCAACACAAAGCTCCCCTCTTGGTGCTGACCACCCGTGCACTCGGTCTCTGGAACAGATCAGGCTAAGGTGCATTAGCGCCTGGGGGTCCTGCTCTGCTCGCTGCCACGTGGCCCGTTGGCGTCCACCTGGTGGTTACTGTTTGCCTCATATTCTCTGTGTTTGTATGTCTGTGTGAGTGTTTGTGGACACAAGCGAGCAGTCAGTGTGTGTGTGTGTGTGTGTGTGTGAGGTCCATGTGAGTTGTGTACATCATCATATAAGAAGCTTCAAAGAAATCCCACAAACCCTCACTGTGCTCCTACACTGAATGAAAGCAGCCCTCCTTGTTGTTTAAGACAGGAACATACTTATTTTATTTGTAATAAACATGTTTGTCGAAGGCAGTAAACTAACTGCCTTCAACAAGGGGGGGCATTTTCTTTTCCCCACGGATTCAAGTGTTTCACCACAGAACCAATCAGGACAAAATAGAAATTTGAAATGGAAAAATATTTGAATGAAGGCCAGAGACTAAGAGATTTCAGTTTCCTAACAAAATAAGTAAGAACAGAAAATGAAAAGCAGTCTTTACTCTGCCTCAGACACATCAAACAAACAATGCTGCATGGTTTGTCCAGATGACTGCAGATAATGGGCAGATTAAGCCGTCTCTTACTCCAAACCCTGTCAGAGGAGCTGGCTGTGGTTGCAGCCGGGCATTTAGAGGAAATGCCACATATGTTGAGGCTTTTCTCCGATTGGGCCAACAGATATAAAGACCAGATATCAGGGTTGAGCTTTGAGAGGCTGAGATTGCTAAAACCGTAAATAGGCAATTGTCTGGTGCCAAATGTTTTATCTTTTATATAGAGATTAGGAGATAAGTGAACAGTTTCTGATCCAAATGTATGAATGCAGCATTTGCAACCATACATGGATTACTAAAGAAGGTCACAGACACACAATCTAATCCAGAATATTTCAATCATCTACAGCAACTTGCAAATGTATCCATACTCTTTGTAGATTTCCACATTTTTTCCAATTGCAACTTAATCCTGATGCCCCTATGGAAAATCCAGTAATCTAGTTGCCTACAGATGTCAATCCGTGCGTAAAATTCAATCATCCTGAACACACCATCCACACAGTGAAACATGGTAGTGTGAGCGTCATGCTGTGGGGATGCTTTTCTTTGGTTTCATGGGAAGATGCTTAGTTCTTAATGTAGGACGATCCTGGAAGAAAACTTGTTAGAAGCTGCAAAAGATGCAAGACTGGACTGGAGGTTCACCCTGCAGTGGATCACAGCGTGTTTGTGTGCCAGAAATGGCCCAAGCAAGTCCAGTTCAGGGTCTGTGGCAAGAGTTGGAAAGTGTTAAAAGACTTCCACCTTTTAAAAATCATTTTTTTTTAAATCATTTTCCTCGCACATAAAATCCCAAAGAGTTTATTGATCCTGCTTACAAAGAAATAAACAACTTCTGCCTCTCACATAAACATGGCTGAAGCTGTAGATTGTTTGCATTTTTTATTTTACAAGTTTCCACATTTCCTCTTCAATCCCTCAGTCTGTCTGGTTTTAGTCCATGATGGTGATACGTCATGTGTCAAATCGGCACAATGAACCCGTTTCCCTATGCGTTTCCTCTTTGTAGCTGAAGGTCCACTCTGAGTGGTTGCCCGTGTTTTCACTGCATTGCACTCTGCTGAATAATATTTAAATCCATTCAGACAGGGAACATTAGCTCGAGCGGGTTCTGTTTGGATGTCAGGCATGTGCAGGCTCATGTGGTGTAAATGTTTAAGTGTTCTGGGTCTTGCAGGTCTTTAGTAGTGTTTGAGGTGCAGGGTAATTGTATTTAATTTGACTGGCGGAAGCGATTAGAGCTCAGTTTCATGAACACTGGTCCTCATTAGGCAGGAAATGTCAGCCTCCAGCTCGTCCTTCCTCACTCTTCGTATCCAAGTCTTCACTTTCTCGCCTCAACAGGTTGAGCCTATACAGGCCGACTCTTCATCGTTATTGATACAGTCTATTACTTAGCTGTTTTTACTCGTGTTTGTACAGAAAAACATGCCCTGACTTTCTCTATCATACAACTGAGGGATTCTGTTTTCAGACGCCGGTTCTGGTCGTTCATACAGTCGCCCTACAGCTCTGAAGACTCACCGCCGTCCCAACACCCCTCCAACAACTCCCTGGAATGAAAATTGGCTCTCCAAGCTGAGAGTTGGCAAAAACAGCGGGTGGAGACGGTGGGGGCTCCCCGTCAAGTACACTCATACTCTTAAGTATTTAAGAGACTTTTATATCTTTGGCACGGGGAACAGAGCTCATTAGGAAACCTGGCCATCGTTCAATCTGCTGCACTGGAAGGGGTTTTCAGCGCCGGTTCAGATGTCAAGATAAGGCTCTTGTGTTGAAGTCATCCCAGCGACCTCAGACCAGAATGGATGGGAGACGACAGCGCATGATTTAGGAGGTATTGTTAAAGATGAGTTCATTTTTAGTTGGAGGAACGACTCCCTGACGAAGTGCACTCTGGGAAAAATATTTCTTCTCTCGCCCACATGGGATGACGGGTTCATCCTCTTGTTCTTCCCCTCCCTTTGTCTTCTGGCCTTCTTCTGTTGGTTCTGGACGCAGACTCGCTGTGGATTCCCGTTAACACTGTCGCAACTTTGACCGATGTTCAGCTTTTCAGTTATCGCCAAAGATAAATGTGAAAGTAGGTAAACACATGCTTTTTTTCTTCTTTTTTTTAAGCATTACAAAATAGATTATCATATTAAATAAAATCACCAGATGAGAAGGTTTATAGTATTAACTAGAGCTGCAACTTACGATTATTTTGCTAATTGATTAATCTGTTGACTTTTTTTTTTTGATTAATCCATTAATAATCGGAAAGCAAAAGTTGCTTAATAGAAGATTTTTAACAGAATTTTAACCAGGAGAAGCTAAAGCTAAGCCACTGGAGTAGTTCTGGATAGAGCGTATCAAAGAAGGCTTTTCATCTTAAATGCAACATGTAGATATTATGCAGACTATAACATGCAAATGGCATGTTATAGCCTGCATGCTCCAGTTAACGATTACTCAGTGACTAAATTGGTTAACTATTTCAATAATCGATTAATCGCAATGAATTTTTTCAGCCCTTGTATTAACTCCTTTGTCTGAAGCATGAAGCTCATACTTAACTCAACAGGTAACATTACATCATTAAATGAAACTGTATGACATCCTGATAAAATGTTATAAAGTTCACATATGTTGCTTAAATCTAACCTTTTAATATTCGTATGTAGCTGCATCAAATACAGTGGAAATACATCCAGTCAGCAGGGCTGCTTCACACTGTTTAATGTCTGGGAAACCATGGAGTCGATTTTAACTATAGTTCCATGTCTGGATGGAGGATGAAGATGAAGAAAATCAGTGAATTTCCAGACTTGATCATCTGTCCCACTGTCAGTGTGATTTAACTCACTACAACCATTTGTTTTTCAATAAAAGATGCACACATATCAGTCCATCTACCCAGCTATCCTCGCTAAAGTCTGTTTTTTTTCCAAGTTTTACTATAAAAGCTTGATTGCTGTAGTAATATCTAAAACACAGGGTAACCTTCACTTTTGTACATAAGCAATGGTTTCAAAAATAATGGAGACCTCTGGAAATGAAAACAGTAGTTAGTGTAGGTAGAATGAAAAAGCCAGTTATCATCATTTCAACTAACGTTTAAAAGCTAAATTTGACATTTGTGTGCAGGTCAAGGCGGCACAATATAACACGAATTTACAGGCATTGCGATATCAGTGTGCTCACTATTAATGTCACAAAGAGCTGTAAAGAAACTAGTAATTGTTGGCAGATGTGATCTAAGTGCCGTCAAGTCCACACATTGCGTGCCGATGTAATAATCAGCATGGTGGACAATGCGTGTCTGGGTGTACCTGGCTTGTCATCATGTCTTTGTCAATTACGACAAAAACATAACAGAATGAAGCCAAAAGACGGCTATCTGTGGGTGGCCAACATCCTGGACGGGGCCCTTGTTAACCTCACAGTCCCTCATCTTGTCATTTAGAACATAATCAGTATTAAATGGTTCAGCAGAGATGAAATCTGTTTTAACTGTTAACCTTTTTTTGTTTACTGCCTCTCTGTCCCATTTAGCTTGTCTGTTAGTCATGAAAACGTCTGACTTTCCTAAATCCTGTTTTAGCCTTTATCGGATTAATACGCCAGTTGACACCGTTTCTCATTTCTCTTCTCATCATTCTTTGTTGCATAATCAGACCGGTTCTGTTTCGCTCTCGGTTTTATTGACATGCAACTGTGCACAGCCTGAAACCTCTCCGTCTTCCATTGTTCAGGTGGACGCAACGTGAGCATCTCTCTGCAGTCCAGGACCGGTCACACCCACATGCCGTCGGTCGTCGGCCTGCTCGTCTTTACTCAGTTCTGGTTCTGGTTCCCTCTGTCTCACTTCCTGTCGTTGGCCTTCACACCAACCGCCATAATCGGCCTCAACAAGGACCTCAAGGTACTAAAACAGCTGTGGTCGCCGCCTCTGGCAGATCGTGGAGGTGAAATTGGTCAAATACAAATCGAACAGTCAAGTCAGAAGTTATGATGATTTTCTGCTTACAGCTAATGAAGAGATTAGAAAATCACATCAGACCAAAAAATAAAACATATTTTTAAAGACTCCCATGGAAACATTTGGTATCAACTTAATTCTTTTAATGTGCACCATTGCTAATTGCAGTCATCTCCATACAAAATAATTATTCAAGAATTTCACTAACAAAAAAAAAAACTGCATAGGATACACCTGTTTATACTTCCTATAACATATAATGATGTCATCGGTTTTACTTTTGTTCAGAGATTATTATTATTACTATTAATATTATTATTAGATGAAAAAGTCAGTGTTTATATCAAAGCTTTACAGACTTGCTCTCCGACTCCGTGTCCTGCCTTCATTAAAGATAGAAATGCTCTGAAATCCTTGCAATCAGATTATTTCCAGGCTTTACTGTTCGTTACCTTTTAGTTGTTAAAGCAAAACTCTCATCATATCTTGATTTGAGCCAAATTAAAGCTAGATCACTGAAGATTGGTCTTGGATGGTTCTTAAAGACTGACAGTTGCCTAAAACATGAGGCCTGGGCTGGAAAACGGGGGTTAGAGTCACAGAGCCATCCAGATCTCAGTCCTGCAGAAAATCTGTGGAGGGAGATGATGCTTCGAGTTTTTAAGCTGCAGCCAAGAAATCTAAAGGCTGCAGCTGGTTTCTGTAGAGAGGAATGGACCAGAATCCCTCCTGAGATGTCTTCAAACCTAAAATCCAGGAGCATTTGAGCGCTGTATCAGTACCAGCTCATGTTTTGGTGATCATTTATCAGTTGGATACAAACCATTTTTTGCTTTTTTATTTAGTGTCTTTCATGGAATTTTGGTTAAAATTCCGCCAAACTTACAAACTCAGCGGGGGGATTGTTTACTTATTTTGTCCACGTTTTAATCAGAAACAGACCTGTTTATCAAATGAGCTCCTGGACGTTTTCATGTGCATCACCCCGTTATTTATGCTGACCTTTAATATGTAAGACAAGGTAGAAACTGCCAATCAGAACATCAACGTGGTTTTGATCCCTTCAAGAAAAAGGAGCTTCAATTTGGACACGGTCGGATATGTTTTATTTGTCACGAGGGTGTTAAAACCTTGCTGTTAGCTGCTAACAGCTTGTTTGTCTTCTTCTTCTGTTCAGATGCCGAAGGTGCAGTACCGCTCCAACTGTAAGCCCTCCACCTTCGCCTACCCACCGGCTCTGGAGGTTCCCAAGGAGAAGGAGAAGGAGAAGGTGAGAACTAAGGCGCCACAGCGCATTTCTGAAATTTCTATCCTGGGGAAACACAATCTCCCTTCATATTGATTTGTTAACGATTTCACACGCCCACTTCCAGTTTTCTCTCTCACCATTTTCTCTCTCGTCATGTTTATTTTCCTAACATCTCTGGCCGGTGGAGATTGTAACGACAGATGTTTAGTTTGTGGTCAGCTAGTTTTTCTGCGTTTAAAGCAGTATTTGTAGAAGGTCTGAACTGTCTATGGTGTTGTCTTACCTCGTGGAAATGTCTCTGTCTGTCTGTCTGCGTGGCAGGTTTCCACCGCCGTTCTCTCCATCACAGCCAAAGCCAAGAAGAAGGAGAAGGAGAAGAAGGAGAAGGAGGAGGAGAAGATGGAAGTGGTGAGTAGAAACCTCTCTAAACACCTCCGTTTTCACTGGTCCTGAGTTCTTGCTTTAGTTTTAATGGAGGGATTCTTTAATTGCTTTTCTGTGATAAACACCATCAGTTTGGGGAAACAAGCCTAATTGCATTAACCGTTTACAGGCCATTTTTGATATAGTAAAGTTTTGGGGGATAATCTGCAGGTTATTAACTGTGGATTCATTTGACCACTTTGTGAATCTCTTCTGGCTGTAGTTTGGCTTTGCTGCTGCTTGTTAATTCTGTATTTTTAGCCAGGAATACTTTATTACGGCCTGTACTGAATGCCTCTGGTATTCTAATAAAATAACTGTTAAATGGACTTTTATTGGGGTATCAGAAGCATGCATTCATTCTCCAGCCACTTAAGCTCTTTGAGTCCGAACACACACCTGGCTTCATTTCTTCTCTGCCTTTCTTGATCCTTGCTCTGAGACGGGCCAGAGCCAGTGTAGACTTTCAGCGGGTTTTCTTTGGGTGTGCGCTGCGTGTTTGATTCGCTGCGCCACGCCGAATCTCAGCTCCGGTGCTGAGAGACGAGCCTGCAAACGTCTGGTCCGTTCACGTCTGAGGTTTTTAACTCCTGCTTGGCTTAATGTGACCTTTCTGCTGAAACCACCTAGATGTTCCTGCTGTTATGTTTATATTTAGAGCTGCTGCTTTGCCTGAAAGCCGTCCATTAATGTCTGTTCCTCATTACGTTTTTAAAGTGTTTACAGGATCCTCTGAATGTATTTCTCATCAGACAAAGTATTCATACCTCGTAAACCTTTCACATTTTGTCATGTTGTATTTGGTGGTTTTATGTGACGGATCAACTCCAAATGGGACATATTTATAAAAATTTTTTTTTTTAATTGTCTCTAACAGCTTTGTGCTTGTAGACACTGAATTTTGCCCATTCTTCTCTGTAAAGTAACAGATTCAGTCAGACTGGATGAAGGGATGTTTCAACAGTGTTTTGTTTTTTTCCCAGGTTTTACCACAGATTACTAGTTGAATTTAGGCCCAGACTTTGACTGGGCCATGCTCACATAAATGTGCTTTGATCTAAACCAATCCATTGTAGCTCTGGCTGTATTTCTTTCCTCCTGAAAGGCCAACCTCCACTCCATTCTCCAGCCTTCTCCAGCATCTAATCGTTTTTTTTTCTAGAATTGCCCTGATTTGAACTCCATCCATCTTCCCACCAACTCTGGCCAGCTGCCTTGTTGCTGCTGCTTGAAAGTATCCACAAAGCATGATGCTGCCCCCACCATGCACCATGTGGAGATGATGTGTTCAGGTTAATGTGCAGTGTTGTTTTTCCATCTGGGTTTTTAATTTTGGCCAAAATTTCAAATTATTTACCTCAACCTTTGCTCGTGGCAAACCCTAAATAGGACTCGTGGTTTTTAGCTACGGATGCGCTGATATGAAAATTTGACCTGATATCAATATCCAATGTTAATATAGCCCTTATGGCCAATAACCAACATATTAAAAATAACTAACATCAGCCGATACCAATGTTAATGCCGATTTATTGTGCATTCCTACTTTTTTCCTGCCACTCTCCATAAAGGTCAGAGTTGTTAACGAACTCTACCACCTGAGCTACGGATCTCTGTAACTCCTCCATAGTTACCATTGGCCTCTTGGCTGCTTCTGTTTAATGATCTCCTTGCTGTAGATGTTTGTTGAGGTTGGGCGTCCATGTCTTGGTAGGTTTGCAGTTGCGCAAAGCTCAGGGCATTTAAATTTCAAGGTATTTTGAATTTAAAAAAATCATTCAGTGGAAATCAACAGAAAAAACTACAGAAGCAAACAACTGATGGTGCTCCAATGCATTACATTTTCCTGTTTATTTGTTCCTGTTATAGGAAGTCCAGGAGGGTGAGAAGGAGAAGAAGGACGAGGAGAAGGAGAAGGAAAAAGAGAAGAAGAAAGAGGTAGAGCCCAACTTCCAGCTCTTGGAGAACCCGGCCAGAGTGATGCCGGCTCAGCTCAAAGTCCTGATGATGCCAGAGTCCTGCCGCTACCAGCCATTCAAACCGGTAACCACTGCATCCGTATTCATGTGTGAAAACAACGAAGTTTCCATATAATTTATAAACTAAAGTATCTCAGAGAGGACATTTCCTCCCAAATAAGCTGCTCACATCAAGTTCAAGCTTGTTGGCTTTTTAATCTTTTGACGATTATCTAAAACCTCCTCTCCGTGGCTATAAAGCAGAGGCCTGCGGTCCGGCTGTAAATGTTGACGTCTCTCTGCAGTAAATAGCAGGACAGCATGCAGTCACCCAATAGGCACTCGCGCCAGCCCCATAAAGAGGAAGCACTGTTTGATTCTGGTGTCCAGCAGGCAAAGCTTCAGAGTATCACGCTGTACGCAGCGCTGCGTCAAGTGCCAAAAGGTTGTCTTTGCTCGTCTAAAGTTCGGTTATGCCGCCTTCCTTTTAAGGGTTTGTTTTTGATTCAGCAGTGGGGTTTAGGAAGTGGAGAGGTTTTACAGACTTAACTCGAAATCTGTTCAGTGTTACAGCATTTATTAAAAGAGATTTCCTGTTTAATTTTTTTTTTCTGCTTGACTTTTTCAATTTTGTTCAGATCAAACTGGCTTCAAGCCACCATCTTTCTAAGGAGTTAAAAAAAGGATTCTTTGACCAGTGATTATCTAAAAAAAAAAAACACTCAGCATTTAACCTTTTGCTCTTAACTCTCCGTTACCAGCTTCACACGGGGGGGATCATCATCCTGAGGGACACCAGCGAGGAGGAAGAGGAGCTGGTGGAACCCGTCTCAGCTCACGGACCCAAAATAGAAGAGGAAGAGCAGGAGCCAGAGCCTCCTGAGCCTTTCGAGTACATTGACGAGTAGAAATGCTCTCCAAATAATGGTGTGTTCAAATGAGTACATGAGCCCGGTGATTGTTATTGAGGACCATACGTGTCAACTGTGTTTCTTGCTGTTCTGGCTGCTCCTCCGGCCCAAAAAAGTTCCCGTATTTACTGGCACCTCTGGTAAAGATTTGCAGAATGCTCTGAAATAAATGAATCTTTTATTGCAACAATTTTAATCTCACTCCTTTTAATTTTACTTAATAATTTTTCTTCTTTAGTGCTTTGTTTGTTAGAAACAATGCTATCAGAAGAGGTTCGCCCGACCTTTTACCTTGTGTTGCATTCAGGATTGCTAGCCAGATGCTAACTTGGTAGGGCAAGGTAAAACCAATAAGTGTAACACATCACTGTTACCAACTACCTTGGTTAAACATAAAATACATGAACTCAGAGGGGCACGAAAAAAGAAAATATCTACATTACAATATTAAAAGATTACAATGCCTATATATGTAAAAAAAAATAATTACAAAATCTGTTTACCAGATTAAAGTTGGTCAGCAGGTTTGGTTGTTTCAGTGAGTTTTTCACCTTTAGAATCAGTTATTTATGATTGTGCATCACTGAAAAACCCACTGGTGCCACAGTCATTGACAACTATACTTATAAATGTAGCTGAAGTTGATCAGCATCTCACAACCTTCAAATTGTAGTCTAGGAGTTTAATTGGTTTAAAATGATGAAAAGACACTGAGGTCTGTTTCTCTCAGCCAGTCAAGTAAGGCAGATGTCTGTTGATCTTCATGAGTTTTCAAGAAAGCAAGATGAGGCCTTCCCACCTAAACTCATCCAAATCCCAAAGTCAGAGCAATGATTAAAGAAAAACCACTGGGGCTGAGACGCAAGAGGCTAGAGGGGGACCCCAGTGTGTCTTGCCATCAGATGCAGTGAGAAGGATGTTCAGGGATGTTTAAAGAAGCTTCAAAGCCCACTGATGGAAAAATGCAGCAAATAGGTGCGTCTAGGGTTCACTGTAGCAACCAGTCGATGCCATCAGATATGTCCGAGGCTGAAAGTCATTTCACCCCTTTCTCCTGCTAAGTGTCTGAGGGGTCGAGGAGTAGGAGCTCCAGTCAAAATATTCTTACAATTAACCTGTTTTTAATTTCACAGTAATCACCTTAAAGTCTATTTTAAGGTGTTCCAATGTATATTTTGTTCAGTATCACGGCTAATTATAGTTGATGATTGGAAAAGCTAGCTGATCAACTATTTCTTAAAATGAAACATTTTACCACAACCAAATGTGTCGTCTAATGCATGCCAGAGATTTTCTTCTCAACAAGCAAAAGATATAAAAAACAGAGCAACATTTCTTTAAAATATATACCTGCAAGAACAAAAATGGGGAAAACAAAGGTCAAATGTATAAGATTTTGGCCCAAATTAGAGTATGTTGAGTCAGACTGATCATCAGTATACTTGAACATTAGTTTACTTATTTAAGTCTGCAATACTTAATATCTAGAAAAGCACCTCATGCCCACTGTTAAGTATGGTAGAGGATCTGTGATGCTGTGGGCCTGCTTCTCTTCCAAACGCTCTGGGATTCTTGTTGGAGTGCACGGCATTATGAAGGCTTTAATAAAAATGTGGCAGCCTCTGGCAAACAACTGAAAATGGCTGACCTCGTGGGTTCACTGGGTCCTTCAACGGAATGATGATCCACAAACAGACGACCAACACTTGGTCATATTAGCCCCAAAAACATCCTGAGGGAGACGAGTGGGTTGAGAGCATTAGGGAGGACTCAGGATTCTGGGTGATCTATAAAGATCCCTCTCTCTGTTTGCTCCAGCCATGTGAAGTTTGAGGAGAAGACTGCTTTTATAAAGTATGCAAAAGTATTAGCTGCAAGGGTGCCAATAAATGTTGTGCTTATATGTGGGGAATAAAATCCCATGGTGGTTGTTGTGGCTTTAGCACACTGCCACATTGCATGGAGCCTGATGAAGCATAATGTGAGCTGAGCTGCTGGCTGAAAGCCTAACTGGTTTTCACCCACCGCCAGAGGAACGTAAACTCCTCCATCATCTTCAAACGGCAGCTGGCAGGAGAAACCTTCTCATAAACTCATCAAATGCCACGATGACTCCTGGCTGCTAGCTGCGTTGCTCTTGGAGTGGCCACTGCCTGCCTCCCTGGTGGGAGTTCACCGCTGCGTGTGACGAGACCGATGAGCTGTCAATGAACAGATGAGGTCCTCGGTCCGTACCGTATGGGTTCTCCACGAGGTGGAGGCGGCGTGGCAGATTAGTGGCCGCAGAGGGGAGAGTCAGGCTGACCTCATGGGTTTGGTTTGGATGGTGCCAAGAGCTGATGGTGGATGAAGGTTTAGTAAGGTGGAGCTTAAATGCCCAGAACATGTTCAGTCACAGTGTCCTGACCCCTGCCTGGTCCAAAAGGTGCTCACGCTTCTCTTTTGAACTTTAGTGGGGAGGTTCAGTGTGAGTTTTCATCAGTAAATTGAAGGTAATTCTTCAGCACAACAAAATAGTGGATGTAGTTTCCTGATATTTGTTCTACTCTACGGGGTTAATTTGGTTAAATTTGTGTTTCTTTGTTTTTCTCTCCTCAGACACGAGAAGACGTCAGATAGCAACACTTCGCCCCCCTGTGTGTGTGTATGTGTGCGTGTGTGTGTGTGTGTTATCCGTCCATATCCCTGCTTTCCTTCTTCTTTTACACGTTACTTTCCTGTTGCGGCTGCTCATTGGCTACTCAAGAAATATAACACATCATTTTGTTCTGGTTTCTGTTCAATAAAGAAAAACAAGACATAATGAAGACTGAAGAGTGTTTATTTCACCGCCTGTCCTCTGAGGGAGCCACAGACTGGGCTTTATAAGCTAATCCTCACATATCTTCTCTGAAGTATGTAGGCATGGAGAGCGAAGAGCTCTTCTGTGTGTTGGACTCAGTCATGTCGTACAGAAATATTAGGTTGTATACAGTGTGTGCAAATCCACTTGCACCCCTTCACTCTGGTCGCATTATAGCCACAAACCTTGATGATTCTCACCAAATCCTGCATTAAACATTTTAAACGTAACTTTTGTGGTATTCGCTCGCAATTAAACACGTTTTTAAAGATATTTAAAAAATAAAGACCTCAACCTGAGAGCATTTACAAAATTCTGTAAGATACATTTTTAAATGCAATTAACATTCAAGTGCGGTTGGTTGAAAATCTGAAATGATTAGTTTTATTCAGATGGTTTATTCATCATAACTGCAACCAGTTCCACTGTTTTAAACTGACTTACTGTATATTTGCTTGTTTGAGATCAAATCAATCACTTAATTTCTGCGTGGACAAAAATATAGTGATTATTCTTAACCGAAACCAACATATTGATTCTAACGGGTCGATTATGACCGGCTTCAGATGGAGCGTATAGGGTCCAGTCACTCATACAACACTACGTGAATATACAGGGGTTGGACAATGAAACTGAAACACCTGGTTTTAGACCACAATAATTTATTAGTATGGTGTAGGGCCTCCTTTTGCGGCCAATACAGCGTCAATTTGTCTTGGGAATGACATATACAAGTCCTGCACAGTGGTCAGAGGGATTTTAAGCCATTCTTCTTGCAGGATAGTGGCCAGGTCACTACGTGATACTGGTGGAGGAAACGTTTCCTGACTCGCTCCTCCAAAACAAACCCCAAAGTGGCTCAATAATATTTAGATCTGGTGACTGTGAAGGCCATGGGAGATGTTCAACTTCACTTTCATGTTCATCAAACCAATCTTTCACCAGTCTTGCTGTGTGTATGGTGCATGTCATCCTGATACACAGCACCGCCTTCAGGATACAATGTTTGAACCATTGGATGCACATGGTCCTCAAGAATGGTTCGGTAGTCCTTGGCAGTGACGCGCATCTAGCACAAGTATTGGGCAAGGGGAATGCCATGATATGGCACCCCAAACCATCACTGATCCACCCCCATGCTTCACTCTGGGCATGCAACAGTCTGGGTGGTACACTTCTTGGGGCTTCTCCACACCGTAACTCCCAGATGTGGGGAAAACAGTAAAGGTGGCCCTCATCAGAGAACAATACATGTTTCACAATGTCCACAGCCCAAGATTTGCGCTCCTTGCACCATTGAAACCGACGTTTGGCATTGGCATGAGTGACCAAAGGTTTTGGCTATAGCAGCCCGGGCCGTGTATATTGACCCTGTAGAGCTCCCGAAGGACAGTTCTGGTGGAAACAGGAAGTTGAGGTGCACATTTAATTCTGCCGTGATTTGGGCAGCTGTGGTTTATGTTTTTGGATACAATCCGGGTTAGCACCCGAACATCCTTTCAGACAGCTTCCTCTTGCGGTCCACAGTTAATCCTGTTGGATGTGGTTCGTCCTTCTTGGTGGTATGCTGACATTACCTGGATACCGTGGCTCTTGATACATCACAAAGACTTGCTGTCTTGGTCACAGATGCGCCAGCAAGACGTGAACCAACAATTTGTCCTCTTTTGAACTCTGGTATGTCACCCATAATGTTGTGTGCGTTTCAATATTTTGAGGAAAACTGTGCTCTTACCCTGCTAATTGAACCTTCACACTCTGCTCTTACTGGTGCAATGTGCAATCAGTGAAGACTGGCTACCAGGCTGGTCCAATTTAGCCATGAAACCTCCCACACTAAAATGACAGGTGTTTCAGTTTCATTGTCCAACCCCTGTATGTTGCAGTGATGATGGATAAAACAAGTCAAGTTGATTTACTCTAAGAATGAATGAGGTATTTTATAATAATGTAAGTTTTGAATGTAATGGTCAGTCCGCAGTGCATGCATGACTCAAAGACAGAACATAAACCGTCTTCCGTCGTGGGGAGGGTGTGTTCAGGTTGATTTGCATTTTTGGTTTTCTGCAAAACAAAATGTTTTTCATGTAGGCCAAAATATTTGGTTATGGTCTCATCTGACCAGCTATCTTTGGGGCTTCACTTGTGTATTAAACAATTTTTCGCTGGTCCTGTTGACAAATTATCTCACCTGAGCTGTCGATCTCAGCAGCTCCTCCGAAGTCGACGGAGACCTGTTTCCTATAAGATGGTGCAGACTATAATGCTTTGATCACTTCTATGTTTTTATTTTCATAAATCAGTTTCTAGGTAAAACCCATTAAAAGCAGAATCTTATAAATACCTTAAACTCCTCAGAGCGATTGTAAAAGTATTTTCCTTTTCCTGTTACAGACATATTTCCCAAGAATCAATCGGCAATGAAGCCTTTAGTTCAAACCCTCCATCTTGTAAAAGGACTCTTCACAGTAGAGGAATTTATGCTATTATTTCATTGTGGTTTTACTGGTTTTCATCACAGGATCGAGTTTCCCAGGCTTGGGATATGGTCTCATTTAATTAAACAAAGCTTCCTGTGCAAAAGTGGTTTGGAAAGGTTGTAGGAAACAACGGCACCGGCAGTTGTTTTCTGCATCATATGTTGGAATGGCACACGTTTGACTTTCAGTTGGGATAAAAAAAACATCTAAAGTGAGCAGCCTTCAGATGTGATTTGCTGCCTGTCGGCTCCCATCACGGAACAAATTCATGTGAGCTTCTGGCCAGACTTTTTAGGTCTAATCAATGCCTCCTCTTCACATTCCTGCACACTCTTGTCACGGCAAACGGTTTACAAGCTTCAGTGTTTCCTCATCTCCAGGAACAAAGCCCTGATGCAGAGCCCAGCGGGCTGCTCTGAGCTTGAACTTCAGTGTCAAATCTGTCATCCTTGCCACCCTGCTCCCAGCACATCCGCAAGCTTCCTGCTGCACATTCCAGAAGGTATGGTCATCCAAACAGGAGGGAGCCTTTAGTCATGCTTCAAATCCCATCCAAGATGAGCTGATGTCCGCCCTCACCTTCACGTCCAGTAGATCTCCATAAATCACCGCTGGGATGGGCTGCAGGTATGTGGAACATCTGCCTCTGTTCAAAGCCACACTTCATATTTCTTCTGCGCTGAGGTCGACCACTTCCTCTTTATCATCCTCTCAACTTAGAATGTGTGAAAGCTCTCCTGCTGTTTTAGATGGTTCATAAAGGAAGGCCTGGTATCTTCATATATGCTGTAATCAATGCTTGGATGTCTGGTGCAGTTGTCACACCCTAAGGATAAGTTACACCAGTCAAAAAAAAAAACACAACAGAAACATAAAAAAACAATGACAAATAAAATGTCCTTAAAGAAATAAATGACAGAATAAAAACCAAGAGACACTGAAAAAAAATAATTTCAATATCAAAGATAATCAGAGTAAATAAAAAATGCTGTTTTCAAATTATTTCCTTTAGTAAGGGGAAAAAAGCCTGCTCTAATCAGCGTAAGGCAGTTAATACGTTTTTGACATAAAGTAAACGTTTAAAGCTAATACCGCTGTTTGCAATGTATATATGACTGCATACTGAGGTGTCCAAATTACCTTTTTTACCTGGAAATTAGGTCTCATGTCCTACTTATTGTTTTTACTAAATATAGAACACTGCAAAAAAAGTTCACAGCTAGTTAAACATTTTCACATCTTTGTCACATTAACCACAAACTTCTGTTTTTTATTGCAATTTTACGAGAAAGACCAACGCAAAATAGTGTGTTACTGTGAAGAAAAATTCCATGTTTCCTAAAATTGTTTTACAAATAAAAATCTGGAAATCTGTGATGTTTATATTCCGCCCAAGTCTTTTGGGGTACATCCCTACCAGCTTTGCACACGTGGGGACTGAACTGTTGGGGATATTCTTCCTTCCAAGGTAGCCCAAATGAGTGATTTTAAAGGTTCTGCTGCATTTTGGACCGGGTTTTGGCTGAGAATCAATGTGTGGTGCTCAAATGTCCTGAAGCAGTAAATCCACCATATGCGAAGCTGCAGGCACTGCCTTGATGAGCTTCGCCTATGGACTTGGTGGGTGGGCAGAGACTTGAGAGGACAAGCAGAGCTTTGGATGAAAACCACTTCAGGTAAACCAAAATAAAAATAACTTGAAGTAATCCTGAACCTCACACTGGGCTCGCCAGGCAGGGGGACACTGGATGGAGCTGTAGGGAAGCTGCTTCCAGGAGGTCTAATAGCATGGAAAGCAGGGTAAGATAACCATACCACTGTTCTCTGTAGCTTGCCCAAACCAGGAGGCTTAGTTTTCAGTGTGTTGGTTTCTCTACACTCATTCAACTTGATTGCTCCTTTATTCTGCATCTGTTAGCTTCTAACACTCAGTCAGGTAGGAAGGAGAGTCTGTTAAATCCCTCACACATGAATATGCTTTGATCTGAACCGCGGTGTTGTAGCTCTAACTATATATTTATTCTCATCGTCCTTTCTAACAGGTTTTCTTTCAGGATTTCAATGCTTCTTCCCATCAACTCTGACCAGCTTTCTCTTTCCTTAATGAGGAAAAGCATCCCCACTGCATGGTGCTGCCACCACCATGTTTCACCATGGGGATGTAGTTTTCTGCCATACATAGCATATGGCATGTAGGCCAAAAAGTTTAATTTTGATATCATCTGACTGGAGCTTCTTCTACATGTCAGCCTAGTCCCCTACATGGCTTGTGGCAAATGGTTTATGGCTTTTTTCTAACTACCCTTCCATCAAAGCCAGGTTTGTGGAGTGAATGGTTGTGTGGCGCTGGATTTTATTTGGGAGTATCAAAGAAAAGGAGGCTGAATATAAGTGCTCACCACCATTTTCAGATTATTATTTGGAAAATATTTTGTTGGCCTGTCACATAAAAATCCATTCAAACAAATAGTTTGTGGTTGTAATGTGAAAATGTGAGTTGAAGGCACCCCTGAAGCCCCCTAACGAGGCCTACAAATCTCCTTACAAGGTAAAAGTGATGCAGTGGAGAGGAGCTTAACTCTGTCCATGAACTGGTGTAGCCAGCTGTTGAGAAGACAGAGCGGGCCCAGCAGACGGAGCATGTAGTCACCGTCTGTGGATGCAGTGATGGTGGCGGGTTGATGACAGGGAGCAGGGTCAGCATCTCGGTTAAAGCAAACAACTCGACCCACCAGAGAGCTCGACCTGGTTCCACCAGGCCAAGGTCTCACAAACTTTCTGGCAGGACTCTAGGGCCAGCGAGTGATGTGCAGATGGTCCATGAAGGAGTTCTGGATGTTCTTGATGGTCACATAAAAAAAAAACTAGTATAATGTGGATTTTGGCCTCAGCGGACAGCAGCTCATAAATTTCCTCTAATCTCCGATGAAGATAAAGACCTACAGCAAAGCATTTTGAAGAGAGATAAAATATACTCCAGCTGTGATTTCTTTTTAGGCAATTTTTGTAGCCCTACTGCTTTTTAGGGACAGTTGAGCTGAAAGCTTTATCAATTCAGAAGAAAAAACTTGGTGACTCAATGAAATCTAAACAGTTTATTCATTTGATAAGCACAAACTAGGAATTGATTTATGACTCTGCTCATAACATCCACACAGACACAAGCTTTCAGTGGATTTAGTGTCAAAAAAAGGTATCTTCCCGAGCTTTACAGAAGTCTTCATACCTCTAGATCTTTTCCTCATGTTGACACATTGCAACCACAGACTTGAACGAGTCAGGAGCTGGTTTAAGGAGGACAAAGAATTTACAGACAGGGTCGTGATATCAACCATCCCGGCTCAACGCTTTATAGAACCACGGTTGCCTGCCGTTCCAGCTGCACGTCTTTTAGGTCATGTCTCTACCAGCGATATGTATTCAGAGACTGAAGGTTCTGCCCATTCTTCTGTTCAAAAAAGTTCAGCCTCAGTCAGATTGGACCCAATGTCTGAGAACAGATTCTTAATTGGTTTTATGTCTGGACTTTGACTGGGCCATTCTAAAATGTTTTCATTTAAACTATTGCATTGTAGCTCTGGCACAATGTTTGGGGTCATTGTCATATTAGGTTTGCTTCCAGGATTGTCCCGTATTTAGCTCCATACATCTTCCTATCAACTCTGAACAGCTTTCCTGTCCCTGCTGAAGAAAAATAATCCCCACAGTAGTGCGCTGCCACCACCATGCTTTATAGTGGGGATGTTGTTTTCAGTTTTTATGTGCAGTGTTTATTTAAAAAGCAACACATTGTTTTTTTTTTTTGAATTTTTATTTTGGTCTTATCTGACAAGATTATTTTTCCTTGTGGCAAACTTTAAATAGGACTCCTGGCTTTCAACAGTGGCTTTCTACATACTCGTCACCATAAATGCTAAATTTGTGAAGTCCATTACTAATAGCTGTCCTGTCAACAGAGTGTTCCTCTCCACTTTGTTTTACAATGCGGATGGTGTGTTCAGGTTGATGTGCAGTGTTAGCCCCGCAGCATTTTACTTGTAGGGCAGATTGGTCTCATCCGGTCAGAGTGCCTTCTTCCACCTGTTTGCTGAGTCCCTTACATGGAAACTGCAAACAGGACCTCTGATCTGCTTCTTGCCACTGTTCCATAAATGCTAGATCTCAGGAGATTCTCCCTCCTGAGCTGCGGATCTCTGCAGCTTCTCCAGAGTTACCGCAGGCTTTGTTCCTGCATCTCTGATTAATCTTAATTTACTAATTATTTTTTATTTTAATCAAATGCTAAAATCACACACCCTTTTTCTTTCACGTCACAATTATGAACTACTTTGTGTTGGTCTGAGACAGAAAACAATTAAGTTTGTGATTATAATGTGACAATAACAAGCAACTAAACTAAGCCACTTTCCTGGGCTGGACCTCATTTAAGATGGATTGACGCAAAGTGGAAAACTGTGCTGTGGTCTGATGAGTCAACAATTAAAAATGCTTTTGGAAATCATGGATGTTATGTCCTCCGAGTCAAAGAGGAAAACAACCATCTGGATTATTATCAGCCCAGTATTCAAAAGCCAGTATCTGTGATGGTATAGAGGTGTGTTAGTGCTTATGGTATGGGTAACTTGCACATATGTGAGGACGCCTTTAATGCTGGAAGGTACATACAGGTTATGGAGCAACATATGCTGCCATCCAAGCAACATCATTTTGAGGGACGTCCCTGCTGATTTCAGCAAAACAACGCCAAGCCACATTCTGCACGTGTTACAACAGCGTGGCTTCATAGTAAAAGAGTGCAGGTACTACCTGGCCTGCCTGCAGTCCAGACCTGTCTCCCACTGAAATGTGTGGCGCATTATAAAGTGAAAAATAAGACAACAGAGATCCTGGACTGTTGAACAGCTGACGTTGAACAGCAAACAAGAATGGGAAAGAATTACATTTACAAAGCTTCAACAATTAGTGTCCTCATTTCCTAAACGCTTGTTGGTAACGAGTGTTGGTAAAAGGAAAGGTGATTTAACACAGTCGGAAACATGCTCCTGTCCCACCTTGTCTGGAAAGTTTTGTAAGCAGAATTAGATAATTTACCTTGAAGGCCCTATTTGTTCTGCACTGACATGAATCTAAACACTTCCTTGATTGTAAAACTTCAGGGTCATAAACTTTGCTTGTTTTGACAATTTCAGGAAGATCATCTGCAGAAAAAAAGATTATCTTAATCCAATGTCATGATTAAGGTCTATTCAGTAGTCTTCATCAGAGGAGTTAAAATGTGTTGAATATGTGTAAAAAGTCAATTCACTTCAATTCAGTTTTATTTATATAGTCGCAGTAGAAGCTCAGCTAGTAGCTATGTCTACGAGAGACAGGGTTGAACACAATAAGACAGGGCCAAGTGTATCATCTGTAGAAGGTGAGCATTAAGTTGTTAGCAGCAGCATCTCGGCTGATGCCCCCTCCAGGAAGGTGCCACAGCTAAACAGAGGCAGGCCAGATGTAGCTTCTAGGAAAAGAAAAAATAGAGAGAGAACATAGAGTTAAAAGCTGAGATAACAACAAATAAGTGGAGAGTAGTATGAGAATGTAGCAGAGAGAGTGTACGTGGTCATTATGTCCCCCAGCAGTCTAAGCCTATAGCAGCACAACTACAGAGATAGCTCAGCTCATAACCTAAGCCACTATAATTATAAGTCATATTCCAGAGCTTTAATGTCACTAAATGACAATGTGAAAAAAGGGTCTGAATGCCTTTGCAAGGCACTGTGTGAAAAATACAGGGGTTGGACAATGAAACTGAAACACCTGTCATTTTAGTGTGGGAGGTTTCATGGCTAAATTGGACCAGCATGGTAGCCAGTCTTCATTGATTGCACATTGCACCAGTAAGAGCAGAGTGTGAAGGTTCAATTAGCAGGGTAAGAGCACAGTTTTGCTCAAAATATTGAAATGCACACAACATTATGGGTGACATACCAGAGTTCAAAAGAGGACAAATTGTTGGTGCACGTCTTGCTGGCGCATCTGTGACCAAGACAGCAAGTCTTTGTGATGTATCAAGAGCCACGGTATCCAGTGTAATGTCAGCATACCACCAAGAAGGACGAACCACATCCAACAGGATTAACTGTGGACGCAAGAGGAAGCTGTCTGAAAGGGATGTTCGGGTACTAACCCGGATTGTATCCAAAAACATAAAACCACGGCTGCCCAAATCACGGCAGAATTAAATGTACACCTCAACTCTCCTGTTTCCACCAGAACTGTCCGTCGGGAGCTCTACAGGGTCAATATACACGGCCGGGCTGCTATAGCCAAACCTTTGGTCACTCATGCCAATGCCAAACGTCGGTTTCAATGGTGCAAGGAGCGCAAATCTTGGGCTGTGGACAATGTGAAACATGTATTGTTCTCTGATGATTCCACCTTTACTGTTTTCCCCACATCCGGGAGAGTTACGGTGTGGAGAAGCCCCAAAGAAGCGTACCACCCAGACTGTTGCATGCCCAGAGTGAAGCATGGGGGTGGATCAGTGATAGTTTGGGCTGCCATATCATGGCATTCCCTTGGCCCAATACTTGTGCTAGATGGATGCGTCACTGCCAAGGACTACCGAACCATTCTTGAGGATCATGTGCATCCAATGGTTCAAACATTGTATCCTGAAGGCGGTGCCGTGTATCAGGATGACAATGCACCAATACACACAGCAAGACTGGTGAAAGATTGGTTTGATGAACATGAAAGTGAAGTTGAACATCTCCCATGGCCTGCACAGTCACCAGATCTAAATATTATTGAGCCACTTTGGGGTGTTTTGGAGGAGCGAGTCAGGAAACGTTTTCCTCCACCAGTATCACGTAGTGACCTGGCCACTATCCTGCAAGAAGAATGGCTTAAAATCCCTCTGACCACTGTGCAGGACTTGTATATGTCATTCCCAAGACGAATTGATGCTGCATTGGCCGCAAAAGGAGGCCCTACACCATACTAATAAATTATTGTGGTCTAAAACCAGGTATTTCAGTTTCATTGTCCAACCCCTGTACACCTTTGTGGGCAGGAATTAGTTTATGTTGCTGTACATCAGCTTGTTGGCAGCTTTGGAAGACACTGGAAACACCCTGCCCCAGTGTGACTGTAGCTCATTGCGCAGACCTTCACTTGGCACATCTGGACTTAGGAGAGGCGGCTGATGTCAAAACATTTTAAAGAGTAATATAATGCTGGCTGTTGTCGCTGGCAGGAGTCAGCTGCAGCAGCTGTGCAGGACAAGTGGCGAGTCTGAACTCTGTGTTTGATCCCCAAGGAGCTCCTCACTGATTAATGACCTTGTTGAAGCTTCTGTGTCCCCAGCTTGGATTCCTCGACTGAGAAGGAGGAGAGACATGTGAAGCCCAGCTCACTTCTGGGTTCTCCAGTGTGGAAACTGGAGACAAGATTGCATTTCTCCCAGCATTTAACATGTAGACGAAAAAGTTGAGCTAAAGATCACCACTTGGTATTCTGCGTAATTACTGAAACATCTCAAATTAAAACGCATATTTGATTTTTAAGGAAATCTATATCTAAGGGTAAAAATGCAGGTCTCGTCAAACTGCAATGGATCTGTCAGTTTTCTGTAAGTACCACAGACACAGCAGCGGGACTTTTTTACAGGGTAAAAAAATCTAAACTGGGATATAGAAATTCTTTCCCCATTGTATTTTAGTCCAATTTAAGTGCAGACTTTGACTAGACCATGACAAAACTAGTCATTTAGCATTTCTGATCCATTCAGAGGTGGGCTTCTAGAGTTGCTTTAGATAATTGTACTGCTGTTTAACCCAAGTGTGCTTGTGCTTCACGTCATCAACAGATGGCCAGACATTGTCCATCAGGATTTTCTGGTACAGAACAGAATTCATGGTTCCATCAAATAAGTCATCCAGGTCCCGAAGCAGCAAAACTGCCCCAGACCATCACACTACCACCACCATGTTTGATTGGACATATATTATTTTTCTGAAATGCTGTTGGTATAAACCACATGTAACAAGACACACACCTTGTCTCGTCAGTCCACAGAATATTTCATCAAACTCTTGGGCACCTTAAGATGTTTTTAAGAAACGTGTAATAGGTCTTTGTGTTTGTTTAGGTCAGCAGTGGTTTTACCTTAAAACGCTATACCTTTGCTGCTCAGTCTCTTTTGCATCGTTGAATCATGATCTTTACTGGGACAGTTGACACCTGCAGAGCTTTAGGTGTTCTTGGTTCTTCTGTAACCTCCTGGATCAGTGTTTTTGTTCAATTAACCTAAAAGTGTGTTACTTTAAAAACTGCTAATTCTAATACTATGATGAACAGATTCTGAAATTAAAAAAAAAACAAAGAGCTTACACAACATCCTAGTTTGATTCAAAGAATATGAATTATTGCTGGCTTTGGGAGATTTACGGACAAAGGGAGAAGATAAATTTGTCTTACTCCAGTAGCTGCTTACAAAGCTGGGAGAGTAATTTATTCTTCCACTTGTTCACAGCTGGTTTTAGGAAATGTAACATCATTATTAAAGCAGAGCAAGTGTTTAAATCTTCAGGTGCCTGAGTCCTCCTGGGTGTCTCGGGCTCAACTTTCTCCCAGTTCTTTGCTTTCACCTTAAACAGTAAACCATGGATTTATGGAAAATATTTCTACAGGAAGGAATGAAGGAAGAAGGGAACAAGAAAGGAGAAGGAAGAAGATGAGGAAGAAGGGGCAGAAGGAGAGAAGGAACAAAGACGAAGGAGGAAAGGAGGACAGAGGGAGAGACGAAGATGCAAGGAACGAAAAAGGAGGAGAAAAAAAGGAAGGAAGGAAGGGGAGAAAACAAATGAAAATTAAAAAGAGAGATAATTTTTCTCCTATTTTAGCTTCCCTTCATTGGCTTCCTGTTAAATCCAGAATATAATTTAGAATACTCCTTGTCACATATGAAGCCCTTAATGATTTAGCTCCATCATACATCAGAGATCTGATTGTTCCATATGTTCCTAACAGGGCACTTCGTTCTCAGACTGCAGGTTTACTGGTGGTTCCTAGAGTCTCTAGAAGTAGAATGGGAGGCAGATCCTTTAGTTATCAGGCTCCTCTCCTGTGGAACCAGCTCCCGGTTTTAGTCCGTGAGGCGGACACCCTGTCTACTTTTAAGGCTAGGCTTAAAACTTTCCTTTTTGATAAAGCTTATAGTTACAGTGGCTTAGTTTATCAGGGAGGGAGCCTTCCTCCCTCCCTCTTGGATGGAGTAAGGGGGAGTCAAGTTTAGCCTATTATGGTTGAGGTACAAACACACCCTCCATTTCTGCTACCTGTATGACCCCCTCTCTTTTCCAATGGTTATGGTCAATCTGACAGAAGAGGTATCCCAATCGTTGTGGTTTTTAGTATAACAATGGCCATCAGTGGGCTCTAGATGGACAAACTGTCTAATTTTAAGGCTAGGCTTAAAAGTTTCCTTTTTGATAAAGCTTGTAGTTAGAGTGGCTTAGGTTATCCTGAGCTATCTCTGTAGTTATGCTGCTATAGGCTTAGGCTGCTGGAGGACAAAATGACCACTTTCACCCTCTTCGCTACATTCTCACACTACTCTTCAATTTTGTATTATTTGCTGTTATTTCAGCTTTTAACTTTGTTCTCTCTTTTCTCTTCCTAGAAGCTACACCTGGCCTGACTCTGTGTCTACCTGTAACACCTTTCTGAAGAGGGGAATCCTCCAAGCTTCTGCTGGCAACAACTTAATGCTCACCCTCTACCGATGATCCACATTGCCCTGTCTTTCAGTGTTTAATCCTTTCTCTCTCCTAGACATGGCTACTGACTGAGCTTTTACTGTAACTAATTTTATGTGCTCTCTTTCAGACTCTAACCTTGAAAACTGGCTCAGAGTTTATCTGTTCCTTCTTTCTAGGTGAAACGACTAAAGGAGCTACATCCATTAACATTTACCTTTTCCTTCCCATAGAAAGTACTCCTGGATCAGTGCTTCTTTGTTCTCTTTGTGTCTCTGCTCTGTTCTCTCTAACCCCCAGTCGGTCGTGGCAGATGGCCGCTCACACTTAGCCTGGTTCTGCTGGAGGTTTTTTCCTGTTAAAAGGGAGTTTTTCCTCTCCACTGTTGCTACATGGATGCTCAGTATGAGGGATTGCTGCAAAGTCAACGCCAGTGACTGTCCACTGTCTCTACATGCTCATCTGGGAGGGAATGCTGCAAGTCACTGACTGGATGCAATCTGCTGGGTTTCCTTAGATAGAAAAACTTTTTATCCAATTTGAATAAATAACTGAATCTGACTGCACTGTTGAATGGTTAGGATTAACTGGAATGTATGTAACTGACTTTTGTGAAATGCCTTGAGACAACATGTGTTGTGAATTGGCGCTATATAAATAAAACTAAATTGAATTGAAATAAAAGGCAAGAAGAAATGATAAAAATGAGGAAGGACAAATGGAAGGACGTACACCTCTAAAAATACAAAGGTTTTTCCATACTCCTTTTCTTTCTCCAGACATTTTCCGACCGGGAAAATATTGAAATCAAATTCCAGCCTTTTCCAGACTGTGTAGGAACCCTGGTGTCCAACAGCTGGAGGGCAGACCTGCTGGAGAAGCAGCAGCAAAAGGCTCATTTTCCCCCTCAGATGGGGGAACCTGCTGGAAACATCTGACTGCTCACTGCTCTCCAGGGAGGTTTCAGATGGGGAAAATAAGGCGTGTTCATTCTGGGAAAGCATGCATCAGAGACATAAACTGAATGAGAGAGCAAAGGGTGGACTTGCAGGCTGGTGAAGGCAGTGCATGGTACAGCACATTGCTCCATGAAGACGAACATGTGCTGTTAACACTGAGCCTATTCATGCCGCCCATCCATTCATCATCAGCATTTGGAGAATATGGGCAGGAGTGTTTGGATTCTCGGCACAAGACCGCTGCAGAATATGAAAGCCGAGTCGTTCTGTTCGGTGTGAGCGCAGGAGGTGTAAACACCACAGCTCTGGGCTGAAGACCCAAAGACCACAACAGCACAAATGTTTTTTAGCGTTTCTGACAGGATGACAGCTCTTCTCTAACACTGTGGAGGCTGAGAAGTTTGAGGTGACTCTCTGTGCCCCACCATATCTGTCAAACGGTAATCCTTCATGTGTTGGATCCTGCACAGATGACCACAAACTAGAGACTCTTGTTTCTCCTCCAGGATTTTACAAACCAGAGGATGATTGTGGAAAAAGTGACCCATTTACCAACGTGTCAATCAGCTGCAGCAAATGCAACACTAAATTCACGTCTTTCACATTAATGCATCAAATGAAGGAGGCATTTTTAAAAATGAACACCTTTTAAAAGTGCTGGATAATGTAGAATAAACAAATAACTTAAAAAGGACCGTCTGACAACATGAAGCAGGCAAATAAATATCATAGTTTAGCACATCATCCCATGATCTAAAGAAATTTAAGAACAGTCAGTGATATCTATCAGTCTGAAAGGATTATAGAGCCTTTTCTCCGGCTCTGAGAGTCCATTGAACCACAGTGAGAGTCATTATCTACAAATGGAGAAAACATGGAGCAGTGGAGAACCTTCTCAGGAGTGGCCGGCCCTCTAAAACAATTTGAAAAGCTTACTGACAATTCATCCAGGTGGTTATATAAGAACCCAGAGCAACATCTAAAGCACTGCAGACCTCTCCTGCATCGCTCAAGGTCAGTGTTCATGATTCAACAATAAGAAGCTGGGCAAAAATAACCATGGGAGAGCAGAGGTCCAAGGTGAAAACTACCGTTCAAAATAAAACACAAAGACCCGTCTCACCACGGACGAACACATCTATAGCCACAAGACCTTTGAGAAAATATTCTGATGAGACAAAAGTGGATCTTTTTGGCAGGTGTGGGTCCGGTGTTGCATTCCACTAAACTGGCATTTACTGGAAAGAGGTAAGAAGAAAGCTTAGTGAGGAACAGGGGAGCTGATCAGAGATGATGGGAAGATGGATAGAGTTGAACGTGGGGTAATCCAGGAAGAAAACCTGTCAGAGGCTCCAAAAGACTGGAGACTGGGGCGGAGGTTCACCTTCCAGCAGGACGAACTCAAACATTCCCCAAAGGTTGTTAAAAGTGTTGATGTAGGGGGCCACACTGAATACAAATACCCACCATACTTTTCAGATTTTTTATTTGTATCTTTTTCCTTCCATTTTGTGTTGGTCTAGCACTTCCAATAAAACAGTCACAATAAAACAGAAGTTTCTTGTTGTAACATGAAAGAAACATGTAGAAGTTCAAGGAATGTGATCACATAAACAAGGCACTCATAAGTCAGTTTGACCTGACCTCTGACCTCCTCAGACAATTTTAAACTTTATAGAGCAATGAGAGATGACTCAAGCCTTTAATTTAGGACAAAGTCAAAACCAGTTTATTCTTATGTATTTTAATTACATCTCAATAGATTTAATGATGTAAAAGTCCGCTTTTGTTCACTTACTTATTCGGAGCAGGAAGAAAAGTCCTGAACGGGAACGTTGAGGTGAAGAAACCAACGACCAAACCTGCAGTTCAAACTCAACCGCATTAATATGTCAGGGTGTTGACACTAGGCAACCCGAAACATGGTGCAGAATTTAAGACATTCCTGGTTTTTGAAAGTAAAGTTGGTGAAATGATCTAATCCCACAAACACCTGCACGCTCCCTTTGTTTAAAGAAAACAAGCCTTCAGTCAACACTGGACGTGGTGACTTGTTAACATGACTGCGCTCCACAGTTTGGCCCCTTGGCAGTCGCAGCAGGATTAATGGGAGCTTGGCCTTCAGAGCGTTTGTTCACGTGGTGTTTTTATGGGGGGAAACATCTCCTTCGTTTCTCCACAGGCGAGCGGACCGCAGACTTCCTGGAAGAGGCGCAGAAGGAAGGGAGCAGAGAGCTCCAGGCAGGATGGGACAGGGTGAAACAGGTAAGAGGACCCCTCCTAAGGAGAAATCTTATTTATGGTGGCTGCCAAAGAAGGGATATAGTTATTTATAATTAGACTTTAGCTTAGCAGACTTTATAACTGTTAATGAAAAATCAACCTCAAAAAACATGTTTCACGTTTATCCTTCAACTGCAAAATGCTTTTGCAACATTTCTCCAAAAATCAGATTATCCATTTGAGCCTTCAGTCATGCTCACATCCAGTTAAGGCAACATATTTCATGTTTCCAGGATGACTTCCAGGTGAGAATGCCTCGTCTGAAATGAAGCTGTCGACGCTCCTGGGAAAAAAAGGTGAGTCTCAGAGCGGACAGGAAGCCTGGTGCCCTGCAGCAACATCTCATCTGCACATCTGTCCTTTCCTTTAGGCTGCAGCAGAGAGGACACTCAGAAGACGTAACATCGGCACTGCTGGTCCCTCATTTATACAGCTGCAGAAATGAACACCATGTTGTTAATAAAGCAGAAAGCAGGTTGTGCCACGTATTAATGGGCACAGGGTAGGTTTGCATCCATGTGGACGCTGAGAATATTTTCCTAGTTTGGTTATTAGGTTAATGATGCAGATGTGGTTGATCTGCAGAGACGGTAAAAACAGAAGCAAGGATTAAACCATGCAGTTAATCAAAGGAGGGATTATTAATCTTAATATAACCCTAATAATAAAATAAAGCATCTCTACACATGATTTACAAACATCCATCTGTCTTCTTCTCCTTAGAACACTCACAGAGGATCTATCATAGTAAAACATGTCAAATGAAACACGTTAGCTGCTGAAAAACTATTTTTAGTTGTCAGTTCTCTCTATAGTCTGGCAATGTTTTCCTATGATTCATTTTTTGCAGATTTAGACACCAGACAACATAACTATTAATTTGTAAAAGGTCAAGCAGCATATAAATAGTCCAAAATGTCTCAAAAAGTATTTATTACCCCCTCCAGATAATTTAAAACCTAACTTCTTACTTTATACCTCAGAAATAAAACATAAGGAGGGATGAAGGTTGATTTTCAGGTTGTCTGTGCAGCATGGAGTGAAAGAAGTTCTCCCTCTGCTGGACAGAGTGCAGAATGCAGGTTGCTGCAAAAGCAAACCAAAAAGAACCTGATTACATTAGCGACAACTGTTACATAAACGCCCACTGTTAAACAGACAAATTCAACAAAATAAATAAAATCCTTAAGGTTTCCCCATCAAAACTACAAGAAGTTGAAAGTGTGAGGTGAGAGGTGGCAGCTTTATGTTCAAAATCACTGAACTTTCTCAGAGGAAGAAAAAGAAACTGCAGGTAAATTTATCCAGTATTTGAAAATTAGCATCTGAAAACTTTTTTTATTGACCAACGCTCCATTTTCTGCAGGATGAACACAGCCAAGAATAAAAACAGAAGACAACATTCAGGATATAAAGTGCAGTGTTTAACAGGCAGAAGAGAAACCTGCTTTGGAAAGGAAGAAATGAAAATTATGTTTAAGATTTAAACAACTCTGGAAAACAATATTCATCTTTCTTTTTTAAACTGACAGAAAAGCATTTAAATATATTTTTAAAATACAGTGGAAAACCTCCTGCCTGTTTTATTAAATTAAATTAATTAAAAGATTGTTTGAAATGAGTCATTAAGAAAAGTGGTTAAGCAAATTCAGCTAAATTTAACTAAGGTGTGCCTTTTGTTGCTAGCCGAAAACTTGCCATCAGAGGTCATCAAGGTAAAAGGTTTCAGACCGGCGAGTTCGTTTCCAGGGTTAAACTACACTCAGCTGGATTTTACACATTAAGCAGGAAACTCCCTGCAGAAGCATCAGAGCCAGCAGCAGTTTGGCCACATTTCTGAGTCACAGGCGTGATGCAGTTGGTCGAGGATCTGAAACTTCTGTTTGGTGTCAATGTTAGAAAACAATTTAATAGTTTGCGTTGTGCACCGAATCTGAATCTGTAAATGCCTAGAAATAAAAACCCAAACACCTCGTTTAGTCGTGTATTCTCCTGTTTTCAGTGTCCAACAAAAACCAAGCAAATCGTCCCTGATTGTCCCGTTTGTTTTGAACCGTAGCTTCATAAACAAACAGCTTCTCAATGTCCTTCCGGATTTTGTCCATGAATTCCTGCACACTCAAACCAAACAGAGACCCAACAAACAGAAGTGAATCATTTGTTTCTGTGTATTTAAGACCGATATCATTACAGGTGTATTATACAGTACATGTATACATACAGGACATATAAAAACAGGCTATGATTATCAAAGGATACAAAGAACAGCATATATAAAAGCTTATTAAATCATTCAAGTACCTCTAATTCCATACTTCAGTCTTGACAATTTGAAATCATCTGTACAAAATGTACAAGAACTGTATCCCAAGTTGCATTGGACAGAGATTTGTCCTTTGTTCAGAAAATCTACACAGAAAATGTCAAAGAGGGGGAACTCTGTATAATTAATATGTAAGCTTCTCATTTTCAACTGATTTCAGCGCAACATATTGGCTTTACAACCTAAATCTCTTTCTCAAACTGAATTTCCACATTTGGGAACTGTAGATGGTACTTAAGGAATTCCAGCGAATTCCTGAAACATTTGATTTCATTCAACAAACACACTTTAAGCTTGCTTCTCCTCCTCCTCTTGTGAAAAATGAAATGCAGTCAAACAGAAAACGTATTCATGCTCAGAGCTTTCAGCTTCAACAGTCTGGATATGGTTGTCAGGATGCGTCAGCTCCAACTCAAGTGAACACCTGCACACAGTGAACTGCTGTCAACATTTGTACTCCGATCGTTGGGCTAATTATTATATTCTGCACGATGAGCAACAGAAGAGACATAGTGAAATGTTGTACGAGGTGAAAAACCTAAAACTGAATGAAAGGTCAGTGGCCTCTGAGGTAACACAGCTACCTGGCTGTGAAAAAGTATGTTCCCCTTTACTGATTTTTTTATTCTGTTTTCGTTTTTCCAACGATGACCTATCAATTACAGGAAAAAGCTATGCAAACCAACCTGGCTCTATGTGAATATATAATGTTAAGTCATGACAGTGATTTAAATCAATTGTAAATAACCACAAAGTTCTGGTGCAATTTCACTAGACCCAGCACCTCCCTGACCCGTGGACACAGGAAATCACCTGAACAGAACCTGTCTGACATCATGAAGTAGAATAAAAGAGCAACAGATTATGATGAGAACAGATGAGAAACAGTCAGTGACATCTATCAGTATGGAAAGGATTAAAAAGACATGTTGAACATTCCCAATGAGTCATTATCCACAAATAGAGAACAGGCTGGAATACCAAAATTAAACCAAAATCCAAAGAGTTACAACATCAAAAAACACTGTAGGCCTCAAGTGTCTCAGCTGGGGTCCGTGTTCATGATTCAACAATAAGACCGACACAAGAAAAACACAAAAGCCCGTCTCACGTTTGCCCAAAAACATCTTGATGGTCCTCAAAATGTTCAGGGAAAATATTCAGTATTTTCTGCCAGTCTTAGGCTTTAGGGCGCTATAACTTTTTGACATAGGGCCAAGTTGTTCTGATTAGCTTTTTACCCTTTAAAGAAATCATGTGAAAACTGCATTTTGTATTTGCTCCTCCTGTCTGATCATTAAATTTGATGATTTTTGAGGTGAACTTTTAGGTGTGACAAAAAGCAACAGAAATGTGTAAGACAGGAGATTCTTACACTTTTTTAGAGCTGCAAGTAGCTTTGCTGGTCTGTCTTTTTCATGGTGTCTCTCTGATGTGGAAGATGTTCACTTAACAGATGTTTTAGCATTAACTAAAAAACAAAAACACTTTATAATAAACACCGTGTCTGGCTGAGTTTCACAAAACAAAAATGTTAAAATGACCAAGTAAAAAAAAAAAACAAAAAAACCCTGATGTTTTCCTGTTTCACAACATTTAGATCAGGAGTCTAAACGTAAAAGAAAAGCTGTCCCCAAACCCTCCAATGATACAATCTGCAGGCACAAAAAAAAAACATTTAAATCAATGTTTAAAATCACAAATGCAATATTAACACGTTTGCTTCCAGTACATGGAGAGAACTGTGTAAATAAAAGTAAAAGCATGTACAGGCCAACCCTTTCATGAAAAACATTTTCTATGACAAAAACAAGACTTTTTTCTCAACAGTCAGTCAGAACTTCTCTTTACAGGTCGGATGAAGCGCGTTTCACACATCAGGATGGGAGAAACTTGGTCAAAGGAAGACGACTGCTCTACATTCAGAGTTCAGTTTTCATCTGAGATCCTTTTAAACAGCTTTAACACTGTACCATTCGCATACTGCAAAAGGTCAAACTGAAAAGCGCGCCTGGGGTGAAAAAAAAACCAACCAAATAAATGAGGTTTTTTTTTATTCAGTTGACCAAAGTGCTTCCAGATTCTTACAAAAACTGCAAGTTACATTAGACCTTTCTGAACGATCCTGCAAAGACAGCGGGCGTCACTCCGGGCCTCTGTTTGTAAGAGGTGAAGGTCTGACCTGGGCTGCACCGGCGTTTCTGCAGCATCAGGGTCTCTGCTGGTCGTACTGCTGGTAACGGTTGAGCTTGTCGGGGTCGTTCGAGGCCATGTGGGTGAAATCCTGGAAGATGTCCTGGTAGGTTTCGTCCCCTGCAAAGAAAAGAAAAAACAAGTAGAGCAAACATAATGGGAAGATAAAAAGATATGCAACTGTTTCCAATGTTCCTGCTATCCATTGGTATCCAGATATTTTCCACAATCAACTGCAGGTTTCGCACAGAGCTTTTTCTTTCTTTGCAGAAATGCGTCAATCTGTCTGACTAATTACAGCATTGTTTCTCCACTGCAGCGAAGAGAAATATGACATGATTAATTTTATGGCTAAAGTAATAAGGAATATCATTGACCCCATCCAGGGTTCAGGCATAGTTTTCCAGACTCAGATTTCCAAAGCAGTTTAAATATAAAAAAAAATAAAGATTTCACCATGAATTTATGGCAGATATTTATAAGGTGGTCAGGATGGATGGATGGATGGAATATATTGATCTATGTATGGACATTGGGACAAAGGATAAAGTCTGAAAATACTAATATTTTTAGACATTCATCCAGACCTAGAAAATCCCTAAATCTAATTCCAAGCTTTTCCCGACAGTGTGGGAATTATGCTCCTCATGGAGCAGATCAACAGCAGGACAGGTCAGAGGTGAGAAGCTCATGCAGTGAAGGTTTCATCGGCATCAACAAGAACAGAGAAAGAAAAAGTTGTCCCTACCTGTTAAGAGTGTCGGCGTTGCTTGAGAAAATGAAACAGAACAACACAGAGGAGTAAAGAAGAACAGAACGTGTTTGAGAGGAGACAGCTAGGATCTGCTTCGGAAGACCAAATCCACTCAGGAGGAAAAAAGAAGCCCACAGACATTTGTTTTTCCTCAACAACTGTATTGTGGTTAAAGTGCAGGAGTTTATATACAGAAATACAGTTGTGCTGGCCTCAGTACCCCAAAGAAACAGAACAGAAGGAAGGCACAAACTCTGGTGGAGAGCGAGAAATGAAAAGCAAAAAACTGAAAGAGACCAAGACGATTATGTCAGGAAAATGTTTCTCAATCTGACTGAGCTTTGATTCTAACAAGAAAGCTTTACTTTAGGTTTTTAAAACAGTTATTGTAGAACTGTGTGAGCAATTAAGCTGAAGCTGAACTATATAAGAACATGGTGGGAGGATGGATGAGGATGGATCAATCACCCAGAATAATGTACCAGCTGGTTGGAGGCTCTGCAGGAGTTAAACAACAAACAAGTTCATCTTCCCGCGAATCAAAACCCTCAGTGAGACAACATGCTCATTCTAAACACCCCCTACTGCAGCTAATTTATATGCTGTCCCCCTTTAAAAGAAAAGTAAACGCTTTAACAGAACAGTGCAGTGCCTTGCCAAAGTATTCACACCCTTTGAATGTTATAACTGCAAACTTCAGGGTATTTGGTTGGGATTTTACAAGATAGACCAACACAGGGTAGAGCATAATAGTCAGCGAAGCAGTCAAAAGTCACTGGTAACTCTGGAGGAGCTGCAGAGATCCACGGATCAGATAACAATTTTGGTCAGATGAGACAAAAAATGAACTTTTGTGTCCTACGTGCAAAATTCCAAACGTCCAAAGCAACAACAGAACGATTTAGATCAAAGCATATTCAGGTGTTGGTGTTGGTCAAAGTCCAGACCTAAATCCAGTTGAAAATCTGTGGCGAGATGAATGTTCACAGACATGATTCTATGCAATCTGTCTGAGGTTGAACTGTTTAGAAAAGAATAGGCAAAAACGTCAGTCATTAGATGTGTAAAGCAGGTAGAGACATACCCCAGAAGACTTGAAGCTGTGACTGCAGCGAAAAAAAACAAGTAAACATCTGTAAGCACTCTTCCTTCACATGTTTGCACTAGTTAGAGTTGGTCTGTCACATAAAATATATTACGCTTTGCAATTATAACATAACAACACATGAAAAAGTAGAGGAATGAATGCTTTTTCATGACACTGTATGTATACTAGCGGTTCCAAATGTGAGAAAAAAAACAGCTTTCAGGGTAAAAACAGCTCTTCAGAGCAGCAGTAGCATCTTTCCTTGTTTCTACTTTAAAAACAAATCACAATCAGTGACAGAGTAGCTCGCCCTTTCACTCACGTTTCTTTCACTTTAAACATCACTATGTACCAGCAGGGAGCGCTCCTTCCCTTCTCGTTAACCCAAAAGCGCCTTTAGGGAGGTTCTGATGCGGCGTGAAGAAAAGACATGAGATGAAACTGAGGTACATTTCAATCAACGAAACCAAACTGAGCAGCTAATCATCTCCCTCCACGTCTTTCTGAAGATTCTTGATAGAAGCTGCTGTTGTTAAGCTTTCACGACTTGCATAAAGGGAATATAGAACAAGAAGATGCTTTTAAAACGCTTTACACAGTTACATATTCATCTTTTTCTAGGCTATTGCACTTGACGATACATCGTCCTTAAACGGGTTGTTTTTATTGGAAGAGACAAATCCACTAACATTCCGGACGATCGCTGCAACGCCACTAAAAGGCCTTTCGTCTTACAATATTAGATTTCCTGTGAGTATAAGCAGGACTCAGGACACTGAGTCTAAATAAATAAATAGCTTTCAATCAAAGAGAAACAAACCAAAGGTGTGAATGCAGCATCCTCACGGCACTCATCCCCCTGCAGCTACAGTCACTCTTAACTTATTCTCTTAACCAAAAACAATAAACATGAATTATTTACAGTGAAAATAGCTCTAACATGCTTCCTAAAGGTACTTTATAAAACAAAATGTTTCTAAAATAGATTTCTTTTTACCCAGGCATGTAAAAACAGCAACACATAATTGAACCATAAAAAACAAGTACACAAGCCTAGATTGTAGTTAAGACCTTACATTAAAACCAGACAGTCACAAGAAAGAAGGTACAGTAGTTGCATATAACCAACAACTGGAATGTGCATAATTTCTAAAACTGGATGTTTATAGTTTACAGACACATGCCATGCTACCCTACACCAGGTTGCATTCAAAGGTCTTGAATATTGCTAGATCTTGTGATGAAGCCTGAGTGTCATTAAGTTCTGCAGGCAGTTTTCAATAAATATCTTCATTCCCTGACAGTGGCTGTAAATTATAGGAGCACAACTAAAACAGAGGACACCATGGTGTCTTAGACAAGAACAGAGATTCAGAAAGTGACGATTTGATTCAGATTTGTGCGATCCCACATGGTAACAGTCGGATGAAGGAAAAGTTGCTCGGTTCTGGAAGCAAAATTCTTGCTTAGAGTTCAGATTTGATGGCTTTACGCTGTCATGTTAGCCCCTGCCTAACACCTGATGGTAACTGACAACATGGTGCAGCAGCTGATCCAGCTCCTAGTAGGGGATGCAGGAGCTCAGCTAACAGAGCTGGGCTAAGTTAACTCTGACTGCCTTTGTTTTAGAGTTCCTTATAAAATGTGCCAAAGCCCAGAGACTCGGTTATTTTTAGTTGTGCTCTGCTGTTTTAACTAAACCCAACTCTGAAGCCTGAGCTTTTACACCTCTAATCAGATTCATCAAGCTGCAGGCTAATGAACTCCTGCATGCACTTCCTGTACTGCATCTCGGTGGGGCTGTTGGAGTTATATTGACCTGACGGGTTGCAGGGCCCCTCCGCTTCCCGCATCTCTTCGTTCATCTTGGCCAACCTCAACCTGATGAAGGAAAGCAAGAAGTCACAAACAGACACACTCATAAACAGACCAGAAAATATCAAACTTCTGAAAGGTTTAACAGTATTTTTATAGTTAAGTGGTTCACCTCGAACACTGCAATGTCACTACAACTCAGTGCTTTGCAGATGTATTCATAGCTTTTAATCATATCTGACAAGCCAGCTGTAACTGTAAACTGAAAGGACAATAATCCATGGTTTTCAACTGTTTTTACTAATAAAAACTCAAAAGTGATGGGTGTGTATTTACATTCAGCGCCCTGAGTCAATAATTTGTAGAACCAACATTTGCTCCAGCTCCCAGTCTTTTAGGGTATCCCTCCATCAGTTTTTCTGAAATTCTAACCCATATGCAAAATGGCTCAGGTACAGCCCAATATTCTGGAGTGTGTCTGTGAACATCAGTTTTCAAGTTTTGCCACACATTCTCAGTGGGATTTAGATCTGGACTTTGACTGGGCTATTCTAACACATGAGTGTGCTTTAAGTTAAACCATTGCACTGCAGCTCGGACTGTATGTTCAAGGTTGTTAACCTGCTGGAAGTCTTCTGCAGCCTTCTTCCCATCAACTCTTACCAGCTTCCTTGTCCGACTGTCAGACTCTCCCACCTGAGCTTTAGATCTATGCAGCACCTCCAGAGTTACCAAGGCTCCCCTTGCCGGGCCAGTAGGTTCAGGAGGATAGCCATGTGGATACTATACTTCATGTGCTCCATGAGATAATCAAAGCTTGGAAAATTGTTTTATGACCTTATTCTGTTGGACTCTTTTTACTGATTAGGCGACTGCTGAAGGCGGTTGGTTGCACTGTATTTTATTTTGGGGTATCAGAGGAAGGGGTGTTGAGAAAAACATACTGCACACTTTAGAGATTTTTATTTTTCTAATAATCTGCAAACCATGCATCATTGTCCCATCACTTCACACAGCCCTGCTCTGTACTGCCCTATCATGTAAAAGCACCATCCATTTGGTTTCTGGTTGTAATGTGACAAAAAGGTTTAGGAGGTACGAATACTTGTCAAGGCAATGAACAAGAAAAACTGAAATCTTAAAAGTAAATGCATACAATGACTTAATATGTTATTTAAACTTGTGGGTAACTAAGGTTTCTTAATTCAGTACTTCTGGTTTTCAGCATCACTGCATATTTATGATTCACAGTCAGATGATGAACTTCCTTCGGGTTAAATTATGGTAATTTGTGTCAAAAATATGTTACGGATTAGATACTGCATTAAAATTGAGCTGAGAGAAATAACCAAGTAATTTAAAGTAACAAGTCATTAAAATTAGATAAAACATACACAAGAATTTTGTTTTTCCGATTCTATATTTTTATGTATAAGATTATTATTATTAGCAGCAGTAGTAGGAGCAGTAGTAGTAGTAGTAGTAGGAAAAGCATTTAAATGCAACTTAACATCATACTTGTACAGAGCTTCTGAGCAATCAGGTTAACTCAGTCTGTTTTAAAGAAATAAAACTCACAATGTGACAATATCTGCGTTTGCTGCCTCCACCGCTATGCTCAGAGGCGTCTTCTCGTCGATGTCGGCAGCGTTTTGATTTGCTCCTCTTTTCAAGAACAAACAGACTTGACTGTAACAGAGAAGTTTGTTATATTTAGTGTTTTTTAGACATGATAGTGGCAGACTGGTTTGGTACTAAAGGGAAGTGTGTAAACAGACCCTGTGTGTCCCAGCATGGTGGCGTGGTGCAGCGGTCCTCGGCCCTGAGCGTCCAGCTGGTTCACATTCGCTGCATTTTGGAGCAGAAACTCACAGGTGACCAGTGAGCCCTGGGAAGTATACAACAAGTTTACTGTACATGCGAGTCCAAACAAACTGCTGACAGTTCTCCGGAACATTGTTGTACGGATATGTGCTGGATTCATTGCATTTTAAACAAATTAATCACATCTGATGAATAAATCCAGTAAAATATGTATTAAAACTGACAGGACTTCTTATTTTCACACTGACCCCGTGCACCGCCATGATAAGCGGCGTCCTCTTGTCCTCCTCGGTGTTGACCCAGTTGACCTCAGCGCCGTGGGCCACCGCCTCGGCCATGTCCGGCAGGCTGCGGGTGAAAGACGCCCAGTAGAGCTGCAGACCCGGGCTGTACTCCTTTGGCTCGTAGAAAACCACCTCCTTACAAGGCGAAGCAGCCGGGAGAGTGGCGGGCATGGGTGGAGACTCTGCAGCTTCTGGAAGTTGGAAGGAAAGATTTATCTCATCTGTAACTATCACATTTACTATTACTACATTTGGTTTCTGTTTGAATTTTATTTTTTTGTTACACTATAATGATTAATTTCAAACAAACTTTAACACGAGTAAATGCAGAAAGAAGTTTTTAAACAATGATTTCATTTAATAAGAAAAAAAGTTACCCAAATCTACGTGGCCCTAGGTGAAAAAGTAATTACCATGACTTTTTAAAATTATGAATTACCTGTGATGAAACGCAAAAGCTGAGCTCAATTTCAACACTGACATAAATGCCTGATAACTGTCAGACCTGTAAAATCAAGAAATTACTTAAATAGAACCTGTCTCACAGCACGAAGTAGGCAAAAATATGTCAAAACACTACACATCAGGCCATGATTTAAAGAAATTCAGGTACAATGAAAAACAGCTATTGGGTTAGAGAGGATGATGAAGTCATTTTTGAGGCTCGTTTTTAACCTCTGTAAAGAACTCCGTGTTCCAGCTGTCTATATGAAAACGCTCTATAAATAAAGACTGATTGATTGACTGATTGCATGATTGATTTGGGGCGAACCACAGTGACAGCTTTGTCAATAAATGGGGTGGTGAACCCTCCCAGGAGTAGCCGCCTTCCAAAATTGACTTAAAGGGGGAATTAACAACTCCCCCTGGTGGTCAAAAAAAGAACCCAGAACAACTTCAAAAACAACTGCAAGCCTCGCGTACCTCAATTAAGGTCAAAGTTCAACAATAAGTAAGAGACTGAAATATGAGGCATTCATAAGAGAGTTCCAAGGTGAAAACACACTCTGACCAAACAGAAAACAAATGCCCATCTGACGAGATAAAATGGAAACTTTTGGAGGGTGTGACCATTTCACCTCAGGTGAAACTAACACAGCCTTTCAGAAAAAAACAACATTTTCCCCGAGAGTCAAACATGGTGGTGGCAGTGTGATGGTCTGGGGCTGCTCCGCTGCTGCAGGACCTGTACGACTTGTCGTAATTGATGAAACCAATTCTGCTCTCTAGCAGAAAATCCTGAGGGAGAACGCCTGCTCCTGGGTCACACAGCAGGACAACGATCGAAATTACACCAGCAGATTCACCTCTGAATCGCTCAAAACAACCAAATGAAGGTAATGGAGTGGCCTAGTCAAAGTCCGGACTTGTGATGATGTGGAATGACCTTAAACAGGCCGTTCATGCTTCAAACCCCTCCAATGTGACTGAATTAAAAGAGGAGTGGGCCCCAGAGATATTGAAGGCTCATATCGCACATGTTTGATGGCAGTTATTGCTGCAAACTGTGGCACTTAATTTTTATAGTTATTTTATTGGTTTACTGTACAGGCCTATGTGACAGTTTTGTCTATGAAAAGCACTTAATAAACTTTACTTGCTTACTTACTCACCACTAGTCATTAGGTTTAGGGGCTAATTACTTTTTCACACAGGGCCTGCTTGGTTTGGAAATCTTTTCCCCCTCATAACAGAACTCATCATTTGAAAACTGTATTCTGTATTTACTTGGGTTATCTTTGATATTAAAATTAGTTTGAAGATCTGAGTGTGGCAAAAAAAGAAGATATACAGAAGCAAGGCAAACACAGCAGCAGATTCTTGTCTTATAATTTGAAAAATGAAATCTTTTAGCTTCATTCTAGAGTTCAACATTTAGCCAAACTTTGAATTTCTAAACACTGATTTTTGCTTTAATTCAGGAATTGAAGAACACAAAACTGATAGCTGAGGTGTGTCTCACCTGCATCTGTCAGGCTGTTACTGGAAGCAGCGGTGGCCAGCATCTCCCTGCTCCCATCGGCACTGTTCTGAATCCCGCTGTCCGCACTTTTCACTGTAAAACAAACAGTCTGATTCACTACATGTGGAGCAACATGAAACAGTTGTTGCCAAAGAATATAAAATAAAAGAAACACCTTCCATCTTATCGTTTTTGACTACAAATGTTCCTGAATAAAAGTTTTTTTTAATAATGCATGTTTTTAATGCACTTTTCTGAAGATGCATTATCTTTTGGGAAGGTTATGGAAGTTTCTGCAGTCTGATTAGGAAGTTGCACTTAATATTTTTTTTGGCAACAACTAAATGATGGTAAATGCAAAACAGAGCCCTCTATGACAGATTCCCTCCATCACCTTAAGAGCCCGGTCCCTAAATACCAAACAAATGAAAGAAAAGCAAAACAATGACACAGATAAATGTGGAAATACCAGTTTGAGTGAGAGAAAAACTGCCCTCCTCCTTTAATAAACACAGTAACATGTCAACTTCTCCAAAGCTTACAGGACAGCATGACGCTGGATGAGAAAGGAAGAAACGAGTGCAGAAACGGCCGCTACACCCAAAACTGTGAAATTCATATGAACAACAGAGGAGAGGGTGGAAAGCAAGCCAAATACTCAGCTTTCATTACTTACTGCTCCTGAGCTTGGAGGAGGTGTCAAAGTAGGAGAAGAGCGAGTCAAGCTCATCAGGACAGAAGAGAGAGTCGCGGCGGGCCTCTACGCCGCGGGCAGCAGCTACGCAAGGGATGATGGGAGGTGCGGTTAAAGTGGCGAGGTAGGGTTGGAGAGTTTGAGGTCGAAAATATAAAGGAGGTTAGACCATAAGCACAGAACAGCCAGGGGGAGGAATGGAGAGTGTAAAAGTAAAAGGAATGAGAGAGGAGAGAAAGAAGAAAGCAAGGTAGGGGGACAGATGGTTAGACTACAGGCTCAGCTAACACTAGAAGAGACAGAAAGCAATGCGAAGCACAGAGGCTGCAGACATTTGCTGCTCACAGAGAACATACATTATGCCGATGGGTGGAGTACAAACACCACGCAGCTGTCAGTCAACATGTTGTGGTTCTGTTTTTCAGTCTGGAATAGAAACCCTCTACAATCTAAATCCAGTGTAACATTTTATAACCAGGTAAACCAGAAAAGACGTTTTCATGTTATGGCTTCAAGCGTAGGGTGATTGCTCCAAAACTGGTAGTCATGGTGACTTTAAAATGTTTGTTGTTTTGTCCTTAGAAGTTGTGTCAGACGGACAACTACACGGTGTGTTTATTTCTACCAGGCTCCTCTTACCTGACTGTCCTGAGACACGAGAGCCCGACCGAAGTTTGGGTGTGGAAGGAGGCGGTTTCGGCGGCAGATGGTCTGAGCTGCTGCTCAGCCTCTTCTCCTGTTTGCTCAGAGAAACCACTTTGTTTCGAAGCTCCTCGTCCGACGGCCGGCGCACGAAACGCCGATCCACGTATTTGGCTTTGATGTACGCCTCCACCTCATGTCTGTCGGCAGAAACGTTGGATTCATTAATGCAAAGAAAAACGAAGCCAAACGTCAATTTACATAAAGAGTATGAGAAATGTATTTTAACAGCATTTAAGGCAAAGCATGGATGCATTCACATGTTGTCGTGTTAAAAGCACAAACTTGTGACCTGTAACGTATTCAGATATACAGGGCATAAAAGTATGAATTTTTCACATTTTAACTACAAACTTCATTGTATTTTATTGGGATTTTATATGACAGACCAAGAAATTGTGCATAGCTGTGAAGCGGAAGAAAAAAATAATGCTTTATTTATATATTATAAATCTAATATATATATATTAGATGTATGGTGTGCATTTGTATTCAGTTTCTGAGTCAATCCTTTGTACAGTCAGCTTTTACTGGAATACCAGCTGTTCGTTTTTTGGGGCATGTTTCTGCCAGGTTGGCTGATCTAGAGACTGAATTTTTTTACCCAGTCCTCTTCGTAAAACAGCTCAAGTTCATTAGATTAGATAGAGCTCCCCTGTGAACATCAGTTTCTTGCCACAGCTTATCAGTTGTAGGACTTTGACTAGGCCATTCTAACAGATGAATATGCTATGATCTTAGGGTTTAGGGTTGTTGGTGAACCTCCACCCCCAGTCTCAAGTCTTTTGGAGCCTCCAACAGGTTTTCTTACAGGATTGACCTGTATTTATCTCCATCCATCTTCCCATCAATGCTGAGCAGCTTCCCTGTCCCTGCTGAAGAACGCAGCATAATGCTGCCGCCACCCTGCTTTACTGTGGGGATATTGTGTTCAGGATGATGGGCAGTGTTAGATTTCCTCCACAGTTCCAAGTTTTTCGGTAAAAGAAAACACGTTTTATACCTGGGGTCTCCTGGCTGTGGTTTCTTGGCTCCTAGTTCTTCTCCTCGAGCTTCATATATCTGGTTGATCACCTTGTTTCCCAGTTCACACATCAACTGTGGAATTGATGAAAGAAAATAATTACTAAACCTGCCATGAACCAGAATTAAAATATGGTTTGCAGCAGGGGTAAGACCTGAGTTATATCAACCTGAACAATGAAACTGACTTACTTTAAGCAGTTCTGGCTCCCATGTATCCAAAGTCAAAGACCGAACCTTGGAGACATGCACACCCAGACTCCTGCAAGGGGAACAAGCAAAACATGATCACTTTTAAATGCTTTTGTTACAGCAGAGAAAATGAAATAAACACTCAAAGACAAAGTGCTCTTGAGCAACGTAATTTATTCCAAAATAATGGGTCTATATCTTTCAACCAATGACATTTTCCAGTTTGCATTACAGGTACATTTGCTTTCATGAAGCAAATAAACATAATTTTGCATCCCTCTTATTTCAACGGCACTAAAGCCAAAGTGTCACTAGAATATCTAAGCTGCCTTATTATTCACAGTTATTTAAATACATTTACACTGTCTACTAAAACATACAATTTAATTTATTTCAATTGAAAAGAATCATACAGAATCACTTCATCTTTCAAGTTTGTGTAGTAGAGAATATTCTATAAATACAGCCTGTGTGAAAGAGTCAAAACCACAGAGATGCCGTTAGATTGTTGCTTTTTAATGTAGAGTGTGGGAACAAGCCTAGTTACTTTTTATTAAGCTTTAATTAGCATTAGCCTGGAGAGTAATTAAAGGTTGTCACAACATCCCACACACACTGAGCGTTTATGTAACAGCAAGTTTACATTTCACAAACCCCCCCCAAAGCCTTTCACGCCGTAACAGGAAATATTTTCCCAAACTAACAAAAGAGAGCTGGAGTGAACTCCACATGAACTGTGCTTATATAAAAGCTCAGAAAGATAAAAAGATTTTTCCCCCCAAGTGTTCAGGGTTAGGGTTTTTTATCATCTTGTATGAAAACCGACAGATTTTCTTTTAAAGTTTGCACATTTATATTCATTCATAATATTTCTTGCTAGTTTGCTGTGTCAGTGTTGGGTTTCAGTGTCTGATTCAGAAGGAAGGGAGCAGACTGTGTTTCTACCTGTGGATGCCAGAACACTGAATACACAGAGTGATGCCCAGGTTGATGCTGGCCCAGCGGGGATCTGGCTGCCCACAATCACAGCAGCAGGCGTTGCCAGGAATGGCCAGGACCTTCTGCAGGGCGCTCTCTCCCTTCAGCGACCTCTCTTTAGGTTCCCCTCCAGAGTCCAGACTCCCTGTTGACGTGGATGACTTCCTGTCCAGCTTCTGGCATTAGAATGAATGGAAATGCTCAGTGTTCAGAAAAGACTACTCAAGAGGTCCACACTTGTCCTCTCCGACACATATCTAAAATTAAATCCTGTTTGATTGTACCATTAAAAGATTTGATGATTGATCTGTCTGCCAGCGGAGTGGCTGATCATTTCTTATACTTCAAAAGATTCATGCCCTCGGTGTCAGTGGGTTTTGTTTTGTTTTTACCTCGCCGTTATCTCCCTTGTCACGGAAGGCGGTGGCGATACTGTTTTGGACGGCTTTGATCCAAGCCTGCCGCAGCTTCTCTGAGTCTGCCTGCATCATGCAGCTCCTTCAGAGGAAAAAAAGCATCAGGCAGCAGCTGTCAGCTATGAGGGAATGTGTTTGTGTGCATTAAATGATAAACATGCAGCTCCTCCATGTTCCAGGCTTTCATTTCCATATTTATTTCTTAGACATCTAAGTGTTTCTTTGACTATAAGAAATGTCCGTGTGATCCAGACTTACTTTGTGGGTGAAACTACTTCAAAACAAAAGCGCCGCTCTATGTCCTCGCAGTGCTTGACTGTACATAGCCTCAGGTCTTCTACCACCACTGTCGGGTTGTCCTGGGGGGACAGCAGAAGCTCGTTAGTAAAACCAAATACCACACACTCATCTAACACATACATATAGTTAAAAAAAGTACTGCTCAACACTTTTATAAAGTTAAGGTAAACTTTTGACTTCTTATTTCCAAGAACATTTGCTTTTATCTGGACTTTGCTTGTAGATGCTTCCATTATGGATGCAAAACAATGCTGCTTATGTAAATTATATCCTCTGACGATGAGAGGGTCACTCGCTTGCCGCTTTGGAAACATTAAAAAGTGGTGAACCTGTGACAGGGTTAGAAATTTCCTCCAGAGGTAACTCTATTCAGATGGACCCTAAACTATAGGTGGAGTTTTGTGAACATTTTCACTGGTTGAATATTTCCACCATTTTGCTTCAGTCCTTTCTTAGTTTAAACTCCTCTACAGTTATTTTTTATTATGTTAACTTTAAATCAAATTACAGGACGATTTTATTTTGTAAAAACAAAATTTAAACTCAGTCATTGATGTTCAATTTCATGGCGTTTTCCAGTGTTTACATTCAAATACATTAATACACTTAACTAACCTTAGTGCAAATAAAATAAATGAAGTTTGGACCATTCGAAGTAGCAATGTTAGAATATTTTGAACCCTTTATGCTCCAGGATACGTTTTTTGAATATCAACATTACAACCTCCAGGATTGCGCATCATTAACAGATTTTAAATGGGAAAGGAGACATGCTGCAGTGTGTGATTAGTGCTACTTTATGAGATTCTTTTCAGGCCTTCAATTATAAAAATAATTGTTAAAAGCGATTTTAACTAACTGTTTCAAAGTGTAACAGCTGTGAAACAATCACATGTTTTAGGCTGTAGCACACTGGTTTGTAATCCAAACAGACTTCTCCTCTGCTTGGTCCTGAGCAAGTGAACAAACGTAACGCAAGGTTTGGAGTGATTCTACATATGTTTTCAGATGTAATTACTGTCATAGAATCCTCAGTTATAGTTTTATTATTTGAAATCACAGCTTTCTATTTTTGCTACAGGAAAGTCTTCTCTCTCTTTCCTGCACAAACTCGAGACTGAGGTTAAATTAACATCGGTTACACATTTCCACGAGGAGATACCGGATTTGCTTCAGCCTGAGAAAAATTCTGTATTGGTCTATTTCCCTGTTTCTAATCGCACTGTGGACTCTTCAGTTGCTGTGGGCACTAGTCTTTCTTTCTACATCGTTGAAGCTGAAGCTGCAACGCTCCTGTAGATGGATGATCTGCTCTGCACCAGCAGACATAATTTATGAACACAGACCGAGTTTGGACTCCACAGTGGAAATCACAGAACTGACGGTCAGGATAAAAAAAACATGACAGGATGAAACTCTGGTGTAACTCTGCTAATTGTGCAGCTCAGTGACCTGAAGAGATAAATCACTGCTCACAGCAACAGCAGATTATAGGAAAGCATGCATATAAAGTCATAATCAATAATTAGAATATTATTGAAAAGTTCATTTATTTGAGTTAATCCACTAAGTGAAACACGTTATACAGATTCATTGAAACCAGTCAAACACGACATCCATCTCAAATAGTTTGATAATGGTTTCAGTTTATTAGCTAAAATAAGCCACTTCTACTTTTAGGAAGATATGCAGCTTTAATGGATTTTAATGCTGATTGTGATATCTGTTTAAGCTGCAGAGTGTAGGAGGTAGACCAGAAGTGAAAATAAACAGCTGTTACAGTGATTACTTTATTAATTATGTAAAGTCACTCCAAACACCATGTGAATCTGTAACTGTAAACTTTTAATAAATTTTGCAGCTGCAGGTTGAGACTTTCATGTGTACTTAAACAGAGAAAAGCAAGCTCGGGTCAGGATTACAGTCCAGTGTTCTGAAACCAAACCTTGCGATTGTTTAACAGCAGTGGCACTCTGAAACAACATCTAAATCCTTTCCAAATGAAAAACAAAAAACCTCTATTAAATTATAAATATACTTTTCCAGATTATAACAGATTTTATCCGAACAAAACACAGAAAGCCATCCTGACAGGCAGCAGTGCTTTACTCCACACAGTACAGCCCTTTCAAATATTTGCCTTTAAAGCAGTGAACTAAAAATACCAGTAAGGATATTTGTGCTGGAACCAAAACACAAGCATATTTTGTGTGGTTGGTGCGGGGAGAGTCATTCGACATACCTTAAATTTCTTCTGGTAAACTAGCTGATTGTTTTGGATGGAGAACCAACGTCTGAAAGAAGATCACATGTTTAGGAGGAAAGTCAGTCACATGCAGAAATGGTGCTAAAATGTCTCACTTTGATATCCAGAGAAATAAAGCTGATGACTAAATGCATTCATTTTAGTTACAGTATAAAAACAACTATCAAGTGACACAACATAGTTGATTACATTTAGATTTTTTAAGTAAATTTGTTAAAACTGTGTGTAAAGTGTCTATTTGTTAAATTATTTTGTATTTTATGAAATATGATAAATTTCTGATATAAAAGGAGGAATGATAGTTAAGGAATGTGCTCCATGGAGTTTGATGCTTGAGGAGCCTCTGTAAAGCAGCTTCTTTTAACCATAGCTTTTTGGGGCACTTTAATTTCTGTCTTACAAGAGGGACAAACGTGCTCAGCTGGATTGAAGTCAGGTTGTTTTGTGTTACGTTTCAGCTTTAAAACCATCTGAGCTATAACGTGTCCTATTATCACTGCAGCAGGATCAGAGTGAATCTAAGAGGAGATGTGAGATGTTTAAGAAGGGCCAAAAAAATAACATGGGCACTCCGTTTTCTTTCAGCCGAGTTATGGCACCTTTACCCCAACAATATTTGAAATCAACCTTACCTTCATTACCTCTAAATTCCTAAATGATGTAAAGCGCTTGTTTTATTTCTGTAACTTTTATCTCTTAAAACCATTAAAGTTATATCTGGTGAAGCTTACTTCTAAGTATTCATAAAACTGCCAGTGAAACAGTGTAATTACCTGTTCCAAGTCTTGAAAGCATTACTGGCCCTCTTGAATAGATAACCTTCCATTGCAATGCCGTTGTGTGCATCCACATTGTATTCCAGCTTTGTGTCATCATTTGAGAAATCCTGAAAATCACATGAAAAAAAGGGAAACATGCACATGTAAACAAAGAAAGTAACTGAGCCAAAATAAGATGGCATAATGTGATAAAGCCTTCTACAGAGTTATGAAACCAATTTGAAGCTGAGTGGTCTTTCACAGGGCAGCCGTGCAGAGCTGCTGCTTAGCCTGACCCGAAAATATACATCCAGAAATCAAACAAGACTGAGGCAGCATGCCTGACTTACAAAACTATAATACATTATAACCACTTTATGCGACATATGCAAAGGAGTAAAACAAAGAGAGACACACTTACTGTTTGTCTCTTTTATAAAAAATACTTAAGAGGGTACATAGAGGATATCAAGCCAAACAAAATTCATTTTTAAACGTTTTCAATTAACCAAATAAGAAAATAAAGTAAATGGCAACATTTAAGATTAGGGGTTCATTTTAAATGTGTCTTATGACAACAAGGAAAAATATGGTCAACGGAAAATCAATGCAAAGCATAAAGAACAGGGAAATACCAATCAATTGATTGGAAACCACCTGTTTTCCGGCAACTGGCATTGGTAATTGGCAGTTTGGATACTGACAAATCTGGTAAGTTACTATTTAATAAATGCATCCAAACTAAGAACTCCCAGGATTTTCATTCTATAAACTCATCAAACAACAGCATCTACTGTGTGGCACCGTTTTTTTAGCTTAATATAATTTTAATAAAAGTTATGGGACACATGCTTGGATGCAATGATCCTGTAATTCCAAACCACTTCATCCATCAAATAACTTGCAGCCCTTTATTAAGTTTTGCTGTGTTATAATTTTTAGAATAATATGCTGGAATTGGTAAAAATCAGAGTCGGCAGCTCAGACCTTTATGAAAATCTGAAACCATTTTTGGCCAGAAGAATATTGGTGTGTCTCTAATAAACTGTTTTTGTGGGGTTTTTTCATATTTGTTTGTAGTTTGCATATTGATGAGTCCATTTAAAGAGTGGTCATTCAGCCTTTCTCTGACTCTGCATCTCTGGTGTAACTCAGGCTCATGTGTCGTTATGAGACTGCTCTGCTTTAACTACCTGAGGTGCTGCCATACTCTATCTCAGCTTCAGGTGACATTAGCTGTACACAGATGTGTGTGTGTGTGTGTGTGTGTGTGTCCTTGAAGAGTCAATTTACACCTAGCATCAGCATCTCCATAAACAATTACAGCTCCAAGTCTTACGATCTGTTCCTGTAACAAGCAGAGGCTTCGTCGCATCTCTCGTCCTTCCAGAAACATCGACGTTCTTCCACCGGAACCTCTCGTTAGAAAAGCACTGCTTGTGTAAGCATAAGTAAGCTGATATCTTCAGAGGCCTTTCTTTACTAAATTTTAACTTAGAGGAACTGAATGGTGTCGTTATTTGGGATGCTCTATTTGTGCTCGACTATCCCCCCCCCCCAAAAGCTTGAAACCAAAACATCACACAGTCATAAGCAAAGCAAACATAAACCTGTTTGTTGACTGGAAATGACCGCAGAAATACAGCAGAAATGGCCACCATTTCCTGTTTACTTCCTGGACATCAACATGCTACTAAAATCTATTTTACATTTAAAAAAAGTTCAGTAGGTACTTATGTTAAGTAAGTACCTACAGAACATTTTTTTTAGATTTTGTCTCATTACAGCCCAAAACGTTTGTGTTGGTCTATCACATAAAATCCCATTAAAACACAAAGTACTGCATAATTGTGAAGTGAAAGGTAAATGTGAACTTTTTTTTTCTTCTTTCAAATATCTGAAAAGTGTGGCATGCATTTGTATTCAGTCCTGCATTTAGATCCATGCTTCGAACTGACCAGTTAACCTGTCTCTGCAGAATAGAAGAAACTCCACAAGATACTGCCACCACCATGTTTCATTGGTGGGGATGGTGTGTTCAGGGTGATGTGATGTGTGTTTTCATCACATAGTATTTTATTTGTAGTTCCCTACATTTTTATATGTAAAATACTTTGAAAACCCTTTATTCTTTTCCTTCCAATTCACAATTATGTGCTCATTTTTGTTGGTTTATCATAAAAAAATCCTAGTAAAGTATGTACATTTCAAGGGGTATGAATACTTCTGCAACGGATTGTTCCTTATTAAACTCCGCTCTGCTCATGCAAACTATCACTTTATATATACACAACACCAAACATGTCATTTTTACCACAGGCATTTCTGTGACTTCTAATAGTTTATCAATAACCAGCTGTATCGAGTAAATACTGTACATTGCTAAATATATTTTACCTATTCTTTATACAAAATTAAAATAAAGGTTTTTGGTTATAGTATTTGCATAAATGTAAAAGTCTTATGCATCTATTATGATAAAAACATTTGAGATAAGTAGTCAATGTTAACACTTTAGCAGACAGCTTCCATAAGTCTGAGACCCTTCAATTTCACGTGCATGCTAGAAATTACAAATATATTATATATATATATATATATATATATATATATATATAACTAGAGACTCCATCCTAAGGTGAATCAATGCAGTTTCTTGTTTTTGGTTCTCTTTTTAACATGTGGATTGTTACCTTTGAGGCTGAGGGAAGTATCTCAATCTACAAGCAGAGATCTAGAACAAAGAGATCCCACTGAAGCACTTCATAGCTGACGTTTCTTGGCCCTGATTTTAGCCATTTCAATGGACAGTAAACAACAACCTCCTCTGACAAACAAGCAACCGTAACTCCCTGTAGCAGACGCTGACAACAAAATAAAATGAGGCACCAGAAAGTTACATGCTGTATTATGAGGACATCAACACTGATGAATTTGTCGGGATGTAAATATGAGGTAACAGACAGAGATGCAAACATCTACACAAACACTACAATGCAGATTCCAAGCATGTGCTGATGAGGGGATCAAAGGCTGAGGCAGCTGGGGTTACAACACAGACACCAGATGGAAGTCAATGCATCGACTACGTACAGAGGTCGACCTCCAGGCACAAAAGCTGCGATGGTCTGGCAAAAAGTCAAGCTCTGTCACCTCCTAAAATTTCACACAAACAGCAAGAGAACCAGAGAGAAGAAAGGTTGCATTTCCAAGTGCTCAAAGCAGGAATCCTTCATGGATTAAAAAAAAGAAGACAGTCCACATGAGAGAAAACTTGATGTGAAGAAGCAACTTTACTTTACTCGAGTAAACATGGGCAGAGTGACACCATTACATGCACAACATGCACTCACCAGATACCACACATAATGAAAACGGCTGAAAATCTTCATTTTTCTCTGTTCCTGCTTGCATGTATGAGTTTCCCTGTAAGGCTGACAACGGGTCAGCGTCTCAGAGTCTGTTTGGCATCTCAGTGACTGAAGTCACTTGAAGCCCCTTCATGTCTAGAGACCATCACCTCTCCGCCTCTCCTGGGGCTGCATCTAGCCAACCATCGTCACAGCCTCAGCTGCTGCTCCTCCTCTAGAGGACTCAGGATCCATCAAAGGTCACCTGTGTGTGTGTTTGTGTGTCAGTGTGTGCTGGGGTAGACTTCACAGAGGACGTAGAGCATAAAACATTTATAAATGACTTTACTTTAAGAGTAGCAGACTCAGCTTTCCCCTCTTGCTGAAATCCTGTAACATAGACTTAAACGCCTTATTTTTAAGAGCTTGTGTCATAGGGGTCTCCAGTTTATTCTCATATAAAAAACAAAAGCCTGTAATTGTTTTAAATTATTGATTTCTAACTATTTTCCTCAGATAAGACAGAGATATAACGGTCCCCAAACACGTAACTATGTTTCTTAAAGCCTCTTTGGCTGTGTCATGGTCTGAGCTCAGCGTTTCTGCATAAGAATTCACACAGGCACAGACACGGCATACCAAACACAACCTCAGGACCCATATGAACTCCCGTGAGGATGGAAGATTTCATCAGCGGAATCATGATGGTTAATATTTTTATTCTGTACAGAAATAAACATTCTGGGTCTGGCAGACTTCCTTTTTGCACAATGGGGAAATAACATGATAAATGACAGCGTGCTGATGTGGCTGTTGTGGTTGGTTAATATTAGAAGTTTCTCTATTTAGTTTTATAGATTTACCCCCACACTTTCTGGCAAAAGATTTCCAAACGCAAGCAGAATCCATAGGTTTGGCCTTGCAAAAATATTCATACCCCTTCAATGTTTTCACATATGGTCCCAACAAACTAGGTATTTTGTGTTGAAATATGTGACGGACCAACACAAAGTAGTGCAAAATAGTAAAGTAGAAGAAAAATTATACAACATTTCAAAACATTTACAGAAAAATAAATCTGAAACATTTTGTAAACAGCCCCCTGCTTTGCAAAATAGCTCAAGCAGAGTCAGACTGGATAGAGAGTGTATGTTGATGGGATTTTCTAGCTGTAGAGTATAGACTAGGGTCTGGAAGGTGAACCTCCACATCAAACCCAACACTTTTGGAACCTCTAGCAGGATTCCTTCCAGAATTTAGGTCCATCCATCTTCCCATCTACTCTGACCACCTTCCATGTCCCTGTGGTAGGGAAAACATCCCCACAGCATCATGTTGCCATCACCATGTTTCACCTTGGGGGTGGGTTGTTCAGGGTGATGGGCAGCGTGGGCTCTCCTTCACACATAGCGTCTCATCTAACCAGAGCCCCTTCCTTCTACAAACGGCTTTCTTTTAGCAGTGGCTTTCTTCTTCTCTAAAGGTCAGGTTTGTACAGTGCATGACTTATAGTCATCCTGTCAATACGTTCTGCCACCTTTGCTGCACATGGGAGAAGCTCCTCCAGAGTTACCATGAGCCCCTTGGCTGCTTGATTAATGCTCTCCAAGCCAAGATGTTAGTGTAAATGGATGGCCATGTCTTGGTAGGTTGCAGCTGTGCAAGACTGTTTCCATTGTCAGCAGATCAACCGAACATGTCTCTGTGAGACGTTAAATGCTCGGGATATTGTTTGGTGACTTCACCCTGCTTTAAACTGCTCCAACGCTTCCTCCCTGACTTGTCTGCTTTGATCCTTGGTCTTCATGACACTGTTTGCTCTCTAACGTTCTCTAACAAACCTCTGAGGCCTTCACAGAATGGCTGGATTCTAAATATTGGAATGAAACGCAGGTGGACTCAGTTTATTAATGCGGTAACTTATGAAGGCAATTTGTTTGCACGTAACTTATATCTGAAGGCCACACATTTTCAGATTTTTAGCAGTAAAACATGTTGAAAACCATGTATCATTTTCACTAACTAACAATTATGTGTTGTGTTTTGGTCTATCACATAAAATCCTAATAAAACATTTAAGGAATTGTGACAAAATGTGGGAAAAAAATCAAGAGCGATGAATAGTTGTTCAAGGCAGTGTATATCTAAGTTGAAGTTGTGTGAAGTAATTTGGCACGAAGTGGGCAGAAGAGTCAGCTGCTGAGCCTCGTTTTGACAGGGTGATGGACTATACCAGGAGCCTGAACTATACACCAGTTGACAACTGATGATACAGAGTTTGTTCTGTAGAGTTGCTCAGTAAATAAATTAACTAACAGAATGCTTTGCATGAGTAAAGTTGAAAGAGGAAATGTGCATTTCTCTTTATTTTTAATGAGGCACAGTAACAGACCGAATAACATCTGTGAATAACCAAACCGGCTTGAGGTCAAGAAAACCACGAGCAGGAAAGGATTAAAGTGTCAAAGTGTCGTTAACTTGTTCAATAAAGTGAGCCAACTCATAAATGTTTCAATAACACAATGCACAGAAACATGCATGGCAACTTAAATCAAACATGTTTTCCTATCATTCAGGATACATTCATGTTCACTAAGCTCATTGGGGTCTATCTAAATAGTGAGACCAGGTCAATTCTGACCTTTCATAGATTAGCTGAGTGTACAGTCTATTCATGCAGATGTTGCATGGAGGTGACAGTGAGGGAAAAAGGAAAAGAAACACCACCTACCTGCAGAGCAGCCTGGAGAGATTAGTAAAAAAAGATGAAAGAAAAGAGCAAAAGCAGAAGGAAAGAGAAGACAACTGGTTAGAAGTGTGTAGGTAGGTGATGCCAGAGAGAGAGACCAGAACGCATAAAAATAGCATCCAGCTAAACTGAGGAAGGAAAGGCGGAGAACCGGCTCTCGAGGATAGGTGGACGTTGGTACAGATGCCATGATAGAAACAAAGAGGACAGAGGATGGAAAAAACATACATGTCGGAGACAGAAAACCATAAGGATGGCATAAAAGACAGCCGAGCTAACAGGCTCTAAAATAAAGAAATCCTAATAGGAGAACAGCTGGGTGAGTAACTATTTCCTGCTGTCAGTGTTCACTGATGCTGTGTGATGTACAATTAAATCTAAGGGTGAATAACTTCCACCATATGCTGGAATATAACAACCAACATCCCGATCCCCCTCTATCCTACGAGGCTCAGAGTCCTAGATCAGCAGATGTAGCGCTGACCTGCTGTAGGCTGCAGTAAAATGAGAAGCAGAGAAACTAAAAGGTGAAATAAACAAGCACTAAAGCCCGCTGAAACCAACCCGAGTTTGTTTAGAAACGGATTCCCGTCCGCCGTCAATAATGAATGGGTGCATAGCTGAGATCATCCTCTGGGCTCACCTGACACCTCAGGGTGGACTACTACCACTGTTCCCTCCAATGACAAATACTGTACACAGTGAAATGAAGAAGCTGATACCTCAGTATGTTATTTATCAGATTCCTGGTATATTTAAGCAGCTCAAAAGCTGCCAAATAATACATCTGAGAGGTTTTCATCAGGTGAGCCAAACAGAACTAGTATTAAACTTATTAAATATGCAGCTTTATTATGATGACTGCACATTGAGAAAGTTTTTGTGTGTTCTTTCTCTACATTTATGCTGCTAATCATATGCAACACATTGCAAAGATATTTATAGCCCTTGAACTTCAGCAGAGTTTGGCATGTTACAACCACAAATGTTAAATGTTTCATCTCCATTTTATGTGACAGACGAACACATGTAAATGTTTATGTAAAGGAGGAAGAAAAGGGTCAAATGTTTGAAATGTTTTGTACAAAAGTACAAATATGAAAAATGCAGATTGGACTCATCACTCTTTAGTCTAATATCCCTAAATGAAATGTTGTTCAAGCAATTGTCTTCAGAAGTCATCTAATAAGCAAATGGACTCTATCCGCATTTCATTTGCTCTGTTCTGTGAACCCTCAGAGGTTTGTTGGAGAACAAATGAAGGCCACGAAGGCCAAGAAATACAGCAGACACGTAAGGGTTAAAGTCGTGGCGAAGATGAAGGCAGGGTTAGTTTATAAAACGACATCCCAAGCTCTGAACATCTCAGAGAGTTCTGCTCAATCCATCATCTGAACATGAAAAGAGTATGGCACAACTGGAAACCTACCAAGACATGACCGCCCACCTTAAGTGACAGGTCTGATAAGGAGAGCATTATTTTGGGAAGCAGCCAATGAGCCAATATAAGTCAGGAAGAGCTGCTAAGACCCAAAGCTCAGGTGGGAAAATTTGTTAACAGGACAAATATTGATCATAAAGTTCACAAATCTGGTCTTTACAGGTGTGTGTTACGAAGCCATGTTTGTTCACCGCTAGCCATGTAGGGAGCTCAGCAAACATGGAAGAAAAAAAAACTTTTTGCCGTTCATGGAAAATGCTACATTACACGTCACCCTGCAAACACTATGTCCACTGACGCTTAGTGGTGGCAGCATCATGCTGTAGGGATATTTTTCTTCAGCAGGGACAGGGACGTTGGTCATAGTTGATGGGAAGATGGATGGAGCTAAATAGAGAGCAATCCTGGAAGAAAACCTAAATCAGATTCAGAATATTTGGTACGTTTTGCAAATTGATGTTCACAGACGGTTTCCACTCATTCTGTCAGGGCTTAAGCTATTTTAAAAAGACAAACAAGCAAAAAATTTATATATTTAATCCCAGCAAATGGGGTTCTACAAAGTGTTGGCTCAGCAGGGCTAAATAAAAACGCATGCAACACTTTTCAGAGTTTAATTGGTAAACATTTTAAAAGCCATGTAACATCCTCTTTGTGGTTTTTGTGCGACAAAATCAGAAAAAGTTCAAGGGATATAAATGCTTTTGCAAGGCACAGTAGCTTACGTGCCAAATGCTATTTGTGTTTAGGCTGTTTTGGTATGGAAGCCATCTGACCATGTTTGATTCAAACCCAAAACACGATGAGACAACAGTGTTCATGTGCATTTACCTTTTGTTGTATGGTGGAGTGCTTCTGCTCCATGACCCTCTTCTCTTTGGCAGCATCGACCACCAGCTGGTCCAACTGCAGGAGACAGAACAACGGTTTAGACAAGCTTACCAAACCAACTGGTCATAAATATCTGTCAAAACCAGCTTTAGCTTATACATAACAAGGAAAATGAAATCCCAACACAGACAGAGCTCAGAACCTGAGGTATGACGACCCCATATGGTTTCAGATAATGAAAATGTGGGATTTATCTTTTGACCTGAAATGTGATGTAAAGGCAAATTTTCAGCTTAATTCTGAACAAATCTAAACGAGGCAACTTTTCTCTCCTAAACAAAATGTGCTGTGTAGAGCTGGCTTGATCACGGGTGAAATAAATGAGAAATGATCGATTCTTTTCATTCCTGACACTAATAACTGCATGTAGGGAGGAAAACAAGGACTCCTTTGAGCAAAGGAGAAAACGGCACGTTAAAAAGGCCATCGATGAAGAGTTGGGGTTCATTGGCTGTTACTGAAAATGTGCCAGCCTCCCTTGAAGCTCTGAAATCTTAACTAGCTCTCTCAAAGGTCTGTTGCTGCAGCATGACCTACATTATCTTGTCTGCAGTCTCAAACCCAAAAGAATCCGTTTCTGATTACAGGTCAGTGTTTGGAGGGGCTGCAGGGAGAGTGTGGTGAAGAGGGTTCAAAGTTTCCTCTGAAAAACTACATATTCAGATACTCAGTGGATACTGAGCCTTGCTGGAGTACCTTCATCTCTCCATTTCATGCATTCAAACATTAGAGGTAACTGTTTGCAAATAAAGATTCACTGTACACAATGTGTTCCAATTAATCAGATTCAAAATGCAAGAAGTGCAAATAAACAGTTTATTGCTTCAACTTTCGTTTTCATTTTATATGCACAACAGTATATCAGCTAAATTGGAATTTTTAAGTCATGTTCTGACTTCGACTTGAATTTTCCAACGTCTGAGTAAAAATCAAACGGACGGACCACATTCAGACCCAGTTTCTTTTTGCTGAATGTTTTGCAAAATATTCAGAACACAAGATTATGTTTAATCATTTCAGAAAGTTAAAAGCTACAATATACTAAGTAACAAAAAAGTATACCGTAAAAACACACATTGCCATTTAAAACATAAAGAAATAGAATATGTTGAACAACTGAAACATCTAAACTGTTCCTCTGATTGTCTCTGGCAAATAGAGACATGCTTTTCACCTGTCAGCATAAATCCCACTGAGCAGCTTCATTTTAGGAGCAAATAAAACTAACAGATTCACTTCTTTATGAGAAATTTATTTAAAATCAATAAAACCATTTTTGTGACCTTTATCAAAAGGTCCCAAGGTCAGGAATCACACCCCTGACACCTGTGATGAGAACAGCAGCCTCTGTATGTGGGGCGTCCGCTATGTCACTACGCTACATGCTGCCTATTAGCCTATTTTATAGCAGAGCTTTTGACCTTACTAAGTGTTTACCCATAAACCTGGTTTATTGTTTGCTCTCTGATCTGTTTGTGGTTGTGGTTCATTTATGCCTGACTTCTTCTAACCTTCCATATCTGCCATATTTCATAAGATTAGACAGGCCAAACAGGGATCAGAACCAACAGAATTGGGAATAGGGTGTAAAAAAAGTCTTAAGAACAACATTTACAGTTCAGATTTGTCAGATTTAAATATTTGTAGGACTATTTATATCCAGAATTCATGAAAATAAATGAAATAAATCGATACCCGATGGTTTAATTATATGGGTGTGAAATGGAAATGGGAAACGGTGATTTATGGGTATAAAATGGGGTTAAAACTGCTGAAGGACTGAATATTTTCTAAAAAACAATAGCAGTGAGTAAGCTGTAGCAACTTTTGTTCCATCTGAATTAGCATTTTTACTTCTTGTCTTATGGCGCAACATTTTCAAATGTGGACTTCAATGGGTTCTTTTTTTTCATTTTTAGTAAATGAACACTAAATAAAGACAAATCTCAAAGCGCTATTATCCATAAAGTACACACGCAGCTATCTGACTGCTTTAGAGAAGACGGTAGCGCAGCTGGGATTTGTTTTGTTTAGACCGGAAATGGGTGGAAGAGAGTGCAGCAGGCTGATAACATCAGGATGGGAAATATTTTTCTCAGTTGTCCTTTGATAACCAGTTCAGCCAGAACCACACAGTCTCTCTGCTGCCCTTTATAAAACAGCTTCATATTGAATTTAAACCTGTTTTAATATTATAACCGTCTCGCTTCCCGTGTCCGTGTCCGACAGTCGGCATTGATGCTTCATGACTGCCTGACCACAGAGCTCTGCTGGCATCAAAACTACAGTGACTCATGAAAAAGATACAGAACATCCCTCTGAACACAGCAGTTACATTCATTCGGTCATAAAGTTGTTTGTCACTGAAAGATGCAATCAGAAAGGTTTTATATCTACAGCCAGTTAAGCATTTAGATGAATAAACAGTATAAAATCCAGAAGATCAGAAGCCGTACCAGTAAAGCCAACAGTCAACTGCTAACTTTTAACTCATTTTCCAGTTTTCTTATAACTAAACAGTTCTCATAGTTCACTTTATTTTTCCTTTCTTAAATATTGCCTTGAACTCTTTCCTGGAATATTTTCCTATTAGGACAGGTATCAGATGGTACTACCAGACCTGTTGACAGCTCCTCCACACCTCCCTGCACAGCCTCTCCACCTTCTTCAGCTTCATGATGAGAGACGACAGAAAGCACAACCCTCTTGTTGAAGGCTTCCCACAGTCCAATCTCTGATCTCCCTCTCCGTTCCGCTCTCCTTCAAATTCAGTGCCACAGGCTTGTAATCCACAGCAGGCTTATCCTCCAGTTGTTTGTCAGTTTGAATTCCAAGCCTCCTGCTTCTGTTTCCTCCCTCTTCAGGGTTTGGGTCTTTTTCAATCCTCTCTCGTTGTTCCCGTTTTACAGCTCTTAGAGTTTCTTTTATTCCCTCCAAAAAAAATTGGATTTGAAAGTTCCTTCTGTCTTTCGATCCTTTTTCCTCTTATTTTTTCCAGTCACTGTCTTGACATCACTTCTCGGATGTTCAGAAAACTAAGCAATACTCTTCCCTCCAGTCAGGTTTTAGTTTTCACTGGCCCTCATTTTCAAATCTGGCAACCAAAGACGTTACCTTCAAAAATATAAAAATAAGCTTTTTTTAAAATCTAGTTTAAACATCATAAAAACTCTGTCGCCACTTTTCCTTCTAGCTCTATCCCTGCTTAGGATCCCTGCCCCTTCAGCCCTTAAATTTAAAACACCCTATATCCTCCAACCTTGAGCATCATCCTTCAGTTTCTGTGCTGCTTTCGCTCAGCTGACGATCAACCCTGTGAGTCTATCTGTGGGAAAACCCTCTTCCAGCCTCTTGGTGGCTTTCTTCCTCATTACTGCTAACTGTAGCGGCAGCTCCACTGCGATAATCATCTTAAAGACAAATGGGGGCTGTGTTCAGCCTCAGAGGGCAGGCTCTGTTTGTTGGAGGATGCATACATACACAGTGGGCCATTTGGGGTTGAAACCTCACTATTGAACAGTATGCTCAATATCACCATATAGCAACAATGAAGATTTATGCTATATAAACCCCAGAAAGCACAGGTTAATGTTTTTTTTTTTTTTTTTTTTAACAAACTCACAGCTGACAGAATTATTAGCAACCCTGCAGTCAATGCAACAAGCTTTTACCAACAGGACAGCACTAAGTTTAACATTTTACAGAGTTGGAGAATACAGAGAGAGGGGTCTCTGATCATTTCGATCTGTATAATCTCCCTGGACTGTCCAGGGTCCTGGGCTCTCTCTTTACTTCAGATCAGACCACAGATTTTCTATAGCAGGCTTTCCACCATGGAAGAAGAGTTTTCTGTCTGTTGAACCGGTTCTGTGTTGATTTAACCATATGGTTTCGATCATTATCCAGTTCATAAACCCAGTGACGAGCCACTTTCAGTTTTCTAGGCGAAGCTGCAAGATTTGTATTTAAAATGTCCTGATATAATAACCCAAACTGTAACAGAGCTACCATAGCCTTTTTTTTTTTTTTACCTCTTACTAAGTTTAAAATTAAAGGTTGGCCACTAGGCTTAGTGTGAGATTATGCTGCTGTAATAAAACATACATTTCTGTCTAAGATTTTGTTTTCCATACTTTCATCATGGGGGCTAAAAAATATACACAAGCTGAAAAAAGGTCTTAACACATTCAAAAATGTTCAGCAAGTAACATGGACGACCAGGTTCTGTACTGATTGCTCTTATAAGGCAAGAAATAGCAAAGATAGAAGGTTTCCAAACATAAAAATAACTTGAATTTGCACTAAAATATCACAACACCATAGCTGAACACCTTAAAGCTTAATCTGGGTGTTTGCAAAAAGCAACTCATACCTGTCCACCCAGCTGCTTCATAAGAGGCTGGAGTTCACTGAAGAGGTCGTAACCTTGATGGAAGAACGTCAGATGGGCGTACATGAAGGACAGCATCTATTTAATAAAATACAGCGATTGTTCAAACACATATAAAACACAACAAATAGTTGACTTTATTGTGATTAGGAGGTAGAGTTACCGATTTCAGGATTTCTGATCTTCTCTTAGACTGTAGAACATTTATCTGCAAGTAATAGAAGTGAACACTGAGTGGCAGCGACATAACTGGGATAATAAGTTCACATAGAAGTAAAATGGAACAAGACATTTCTAATTTATGTTTTTGTTTTTGCATTTTTAACCTGAGAAAATATAATGAACTGACCTAAACTTGATGTTAAGGCTATAAATAAATATAAAAACGCCGAAAAACTAACTTAAAAATACATTCAGACAAAGATGAAAACAAAGACTGAACTACAAAAAAGACCTGCCAACTCGTTGACAAGCATGAAATAAAAAAAAACATTGCACGATTGCCCCAAGCTTTTTCTGACAGTGCTTGGTTTTCTGAGCACCAGGGGGCGCCTAATGTCACACATTTAACACAAACATGGTGTTGAAGTCCCTTTCTTCTTGCTCGACTTCACTACAGCCTCCTGTCTTCCTACTTATGTGTGTCTCTGTGTGCAGGAGACTGTGCCAAATAATAGCAAGCATCTCAGGAGGAGTTTATCTGAGGTTAATGTTGCAGAGGAGGGGTACTTAATGAAGAAAATTAAATACAGAGTTATTAAATACTTGTCAGCCTACATTAATTGGCAGTAACCAATTATTGGGGCTGCATGGTGGAACAGTTGATAGCAAAGTTGTGTTGCAACATTGCTTAAGAAGCTAGCTCAGAAGAGAATGCTGTATCAAAGAATATTAATAGAAAAGTTAAGTGGAAGGAAAAAGTGTGGTAGAAAATGTTGAACAAGGGATAAGGACATGTAGCCATCAGAGAATTGTGAAGCAAAGTCCAATTAAGATTTTGGAGGAGATTATTAAAGCAACCTGGGCTGCCTTAACACCACAGCGGCGCCACCTGCTGGTTGACTCCATGCCATACCACACTGATGCAGTAATTCATGTAAAGAAGCCACAATCAAATGTTGAGAGCATATACTGTACAGTATATGGCAATAACTAGATTCATGGTTTTATATTAAACACTGTTTTTATTTTATGTAATTCACATTGTTCGGAGAAACGGTTTTTTGGGTTTACATTAGATGTAAGCTATTATTATCATCAATATCAATTATATATAGACACTTAAAACATATCCCTCCGTGTGCATATATTGGTGCTTCACTTTAACTCTCATTTATTAAGATGTATTTTATTGAGACAGTAAGGTCACTACTGGGTGAACTGCTGCTTTTGGCTACCAGAAAAGAAAGGAGACTTCTGACCACTCAGGTCATTTTGTATGCTCACAAAATTGCATCCTCCCAAAACTTCGGTACATCACAGAACCAAAGCTTGGATTCCTTTTTGTGGCCAGAAATAATTTCATGCTTGTAAGGCAACACTGACCACATCCTGGTGAGAACAATTATTTCGCCATCTGAAAGCCACGGCAGCTCATGCATTACAAGTTTTACAAGCACCCCTCCCCACCCCTTCTCTTTTGATTGCAGGCAGCCTAAAGCAGCATGTGAAAAGGATGGTGATTTAGTTAGACTGGTGCAACACGGGCTCCGGACAACAGCCACAGGCAAAAGTTACGGGCAATTAGAACTGGTTGTTCAGTTGTGGCAAAGCTCATTTTGTAGGGTGGAAGGGAAACAACATTTTAAAACAATTAGGCATAAATTATGTGTAAGTACTTCAAATTACAGCTTGCAGGAGGCTGAAAAATATTTTAAAGAAATAGTTTTGAAAAACAAAACATTCCCACATATGTCTACCTAAGAGTTAACACAGCTCTCCTGTGTTTCCTATTCAACTTTTAAGAGTTGGTCTGTCCTTCCAGGTTCTCTGCAAGTTTCAGTAAGTTAGCTCTAAGACGTCACTGCAAAAACAAAAATCTAACGATGGATTTTTTAAATATTTTGAACAAATTTTCCTGCAAAATAAATTTTCACATGAAATTTTTACATGTATTGCATTCAACAGAAGGCAATAAATGCAATAAATAGACAGTTTATCACACACACTAAGATAAACATGCCTTTAAACAATTTGGGAAAGATCAGATGATAATGTCTTGGCTTTAAAAAGCTTCTGATGAAGCTAAATGAAGGCACACCTGTGGGTGTATTTTAAGAGAGCACCTTAAAAACACAGCTTCCTTTTGTGGCATCGTAGGAAAATCCAATGGAATCAGCCAAGATACCCAGAGGTTGTGAGCCTCCATAAGTCTAGGTAACCTCAAGTCAGTAAAATTTCCAGATGTTTGAAGGTGTCCCGTTCATCATGCAAGTTTAAATTACTATGTTCAGGAGGAAGATGGGTTCTGTGTCCCAAACATCAACATGTTTAGGGGAATAATGTTATGAACCCCAGAACAAAAGAAAAAGACGCTGGCTGAAGCTGGTAAGAGAGCTTTATAACAAATAGTAAAAACGACTCCTGTATCGAAATACGCTAAAAGGCCACTCAGCGAGGAAGAAGCAGCTCTTCCAAAAGTCAAATAAAAGGCACGTTTACAGTTTTTAAATGCACTCTGGAACAAAAACCTTAGTTTTTAAGAGTCATGCTCTTTCGTTTAATAAAAAAAAACAATTTACATGTTTGACCATAATGACCACTGTTATATCTGGAGGAAAAGCAGGGATGCCTGTCACGATTTGAAGCATGGGGCGCAGGTGTTGGTCCAAGAGCGATGGATGTCCTCCACAAATAGATTGTATCATGAGGAAAGACAATTATGTGGAAACATTGAAGCACCATCTCAAGACATCAGTTAGAAAGTTAAAGCTTTGGTGGAAACCGGTCTTCCAAATGTGCAACAACGCAAAGCATACTGCACAATTAGCTACAAAGGGGGTTTAAAGGGCAAAAAGTTTTTTGACCCAAAATTTAATGTTTTGAATCAGCAAATTTACGAACCTTTGACCCCAAAATTTTTTATAGGAAAATTTGAGTGCAGAGCTTTAAAAAAGGGTTTTTCGGAAAAAGGCAAACCCTTTAAAACCGCCTCAGTTATGACAGTTCTGTCAGGAGGTGTGGGCCAAAATCCCTACAAACTGTGGAGAGAACCTTGTGGAAGGAGACCCATTTGACCCAGGTCATACTGTTTAAAAAGTTGATTGTCTCAAATACTAAGCGAATGCACATACAAGTACAGAACAGCCCAAAAGTTTGGACACACCTTCTCATTCAAAGAGTTGTCCTTATTTTCATGACTATGAATATTGTAGGCTTCACACTGAAAGGGATCAAAAATATGAATTAAAAACCCTTTTTGGGAAATTATATATGAAAAAAAAAAAGTGTGAAAAAAAACGAAAAATGTCTTATATTCTAGGTTCTTCAAAGTAGCCCCCCTTTTTTCCGCTTTGATTACTGCTACACACTCTTGGCATTCTGTTGATGAGCTTCAAGAGGTAGTCACCCCAAATGGGTTTTCACTTTCACAGGGTTTTGGCCCCGTCAGGTTTTAAAAAGGTTGGATTTCAAGCCTTATAAATGGGGTTGGGACCATCAGTTTGTGTTGTGCAGGAGGTGGATACAGTACAAGCCCGAAGTCCTACCCGAATGACTGTTAGGAAAATTTTTATCATGGCAAGAAGGAAAGCAAGGTAAGTAAAGGGAAAAAAGAGTGGCCATTTATTACCTTTTTAAAAAATGAAAGGGCAGTCAGTCCAAACAATTTGGGGAAAAATTTTAAAGGTCCCCAAGTGCAAATCGCAAAAAACCATCAAGCGCTTTCAAAGAAATGGCTCACATGGGACCCCCCAGGGAAAGGAAAACAAGAGTCCCCCTCGCTGCGGACAAAAAAGTCATCCGAGTCACCAGCCTCAGGGGAAATGGCAGGTTAACAGCAGCTCAGATTAGAGGAAGGTCAATGCCACACAGAGTTCTAGCAGCAGACCCCAATCTCTAGAAAAATGTTAAGAGGAGGACTGTTTTTGGGGAATCAGGGCCTTCATGTTAAAAAAAGTGCTAGGAAACCACTGCTGAGGACAGGCAAAAAAAGCAGAAGAGACTTGTTTGGGCTAAAGAAAACAAGGAATGAACATTAAAACCAGTGGGAAATCTGTGCTTTGGGGCGATGAGGGGTTCAAGTTTGGGGAGATCTTTGGTTCCCAAACCACCGTGTCTTTGTGGGGGCACAGAAAAAAGGTGAACGGATGGATTCTACATGCCTGGTTTCCCCCCCCTTTGAAGCACGGAGGAGGAGGTTTTGATGGGTGGGGGGTGCTTTGCCCGGGACCCGTTGGGGGATTTATTTAAAAATGGAAGGGGGTTACTGAACCGCATGGTACCACAAAATCTTGCAGGGGGCATGCTATTCCAAACCGGGTTTGCGTTTAGTTGGACCATCATTTTTTTTTCAACAAGACAATGACCCCCAAAACACCTCCCGGTGTGTAAGGGGGTATTTGACCAGAAGGAGAGTGATGGGTTGCTGCCCCCAGAGACCTGGGCCTCCCCAAGTGAACCGGACCTGAACCCAATCAAGATGGGGTTTTGGGGGGGAAAGCTGGGGCCGCAGAGTGAAAAAGGCCCAAAAAGGGGCCCAAAAAGTGCTAAAACATCTCTGGGAAATCCTTCAGGACTGTTGGGAAAAACCATTTAAGGTGACTACCCTTCTTGAAGCTCATCAAACAGAAGGCAAGATTGTGTAGCAGTAATTCAAAGCAAAAGGTGGGCTACTTTGAAGAAAACTAGAATATAAGACATATTTTCAGTTTTTTAACCTTTTTTTTTTGGTTCAGAAAAATTCCCCCAAAAGTTTGGGTTTAAAAATTCATAGTTTTTGATGCCTTCAGTGTGAAGCTACCCCAATATTCATAGTCAATAAAATTTAAAGGGAAACCCCTTGAATGAGGTGTGTCCAAACTTTTGGTCTGTACTGTATATGTAAAAAAAATTTCTGAAATTTAAAAATGCTATATTTTTTAACAGTCATTTCAAAAGTTTTATAGATTCATTTCCTCATAAGGTAAAATATAAGCCCTTTTTAAATTTTTTTAAAATTTGATGATTCGATTACAGGGGAAAAGGGAAAAAACCCCCAAAAATTCAGGGTCTCAGAAAATTAGTTTAAATTACGTTTTGACCAGTCAAAAAAGGATGTTTTTAAGCAAAAAATGGGGCAGGCTTCGGAAAAAAAATTTATGCCAATTTTCCATGCACTCAATACTTGGTTTGGGCCTCCTCTTTTGCATGAATTAACCAGCCCGGAATGCACCGTGACATGGAGGTGATCAGCCTGTGGCAATGGAGTAAGGGGATGGAAAAGCCCAAAAGATTGCTACGAAAAGGCTGCCTTCAGGTCATCTTTCCTTTTTGGGTCTGCCATCTTCATCCCCCCTTGGCCAACTACCATGGATTCTCTATGGGGTTCAGGTCAGGGGAGTTTGATGGCCAATCAAGAAACAGGAAAACACTTTTGGTCACTGAAGCAGCTTTTGGTACTTTGGCAGTTTTGGACAGGCCCAAGTCCTGCTGGGGAAAAAAAGTACAGTTCTCCTTTTACAGCTTGTCAGCAGAGGGGAAGCTGGGGAAAAACTCTAGGGAAATTTCTTTATAGATAGCTGTGTTGACTGTGGACTCCGGAAAAACAGTGGAAAACCCAACACCAGCAGATGACATGGCACCCCAAAACCCTCATGGACCGGGTTGAAACTTTACCAAATGGGACTTCAAAACCCAAATGTGGTTTTCTGTGCCTCTCAACCTTCCCCCAGCTTGGGGGACATTTATTTCCCAAAAGGGAAATTTCCGAAAAATTTTTTTCATCTGAAAAAAAAAGGGACTTTGGACCACTGAGCAACAGTCCAGTTCTGATGTCTCTGGTTCAGGACTGGCTTGACACGAGGAATGCGACATTTGTAGCCCATGTCCAGTATTTGTCTGTGTGTGGTAGATCTTGATGCACAGACTTCAGCCTCAGTCCACTTCTTGTAAAGCTCCCCCAAATTCTTGAATGGATTTCGCTTGACAATCCTCTCAAGGTTGCGGTTCAGTTTTCTAATTTTCTGAAAACCCCGGGAAATTTGGTTCCCCTTTACCTGGAAAAACCATAACCAAAAATTTAAAAAAGACACCCAAAGCTTGGAAAAATTATCACTCAATGTGTACTGATTCTATATAATATATGAATTTCACTTTCTGAGACGGCTGGCAAAAAATATTCTTTAGAGAAAGGTAAAAACAATCTCTATCAATCAACTTTTCTCTTTATTCCCTTCATTATTCTGGCAATTAGCAAAAAAAAATATTTTGGTAATCCTAACAGACTTAAAACAAGACAAATTTATTCAGATTTTAATGTTTTTTCAGTGTATCTGTTGTATGTCTGTTAGAGTTAATATAGCTTTCTCTTTCCTGTGTTTTCTGCATTCAAATTCTAAGAATTGGTTTTCATTTCCAGGGTGAAAGCAGTTATCCAAACTGCCCAGGACATTTTTAATTTTTCATGTATCTGTAGTAGAATCCAGAAACATTTTAATCACCCAGCTTTTTTCTTCTCACAGACTGGTAAATGTGACTAAACCAGTCCAAAAATGTCATGGATTAACAACCTCTCTCATATTTAACTAACTAGCGTGTCAATTTGAACTATGTAGCATTTTAACTTTACTACCCAAACATGAAGCGTTTAAATCAACCAAGCTAGCTGCTCATTTAAAGATTTCCAGAAAGCAAACTAAACAGCATGATAAAAACTCAACTAACTCCACACATTCAGGCCTCGTTATAAAAGGCAGCGTTTATGCAGAGTGCTGAAGCAGAACGTCGAGCCAAAGTTAAAACCGGCTTTTGGGCGCGAGCAGTCCAAATGTAGCGCCGTACGTTCCTTTGAAGCGTGATTTGACAAAACTGCTGGCAGCTGCTTTATCAGCAACCACAAATAAATAGGAACTGCTGGGACTCAGACACAGCTGATATGATCAACCATGTGCAAGTACTTTACAGCGAGAAAAGCTTGTTCAGGCAACACTTTCTCCTCACACCTCCCTTGTGATACTTCTTGGAATAAAGTGTTAAATCTTGATGCATGAAGATTCGTTTCTTCTGAAACCTAATAGGCATTTTTATTTAACATTAAAGGTTTCAGTCGTTTACTTGCCAGCTTCCTCTTTTTCATTTCCTCTTCAGCTTATTTTTGATGAATGTGTAGATGGAGAAATTAGTCATTTCTCTTTTCCTTACTGAAAATGATGTAGAGACAAATGTGAGACAATACGACAGCCAGCGGATCTTTCTATAGCCATCGGTACAGGGGTAGAGCTGAATGAAAATTAAACCACATCAACACAATTGAGCATAGGTTACTGGTTTGATAAGCCATCTATCTGTGAGGAAGTATATAGATGTAGCATACAACTGCAATTGATGTTTTAGGTTGTTTTACAAGATATAGTTGCCTATTTTACTACTACTACAAACAGAGCTTCGGAAAAGTATTTTGTTGATAATTTTTTCACATTACTACAAAATTTAAATTAATTTTGGGCGACAGGCCAACAAAACAAAATGCATAATTCTGACATGTAAGAGAAAAAAATACACGGTTTTACAAATCAAAATCTGGAAAGTGTGACATCTATTTGTGTTCAGCCTCCTTGAGTGAATACTTTGTAGAACCATCTTTGGCTGCAGTTTCAGCTCCAAGTGTTTTGAGGTGTGATGAGTTTTGTAAATCTAGAGGCAAACATTTATACAAACAGTTACTCTTCTTTGCGATCAGTCAGATTGGATAGAGATCATCTACAAACATCAACTTCCAAGTCTTGCCATAGCTTCTAAAACAGGTTTATGTCTGGACTTTAACTGGGCCAATTTTTAAACACACTTCCCACCCCTTTTAAATCATTCCCCCCGGGCCCCCTTACCCCCCCAAAAGTGTCTGGGCTCTGTGTGTCAAGGCGAACCTTTTGGAGGCTCAGAGGATTTTTTTGCCATTCATTTAGCTTCATCCCATTAATTCTGACCGGATTTCCTGTCCCTGATGAAGAAAAGCATCTACACAGCATGATGCTGCCACCAACAAGTTTTACCATAGGGTGACATTTTTAATACCTTATTTTTTGTTACCAATAATTACTTGATTTATCTGCATGTTTATCTTGTATGTTTTTATCTGTATGATCACAAAGTGTACAATCAAATGTACATTTTGTGTTACACTTGATTGTATGAAAAGTGCTCTAAAAATAAAGTTTGATTAAATAATTTACTGATTAATGGGGATGGTGTGTTTAGGCTGCATCATTAGCTTTGTGTTTATGCAGGGTTAGGTTTAGACCACACAAAGCGCTTATCTTTAGCATGTAGCTGACCAAAGCACCCTCAGTTTTCTTTTGGCTTTCTTCTTGCTTCTCTTCCATAAAAGCAAGATTTGTGGAGTCCAGAAATAAAAGTTTTCATCTAAATAGTTTTCCCCCGCTGAGCTGAAGACCTCTGCAGCTCCTCCAGAGTTACCATGAGCCTCATTAATGCTCTCCTTGCTCAGCCTGTTCAATGTTACAGATGCATGTCAGCGATATGTTCCTCTATTTAAAGTCTTGTTAAAAACTGCATGCGCACCATTTGATATAACCCAGCAGTCTTTTGAATTGTGTTAGTAGATTTGAACTAAATGACATGACGAACGATTTAAACTGACCCCTGATGTGTTGCCATGATACTCTGCTTGAATCTCACAGGGTCAGCATACCTGTAAGACGTAGTCGAGGACAATGTGTCGGAAGCATTTGCGCGTGGCGGTGAGGATGTTGGTGGCCTCCTCCACTTCATGCTGCTTGTTGCGAGGAGCCTGAGCATTCTTGATAAGCGCAGCCTCCTTTTCCTCACTAACTTTGTCAAATTGTTTCTTGGCTTCTTTGAACTTTCGCAGGTCACTGAAAAGAAGGAGAATGGAAAATCAAAGTTTTTTATACAAGTTTCTTTCAAAGGTTGAAGATTGTCCAAGAAAACATATTGAAGTTTAGGATGTTGGAAGCAAAGGTATTAAAACCCAGCTGTTTAAAAAAAGATGCTGGTACAGATTTAGGGAGCAAAATTAAGAGTTCAAGCAGATACAGGGGTTGGACAATGAAACTGAAACACCTGTCATTTTAGTGTGGGAGGTTTCATGGCTAAATTGGACCAGCCTGGTAGCCAGTCTTCATTGATTGCACATTGCACCAGTAAGAGCAGAGTGTGAAGGTTCAATCAGCAGGGTAAGAGCACAGTTTTGCTCAAAATATTGAAATGCACACAACATTATGGGTGACATACCAGAGTTCAAAAGAGGACAAATTGTTGGTGCACGTCTTGCTGGCGCATCTGTGACAAGACAGCAAGTCTTTGTGATGTATCAAGAGCCACGGTATCCAGGGTAATGTCAGCATACCACCAAGAAGGACGAACCACATCCAACAGGATTAACTGTGGACGCAAGAGGAAGCTGTCTGAAAGGGATGTTCGGGCACTAACCCGGATTGTATCCAAAAAACATAAAACCACGGCTGCCCAAATCACGGCAGAATTAAATGTGCACCTCAACTCTCCTGTTTCCACCAGAACTGTCCGTCGGGAGCTCCACAGGGTCAATATACACGGCCGGGCTGCTATAGCCAAACCTTTGGTCACTCATGCCAATGCCAAACTTCGGTTTCAATGGTACAAGGAGCGCAAATCTTGGGCTGTGGACAATGTGAAACATGTATTGTTCTCTGATGAGTCCACCTTTACTGTTTTTCCCACATCCTGGAGAGTTACGGTGTGGAGAAGCCCCAAAGAAGCGTACCACCCAGACTGTTGCATGCCCAGAGTGAAGCATGGGGGTGGATCAGTGATGGTTTGGGCTGCCATATCATGGCATTCCCTTGGCCCAATACTTGTGCTAGATGGATGCGTCACTGCCAAGGACTACCGAACCATTCTTGAGGACCATGTGCATCCAATGGTTCAAACATTGTATCCTGAAGGCGGTGCCGTGTATCAGGATGACAATGCACCAATACACACAGCAAGACTGGTGAAAGATTGGTTGATGAACATGAAAGTGAAATTGAAACATCTCCCATGGCCTGCACAGTCACCAGATCTAAATATTATTGAGCTACTTTGGGGTGTTTTGGAGGAGCGAGTCAGGAAACGTTTTCCTCCACCAGTATCTCGTAGTGACCTGGCCACTATCCTGCAAGAAGAATGGCTTAAAATCCCTCTGACCACTGTGCAGGACTTGTATATGTCATTCCCAAGACGAATTGACGCTGTATTGGCCGCAAAAGGAGGCCTTACACCATACTAATAAATTATTGAGGTCTAAAACCAGGTGTTTCAGTTTCATTGTCCAACCCCTGTATATTTACATATAAAACAAAGATACTCTCTTAAAATCATATATATGTTATAAGTAAGCCTGAGCAGACAATTACTGAGGGAGAAATTCACACTTATTTCTGAAAGTAATCTCAATAAAATGCCTGTATACGCATATTTCAAATATATCTTTGACAGAACTGTATCCAGAAAATACATTAGGCTTTTAAAAGTGTCTTACTTCTAACCTTATATAAGTAAAATAGTTATTATCCACAACATTTTCATACACAGAGCTTAGCTAAAACGAGAGCTTAAAACGTCATCCTTCTATGACTATGAATTTAACTAAATTACTAAATTAAAGCTATATAGGCGATAGTCACCAAAGAACTAGGAAAGAAAATGTGGATAAAGCTTCATAAAGCAGTAACTTATGGCATTTTTCTATCTCTTCGGTGGTCTCCAAGAGGCAAAGGTGACTTCTTAAAGTAAGAAACGTTTATCTTTCAGTGAGGTCATACAAAAACAAACTCGTAAAAGGTAATTCTATAAATAATTCTATAAATATCTCTGGAGTTCAAAATGGATAATTGCTGAAAATATTTTCCATGGCTATTATTAAAGCTCTCAAAAAAGGCACCCAACGTTTTCGCTTCATGATCATTATCTCACGTTTAGGTTGTTTGTGATTTTTGAGCAGTAACTATACATTTTCTAGCTTTCCCTTAGAAGTATTGGAGCTGATATCGTGGGTGTTCAGTACGGAGCCCGGCAAGTGTCAGCGGGTAACAAAAAAAAAACAAAGCTGGTGGAAATCCGTGCTCATGCTTTACTAAACTGTGCTCTCAGTTTCTGCAATCCGTGCGCACAAACTACTCAGTGACATCTGTCGAGATTTTGGACGCATAGCCCACACCTGCAAGGTAAGTCAGTGGATCTGTTGTCATATATCAACTTAAAGCACTTCCATGTTTTAATCAGCACACTTCACAGCTTGTAATATTTCCTTTATGTTTGTTACAGTAAGGTGTCCAAAAACTTCCAAACCCTCGACAGATATCACTGAGTAATGTGCGCGCACGGATTGCAGAAGTGAACGCAAAGTACATCAAACCGTGCAGACGGATTGCAGAAATGGAGAGCATGGTTTAGTTATCTGTGTGCACAGATTGCAAAACTGAGTGCACAGTTTAGTAAAGCGTGAGCACGGATTTCCACCGGCTTTGTTTTTCTCCCGCTCACACCTGCCGGGATCGGTAGTTCAGTCTTGGTGTGCCTGGTGCTAAAACTGCTAATCCTGCTAATGAATTAATCCTGAGCTGCGACTGCTTCCTGTAATAGTCTGCAATTCCAAACCATGTTGCACAAATTAGTGGATAGTGGTTAAATGGAAAATGATATTTAGTCGATAACTTTTTACAAAATCTAAAAGGTATGCTGTGCATTTGTATTTAACCCTATTTAGCATCTGATGCTGATACACAATATGCAGCATAACCAAATAGGATCGCCAAGATGATGGAAAAGACCTAGATGTCCCCTTCATTCAGTCCAACTCAGCTTGAGCGAGTTTGCAGAGAAGAATGGCCCAATATGTCAATCTCTAGAAGAGCAAAGCTGGTAAAGACATATCACAAAACCTTTACAGCAGTAATTTCAGCAAAAGGAGATGCTTAGCTCCCGAGAAACGACACAAACTGTTCTTTCTTGGGCTAAATAAAAATGAATACCAAACTTTTCAGATTTTTATTCATAAAAAAGTTTGAAAACCATTTATTATTTCCCTTCCATTAAATTAAAAACTACTTTGTGTTGTACTATCACAGACAATCCTAATACAATACAGTAAAGTTTGTGGCGGTAACGTAAAACTAATGGAAAACTGTAAGGACAGCTGAATACTTTTGCAAGGCACTGTAAAATAACATTTTCACCAGGATTCGACTGTAAATTCAAATCTTGAAAAAAAGATTTCTATTCTTCTGTTTATTTTTTCCAACATTGAATTTTTTTTAGGTCACTGTTTTGGCTAATTATGTTCTACAGTATCTCTTCTTTCTGCTCTCTGTTTTTCTTCATTTTAAGTTAATACTCACTCTTTCACAAAGGTTTGCAGCTGAGTCTTGATTGATCTCTGCGCCTGATCAAACAATATCTGTGGAAAAAGAAAATAAGTTACATTTGCCCATTTATTTAAATTTGTTGAACAGCTGTAAATAAATATTTCAAACAACTAGCATGGAATGAATTTATCTAGGAGAAGCAGAAAAACAGCCACGCGTTTTCTTTTAAAAACCATTCAGCATCTCAGTTTCTGGGAGATTTCGTTAGCATCACAGGGTGTAATTAGGAAACTAAATTTACACAAACACAGCGACTCTGTAAACTCCCCTCATAAAGAGATAAACACGAGGAATGACGCAAACTGTTTATTCTAGTTGGTGAGTCACACTCATTAACCTGCACGCTTCCTTAAAAAATGAGATCCCCAGCAAAACAAAAAACCCCTAAAGGCACTTTAAGTGGGGCAGTGTGGCTGGGAGAGGCCGTCACTGACAAACAGATTGAGCTCTGTGCTTGAGTGGATCATGTGCTGAAAGGTCGCTGAGTGGCAAAAACCAATCAGACAGTCAGCTGATATTGTCACAGTCGCCTCAGATGAGTAACAGTCGCAGGCTCGCAGCACAGCTCCTGGAGGCTTTTAGGGGACCAGACTGGAGTCACAATGGACTTTCAGTTCTGCATTTAATCATTTACTCCAACAAAATCTGAGCAGGTTTCTTTGTTGCTACTCATCTTTTAGAACTGGTTTAGCGGTAGATACCATATCTATTCAGCACAGGACTATGACTTTCACAGTGCTGGCTTTTCTAGTGCCGCTCTCACACACTCTCTCTGATTCTACTGTCCCTGAAGAAGTTTATTCTTTATATACAAATCATCATCATTTCCTTCCTTTACCATTTGTGATTTTTTTATTTATTCAACAAATTAATAATTTTTGAGAAATATTTCTGCCAATTTCTAAGTAATCTAGATCATCAAGGTATCATTGGATGTTGCATTTACAAAAGCAAGGCAGGTCTAAAATCTAATCCTGGCTTTATTTCCACTTGGGCTTGAAACTGCAAAGTCTTAGCGATAAAACGGCAATTTCTTGCGCCAAGAAATTGGCTGTTGACAGAAATCGGTGATCGGTGAGTGGTCGTTAAGAAACTCAAAGCTACGACCAGTGGACCATACCTAAGCTCCACCAAGTCGCACTGACAACAACTGTCTTCAGTACGGAAGTTGTTACTGAGTGACGACCCAAAGCTAGCTATTTTAGCATCAGCTGGGTGTTTTAAACTTTAGTCAGAGGAAGCATGTAGGTGTAAGAAGCTACCTATAAGAAACCTTTTGGAAATGTCAAGAGTTAAGGTGACAGTTACTGATGCTAACCATACTAATTGCTGGCATAAATGCTAAAAACTGGGTAAAATAAATGTTTTGTTTTAAAATAGTATTAAATATATAATGGAACTATAAGAAGATATAATATTATATCTACTTGTAGTTCTTAAATAGAAATTGTAACTTTGGATAAATAAAACTGTTTTGGCAATGCTTTAAAAATACAGTAAATCACACATTAGCTACTTTATTCTCAAATTTATCTTCAAACAAAGACCTAAAGAAACACATTTTTATTTCCAAGTAGAAGCTGCCCTGGATATTAGAATTTGTTTGACTTGATTGGTGAGAGTGACAGCGTGATGTTGGTTAGAAACTAACTCTGGACATGATATACAGCGCTAACAGAGACGAGACAGGACAAGGAGGACCAACAGAGCAACAGTCAGTGCAGAAAAATAGCCTCTAGCACATCTTGTGCTTCTTCTCTCTGGCAAAATTAGCATTAATAAAGTCACATAATGAAATCTGTCCAGCCTGGGTGCCTGGGAAGTTCAACTTGATGAATGATTGTTATATATTAGCACAAATCCTGCGTTTAAAAGCGGCGTATGACATAAAATCTGCATGAGCAACGGAAAATATCATCTAGAGTCTTACATGCTGTTTCTAAAGTGTTGAATTGTTCTGAAGGATGACCACCTCATAAATCTTAGCCTCACTTTTACCATAAAGTGACGCTAAGAAAATGTATGTTTTAAAAGATGCTGCTGGGTTTCCCAGCAGTGAATATAAACTCTGACAGTTAAACAGCTGTGGTGAACTATCTGTCCATCTGGGTTTATCATCAGCCAACAGCTGAAGGAAAAAGAAGAAATATTGGGCATACATCCAGCTTTCCTTACCGTGTGATAGTTGATCATCTCCTGCAGACTCTCTGCAAACTTTGTGAGGCTGGACTGTGAAGATAGAAAAAAGGAATGAAAATAGGCAAAAACTGAATGTGACTAGGTACATTTAACCATGTCTGGTGCGAATTTAATAAATTAAAATCAAAAAAGCAAACGTTGCAGACATCATCAGAAATCAAAGGAAACCCTTAATCTTTGGAGCGAAGCAGCAATATTTTATTCAACTTAAAGTTGACGGTGTATGAAGAGGTTGAATTTCACATTTCAGGGTGAGGCAGGGACACATCTACATCCAGCCAGAGAGAAAGAACTTGCACCTTCACGAAAATTCACATGAGAAAACAAAACATCTGGTCTCCACAACATGCAGTGGACAATAAAAGGTTTTAATAAGCCAAGCTTTTGCAGAGTTTATCTAATCCAAAACATTTAAAAGGGTGGAAAAAAAGGTGTCGAATGAAAACAAAGAGGAGTCAGGATGCTTCATTTGTACAAAAATACCCTTAAAGCTGGACACTTTCTTTGGTCTAGAATCTAGACCAAAGATCAAGTTGGATTACTTTATTGTTTACCTCGATGACTTCATCTTTGGCAGACTGCTGGGCAAGCTCCCGGATCCCGCTGACAAACTGTTTGTTGGCTGCGTTGTAGGCTTTTCCAGCATCAATCATGCCAATACACAACTTCACCAGCTGGTGAAACAAAGAGGAACGTGATGAGATAAAAGGTTATTAGAAAATCATTTAAACAGAAACAAAAAGGAATGCTAGTCGTTGCTTCAGGCCACATTTTTTTATATAAAAAAATGTAATGTCCTGATTTTTTATTATTCACGGCAACAAAAAGTGGCATCTTGGATCAAAGCCTCCATTACAACTATCAAATGTTACTTAGATGACAACTGGTTGTTTGGGAGGCTTGTTAGAAAGAAGCCTTTCCTGTCCTATCGTCACGGACCTCAACGTGGAGTTTGTTAAAAGCTTTTGAAACTTTAACTATGTGATTTGGTCAGATGAGGCTACGCCACTACAATCCACTAATTTTTCCATTTCAGTTAACACGTCTTCATGGCAATGGTTTAATTACGATGCCAAAATATTCCTACTTAAAAAACAGGGGAGAAAATGAGCATTTTGTTGGAGAACCGTCGTTAGATTAAAAAGAGTCAGCAGCACAAACAGCACTGCAACACTGCATTATTATTGCTCATATCTTCGTCTGTGTGTTTTAGACTGGTTGGCATATGCTGTACTATGAGCATGGGTATTCATGAAGCAGGGCTTAACCACTGAAAAATAGAAAATGCATGTGGTCCTGGTAGACTAATGCCATTCACTATTAGATGACTTTATTTGAGATTTTAGGGAAATCAACAATAGTTAAGTCATATTTAAACAGCACTAAGACCCTCTTTTTAGGATTTTTTTCCTATCAAACCACATAATTGAAATAAAGCCTTGGTCACTCTGAAAAGCATGTTTACTTTTTATTCAACATGCCTGTGTGTGAACTGGCCTGGCGAACAGCAAGCTTCAAATAAAAAAAGTTGAACTTCAGTCTCTCTAAGAAGGACTCCACCCTTGACATGGCTGACATTACACACTGTCACGGCCATACCCATGCATGCAAACACACCCACTCTCTGGCAGATCCTTCCTCTCCACAGCCAAAGAGGAAGCGAGGCCGGGGCTGAGTCACAGAGGAGGGGCTCTAAGACTGCAAGTCCAGAAACAATGAGCTGGGTTCTCACAGGGAAGCTCTCAGCTAGTAAACTCTGCAGCAAGGATCTGCTGGGTGGGGGGTATCTGGCTTTCAGGTCAGGGGTAAAACTACTTATTATGCTTCGCTTGGTCAGGTTATCTTCAGTGGATTTAAATACAATAAGAAGGATGAACTGTAATGTCAGATACCAGTAGTCATAATATGTCCCAGAAACAATGACATATGGCAGGAATTGACTGGAATAAATTACCAATCCATTTTTCTTTACATTTATGATGATATGGTTGCTAAAATAATTTGCCTTGAGTACATGCAGAGTGAACTTGGCTGATATCTGGAACCGGCCGATCTACACTCTGACTGGCATTTACCGGTTACCAGTCGCTTGCAAAATAAAAAAATCTGATCTTTTTTCGGTCAGTGAACAGACCATACTAAGCACTTCCAACAAAAACATTCCTTAGCATTGGAGTTAAAGCCATAACTGTATATATAAGGTGATTAAAAAGAAGAGGAAGCAAAACGGTCTAAGAATCAAAAAGGAGAGAAACTAAAATTACTATTTTCTCTGACGTGTCCGCCATGTTTGTGGATACTTCAGGCTGTGAGAGAGTGAGATAGGGAGACTTTCAGCAGATAACAGGAACGCTGAACATATAGCACAGTTGCTCTTGTTTTATCCATTTGAGCATTCAGCCTCTGCCTGTTAGGAAGCATGCTGGACTTGGAAACGTTTTGGGAGCTGTTTGGAAATCTCAGAGCTAAAGCGAGGATCAGCAATCTGAAGGAATGCACATGGAAGCCTGCCATTTTAGTAGCAATATCCGTGCTAACCATGCTAATCACTACCATATTGTGCTAAAGACAATTTAAAATGTCATCTCCAAGTTATTATGTCTTTGCTTTAAAATAATTCCTAAAAACCTTTTGACATTTCTTATGCTAATATAGAATAGAATAGAATAGAATAGAATAGAATAGAATAGAATAGAATAGAATAGAATAGAATAGAATAGGGTGCCCACTGGCAGGAAGACTAAAAAACAATGCTGTCCTTATGCTTTCTTATATTACGGGTTTAGGTATAACAGGGGATTTTTCCCAGCATATAGGATGCTACTTCTTTATCTGAAAGATCTGAAAGAATTTTACAAATAAATTGTTCAGTTTGACTGCATTATGTCCTTTATGTGTTCGTGTAGACGTAATGTAAAACTAAATCTTATAAGTCACATTGTCTAAATTTAACTTTTTCTGCAGAGGCGATCCGCCAGAGAATACACGGAGGACGAGGGCTGGGACAAACCTGCTCCTTCCCACTCACAGAATGTCCATTTGCAGCTGCCAGCTCACACAGTGGACCAAATGAACAATTAAGCAATGTTTTACATGGGTGGTACTCACTTTGTCGAGCTTGGATTCCAACTCACACACATCCCCCTCCACTTCCTCTATGGTTGCTCTGTGAGGAGGGAAAAAAAACACAAAGGTTTAAACTTCAGTGGCTCCCAAAACTACAACTGCAGCACATGATATTATACTTCTGAAGAATATTGACACAAGCATGTGTACACACAGAAACTGGTGGAGGCAGCTAAAGTGTGAGCTGCCATTTTGGGTCAGGCCTATGAGCAGGAGTCAGGTCTGGCAACCTGCCCTTTAAAATGTGACAACGCACAGATTGGTTCTCTGCAGGATCAGCAGACTACAAGCTGCAGAATACCACGAAGGGAAGAAGAGACTTGAATGACTCATCCTAACTCCATCTGTGTTAATCTCTGCTCTCCTTAAATCTTAATCTGCACAGTTTAACACATCACCGTTGCTTTACTTCAATGTTAGAAACCCTCATAAAACAAGGATTAATATATAAAAAAAAACTCAATGTTAAATATTGTGAAAGAGAGCAATTAAGCAATATTAATAGAGCAACAAACAAAATACTGATTTATTTAAACAATCTAATGCATTCACTGTCAGTCATGTTTAAACTCTTAGATGAGCTTTGGATGACCTGTGTGTACATCCAAAGACCTACTTTTAAAAAGGCAACACGTTTCATAATAAATCCATTTTTATATATTATGCATTCAGCACTGGAATGATGTGAGGGTTCACAATGCAAATTGTTGAGGAAGAGAAGAGTGAGGTGTGAAAACAAAGCATTACTTAGTGTTTTATGTAGGTGGGTATAAAGCAAAGCTATTAAGAGGAGGACCATGTTGCAGAGGTAAAACTCACTTCTAGGTTTAGGGTTAAAATCAGCCTGAGCTTGTCAAGAACCTATAACAAATTAATGTTGGGTGAAAACTGGTAACAGAGGTTTCCAGACATTCCTCTTACTAGTGATATTTATCTCATACTGATGAATTCAAGGCAATTCCAAAACAAAGGTTTTTACATATCCCAGACCGCATCCACTCCCCTCTTTCGATGGAGAGCAGCAATGGCTCCACTCTTAGCTCCTCGCCATATCTCTAAGGCAAAGTTCAGCCACCAAAAGAGAAAGTGGAGGCGATTTTTAGTTGCTGTGTGATTTCTTATGGCAAAACATTGATGTTGCACTGTGTCACCTTATGCATTGCACTAGGACTCTGCACCAAACGACACTTCGTTCAACTACATGCTCTGTATGTGAAGAATGACAAAAAAGCTTCTTGAGCTCGATTCAACAGTCAATTTGAAACAAAAGTGAAGCTAAAACAAACCTGCTGCAGCTTTAAGTACGGTTGCAAAATGAAGGAAGTAATATGATCTAATTTTAAATTTGCCAGAGAAATTATAAATAAGCTATACAATGTGTTAAACTGCGAGAGGGAGCAAAAAAAAACATAAAATTGTAAAACTGAAAAGAGCCACATTCAGCTAAAGTGTTCTGCACCAGTGCAGTAAATGACTATTAAAGGCTGACTCAGCAGAATAACTCCACAACAAAAGAAGCTCCTACAATAGTAATTTTCCCCATTTATCACAGCCCGGTGGAAATATAGTTCACAATGTATAACGTTGTGGTCATTCAAATGCCTTCCAACTTCTTTACTTGAGATGAAACATAAGAGAGATGACTATAAACATGAACGTTTCAGACTTCATCTCCTCCCTCTCTGCATGCATCACTGGCATGTAACAAAAACTACTTTTTAAAGGTTTCAGTTGTCAGGAGTTCACACTGTGCTTGCCAATGTGGTCAGGCTGTAGCGTCTCAGTGCAGGAGATGCTTACACCTCATACAGATTTTGTTGAACATAAATTCATGTATTGTCTTTGAAGTATGTGTGTCACTTTTGATGTGATCCTATTGTCATAAGTGTGTGTTTACTGAGATCAATAGTGTAGAAGTCCCAGCATTCTGTCTGGTCATGACCGGGTATGTTACTTTTTTGTATTAAAGGATCAAATGACCAGGGGAATTACATTTTAATGCTCTATTAGTGCTCCCAAGTGGGAAGATGATTATTAACCAACTAACCCTAATAAGGTAATAGCTAAGTGATGTCCAGCAACATTGAAACAAAAAGACCATCTCTTGCACTCAGAGATGGTCAACGGTCAGATTTTAATACTGTTTGTGCAAACAGAAGTGACCTTTAAACTTCCATTCATAAACATACTTCAAAAAGTCATTATTACCCCCAAAATATACTTAATATATTCAAACAAAATAATATTATAGATTAATGTCTTTTGGTCTGGTACTACAAATAAGGGACCTAGTAGGGACCTAGTAGGCTCTTCCTAAGCTTTTACTGCTTCTTTTTACGACATTCTGACAGTGACCCAAACAAGAAGAATGAACGTTAGGACTAAAATAGACTCAAAGGCCAGAAACAGGGTCAAAAGCAATAAATAGCATGCCTCTCACATACAGACATGGACGCCAGTCAAAGCTTAAGAACATTTTATAAGTGCAGCAGACAAATCATTTCTTTAACGAGTAACTCAGGATTGGTACAAATGCCACTCACCAAAAAAAACATCCCTGAGGTTAAGAGACTACTTTTTAAAAGCATATTAAACTTAAATTAAATGCGCTCCTGGAAATTCAGTGAAGTAATGGCACTCTCCCGTTCCACAACTAAACACCATTCCATGATCGTTTTCCCCTAATCTTGAAACTTGAGTCGGTATGGTTGAGTTGGGAAAGTGCTGACAGAGAATAAGAAAAGGAGGGGCCCGTTCAAAACAAAAACATGGCCCGTTGCCTCATAGACCTGGCCTTGGAATAGGAGCAAAAAGCAGAAGAGAACAAGCGCTGCAGACTTTCATTTTAACACACACACACACACACACCAGCCTATTAATTAGGAAAGACCGTTCATCAAGAATACGTAGACAAGGAAGAAAATCTTCAGAGAAACACTGATAGTCCTTAATCTGAAAACCTCAACAGATTTTGAATAGTTGGCCTTAGCAGATGGAAAGAAAGAATGAGGCCCAAAAAACAAACACGGAGACAGAAACCCAGTCTGGCACACATATACATATATACATACATATATACACATATATACATACATATATACACATATATACATACATATATACACATATATACATACATATATATACATATATACATACATATATACATATATAGAACCTCTCTCAAAGTTAATATTCTGTCTGGGAAATTTGCAGAGCAGTTCCTAGTTGAGTATCTAACATGACTACCATGCATTTAAAACAGACTGAACGTCGCAGGTATAAACAGTTTATTAGTTTAACTTTAAAGAATTATTTAACCAGTGACATGCATGTTAATGTAACACCACTATTTGTCAACTTGTTCCTTTAGTATCTGAATGCATAAAATGAAGAGAAACATACTGTAGTAGTTAGCACCACAGTAATCCTAGCTCAGATTTCTGAGACAAATCAATTGCAACACCTTTACTTTTTTCACAGTAACTAACTGATTGAAGCGATGCTCTAAAACTCAGAACCGAGTATCAGCAAGCACGAGCTTGGGACAGCATTTAGGTGTGTTTTAACACAAAGCTAGCGAAGAAATAGATCTGTAAGGTTCTTCAACAACCGTTGCCTTCTATATCTCTGGAGACAGCTGGAAATTATCCATTAGAGTTGCTTGAGAACAGACATGGGCCAGTCGGATAACCTTCAGTAAAAAATATCATGGTTTCAAAGTTTGTCTGTATTCTCACAAAAATAAAAATGCAAATGATCCAGTTACTATTCAAGATATATTAATTATATCTTATATATTAAACTGCCAATAAATGCAGTAGCAACCTTTCTAATGCTTATTGCACAGAATATTATACCTTTGTCTAGTTCTTCTCTTTACTGATATTAGCTGGTAATTAGTCAGTTTATCTGGTTTAGCCTCCAACTTAGATTTTAAAACAGAATTACCTTCATTAGAGTGATGGGTGGTGCCCCTTTAGTTCCCACACAATGACTGGCCATGTTTTTTGTGTCTGGAAATATTTACAAACTTTCACTGTAAGCCAGGGAACAGAGTGGCAGCCATCTTTTATGCAGCCAGCTGATTGGCAGTGCACAGCAAAAGGTGGGGAAGGGGTGAGGCTACATTTCTAACTGGACCCTCCAGCATTCTCTGGCATCTTATTAAAAAGCATATTTAACTCTCAAAATGATATTGCAGAAAGTTTTAGCAGTTTTAAAATTACATTTACATTTACATTTTTGTAACCTTGAAGCATTTAGACACTGCTGACAGGCCCAAGGCTACTCAAGAACATGGCTTTTGACACAATAAGATAAAAAGTGGTGTTTGGCCAGAACCGCGTGTAAAAATGAGGAAAAACCAAACATACATACAAAAGCACAGGATATTTTTAACGAAAGCCAAAATTTGGTGGAGGATTATGTTGGGCTTGGGCAGACACACCACCAAGACCCCTTAGCAGTTACTAAGCTAACCGTGAACTCCTCTGCATAATAAAGAATTTTGTACATAAGTGCGAGACAAACTATCCAACAGTTAAGACATGGATTTAAAATAAGTTGGGTGGTAATGATACAGAATACACCAATAAATTAAGACAGAATGTCTGAAAAAGAAAAGAATCAACGTTGTGCAAAGACTTTCTTAATATCCAGACCTGAACCTGACTGACTTTAACTAAGTTATGCACAAATGAAAAACTGCAAAACTTGTTGAACTGTAACAACGTTGTAAAAGAAGGATGGGTAAAAGATTCCGGTGCAATGCCATCAGAGACTGATTCGGTTATACAGACCCAATTACTTCAAGGTTGAGCTGCTCAAAGGTGGTTGGAAACACTCTGCAATCAGGTGGTGGACTTTATATGTAGCTAGCACACATTTTGGAAATTTTTAAACAAATGCAAAATGATGGGGTTAAGGATGGACGTCATTGTTTACTCCAGATGCTCATTCTCTCCACAGAGATGCATTGTTATTGGAAAATCAGATTACTTCAACCACTGGTTTTAATCTCGAGAGCCAAAATGTCTGGCAACTCAGAAACTAGGAGATAAGAAGCCAGTCTGGATGAAGCAGGCAATCTGCTTCTAGGTCTGGGGAAAGAAAACGTCCACAGAGGCTGCAGCCAAAGCAGGAAAGCAGCTGGACTGAAGTGTACAGGAAGTACTCAGAGGATTGTCCAATCACAAAAAGTCCAAGAGATCAAAAAACATTTAGTGCAATTTCTCCTTCTTTTTCGTATTTCATTAGAGTTTCTTTTTATTTTAGGAACATATGTTTGTGTTAAATGTTGTGCTTTAATGTGCACTCAATTAAACCACAAAAATATTCTTGGGTAGCTTCAACTAAAGGACAGTAAAGTATGATGATGATGTCATTATTTTATTATAATCTAGGTAATTAAAAAATTTAGTCCAGACTGTGGAATGCTGTTATCTTTCCATATATAACAAGGCACAGACATCACTGTCAGCATTTCCAATAATATGACTTTACATAATCTTAATTAATTAGCAATGATTAGAAGGTAACAGTTAGAAGGTAAAAAAAATATTTTCCAATCAGTTAAAGCCGCATAGCTAGGAGCTTCTGGATAGTGCTAATAATATTCTTTGGTGTGTTACCGTAGACTCAAAGTTAGCTATTTTGCATTCTTTACTTACACAAGACGATAAAGAACTCTCAATTAATTTTATTAATGCATGAAAAAAGACAAACCCCAAAAAATTTTTGGATTTATTCTAGCATTTTAAAGACTCATTTTTTTTTTTAAAAGGGATTTTTTCCCCTTGTTGTTTTTTTTTTTAGCCCTTTAAAATGAATAATTACTCAAAATTCATGAGAGCAGCTCCAACTTTATTTATGCACCGACTATAAAGAGTCTGGTTCCCAAATCTGCTCTGTAACACTTGCCAGAAAATCTATGTGAGAGAGCAAACTGGACTGGAGAGTATTGCAAAGAGAAAACTGCAACATATGATCATTAGCTTTTCACCTAAATTAAGTGAAACACATTGGGGAACCAGAATATCGTGAGCTAAGTGTTTGCCTGTGTCTAAACAAAGAGAAATATGTGCGGTAAAAGACAGACTGGGGTCCGTGAAAAGAGGAATTAAAAAAGCTTGCCTTGTAAACCACATCAGTTAAAAATGGGCCGCTTCAACATCACTGAGAAACTGTTTGACCCCGGTTCTCTTTTTGATGAATGTATGTAACAGGATGCTGATGAATGCAACATGCCAGGCAGAGAACCACCAATGTGTGTTATTAGTTGCTTGGATCAAAAATAAATTATATATGCAGGTGTCCTTGCGGGGTCTTTGTCATTTTAGGCATTTTTAAGTTCTTCTATCTGTTCTGTAAGACTGTAATGATTCCCTGAAAATTTCAACCAAAGCTTCTGACTGATCTTCGTCACACAAACAAAAAAAGTCTCAAATTTCCATTCTTTCTGAAGTTGAGGTGGTTTTTGGGTAAACATCCACATAAAATTGCTATTTTTTCTGTGGGTGACTACAACTCTCCAACTGCCAACGACTGAGAACAAAAATAAAATGAGGCTTTGGATACTTACTGGAATAAATTACTTGGCCACAAAAACCTGACTTCATGGCAGACGTTTTTTTTTTTTTTGGTTTGTTTTTAACCACAGAAAGATACCTGATCCTACAACAGTGATTTAATGACTTAACTTGGAACAGAAAGTGCCCCTTTGGGCGGGGGTTTAAGTGTTGGCCCCAAGTACCGCCCTGGTTTCTCTGCGTTCATAAGTGAGGGTTAAAACATTTTGGAATCCCCCCAAATTTGAGGACAGGGAAAAAATTTTCTCCTAAAAAATCTGATTTCCCCCAGTTAAACCCTTTTAAAAAAATCAGTACCTGAAGCTTTTTTTGTTTTTTAGTTCAGGAACCTCTACTAATCGATGACTTTCTGTTTCCCTGCGGCATAAACATGACATGACGCAGTGCCCCACTTCTCTTAGTAACAGGAAACAAGGATCCAGGTTTATCTTGCTGGTGAGTAGGACGGTAAGGGAGGCAAAAAAGAATCTTCTAAGCTACTGTTGGAGAACTGCAGCAAAGAGCAGCATCTTGTCATCACAGAGTCTCCATTACTTCTATTAGTCGCCAACACTACAGGTGAACTGGTTGTTTGGGAGACAGGAAAGAAAAACCATCACAAACATAAACGGGTGGACTTTAACTAGAACCAGGCGCGTTGGTCAGATGAGACTAAGATTGAGCTTTTAAGCAACACTCCAGGTGGATTTGGTGTTAAAGAAAGAATGAATATGTTGAATAGCACCTCATGCCTGCTGTTAAGTACAGTGTAAGATCTGGCATGCTGCGGGGCCTGCTGCTTTTTCAAGACCCTGGGCCTAACCTTGTTAGGGCGCATGGTACCATAATCTCTTTGAAATGCAGGGATATTTTAAAACCGCCTGACCTCCACTGAAAATGGGTTGTCTCTGGGTTTTATTTTTAGCTGGATATCGATCCAGAAAATATCAGCATCCTCTTCATGAGACTGCCGTCCAACAACAGTGTCTTGAGGCAGAGGCTTCTTCAGAGCTGCTGTAAGACAGACCTCTACTGCCCACGGCGGCTGTCTGAAGAAACCTGTATAATATGAGCTACAACATTTAATTTCCCTTTGGGATTTATTAAGTATTTGAATGACAAAATTGACAAGGGAATAGTTCAGTAGACACAAAATCCACCTTCTCCCCTGACCCTGACCTGCTCAGACCTAAGACCTTCAGAGAAGCTGTTGGGGTGAGCTGAAAAGAAGACAGGATAAGAGTGGACGCCTCCAATTGTATGCTCCAACCTTGGAGGATTGTATTAAAGCGGCACCACTCTTGATTTTATTAAAAAAAGTTTGTTTAAGTCTTTATCTTTGTCTTATAACGGAAACACTTGGGGTTACTGTGCGGAAACTCAGACAGAAACAGTTTGTGTGTTTAAGCAAGGCAGTGTCAAAACTAATTGCCGGTAGTTGTGTCTAACAGCCCCGTTGCGCATCATCCATCTTTGACAAAACCATGACAGCAAGTAGACAACTATTAAGTAAATTGTCACCTTTTCAAACTAACGAAACACAGTATCCAAACCAAGTTATTTTTTAATAAAATACCTAAAAACTCCACAGCTATCCTGAAGGTATACTTACTTCAACTTTACTAAAACAAATTCTTAAAGATAAATTAGTTACTTGAATTCTTATGCATTTTATTGTTCCTTTACGGATTCTTTCCCACAGTGTTTGCTTTTATTTCAATGTCAACTCTCCTTCCCTCTACTACCTCTGATCCATGGGGAGAAAACTCCAATTGGTTTTCGTTCTTTTGCCTTTTTTTTTTTTTTTTTAAATCAGATTCTGCAACAAAAACAGAGCGTTGGGCACGAAGGGGGTCTGAAATAACAGCGGTGGAGAACGGAAAACACTTCCACTGAGAGAAACTGTTGCTGTGGATGGAAATGTGAAGAATGGGTGAGCTTTGGTGCCGTGACGTAGATCCTGTGATTGTTAAAAAGAGGAGCAGTGGTAACATGCAATGGGGTCCCGCTGTGGTAAAAACCCATGTACTAAGACGAATGACAGTGTCAACAACGTCCAGAATATGAAGTCATTAATTTAACATAAATGCTTACAAGCTTAGGGAATTTCTAATGACTGAACATTAGGGATAGTTTTACAGTGGGGGTAGATCCTCGATTCATCCTACATCCCTGACATGTTGCAGGAAGGAAACACTGGTGGGGGGGTTGGGGTCAAGATCTACGGCAACAATGGGAGAACAAATGATGCTGACAGGCTTCTGTGTTTTTAGATAAAACCTAAAATGAGCAACGTTGAAGATGAATTGTTTATATTTCCTGAATTCTGCCAATTGGTCCGAAAAATGACCAGGAAAAATCATCAAATCAAGTATTAAACTAAAACAAGGACGACGTTTTTCTTGTATAAGTTGGACTTAAAAAGTAATGAAATCAACACAGATGAGGAGTTTAGCACAGCTCACTGAAATGAGGCAGTGAGCAGTTGAACTCGACCTGATAAACCGATCCAACCAAACTCTGGTCAGTGTATAGAAGATGTCTCTTTGTGATCTGCAGGATCTTCAGCTGCTGTAAATGAAGGAAACTGCAACCGAAGATGTTCAGCCACTGGGTTCATTGGATGGTCCCAACCTTAGCCAGTTTCAGAGCACCTAATTTTGTTATAATTAGTAAAAGAAAAATGAACAGAAACAGAAGAAATGTTGCGGCTTATTACAGAAAACAGCTCAGTGGTTCTCGTCTATCCTCCTCTAATGTCTGGGTGTTATCATTTCCTATGTGATTTGTTTCAAAGTGTTATGACAGGGTTCCTACTTCTTCTTTTTAAAACGTTTTCCTGACATAAAACTTTCCAGAGGGTGGGAAGGTGGGCGGATGGATGAGCCAAGACGTGGATGGACTGATGGATGCATAGATGTATGAAAGGAGTGATAGACCGAAGGAGAGAAAGATGGAGAGATTGGATGCTTAGCAGACAGGTGAATAGATGGATTACTGGATAAATGGAGAGATCTAAGAGATAAATGAAAGCATGATGGAGAGATGAAAGAAGAGAGGGATCAATGGACAGACCGATAGCTGGCGGCTGGATGGAGAAATGGAAAGACGAACATACAGATGTATAGACAGACGGACGGATGGATGGATGGATGAAGAGAAAGGAGTCTAAAACCCGAGACCTGAGGAGGATGAAGAAGAAAAAGATGTCATAAAGATCATCATAATTATAATTGTGTGTATCTTTTTAATAAAACCAGCATAAAAGCTGCTGATAGGAGAAACTTATTTAATAAAATCATCATACAGACAACAAAGCAGGGAATTTAAGTCTGGGAATACGAATCTTTTCCATACCTCCCAGACTTGGAAAATCTTCCCACTTTTCCACACCTTTCAAGCCTGTAAAAACTCTATTAGCTGGATGAAAATGATTTAACAACAGTCATTGTTACAGCTCCTAAGCTTCACATCCAAGCAGCATTCACTGTATATGAAAACTGGCTTGGTTGGGATGGAAAGTCATCAAATATGTAAAATCTTTGTTCCTCTACATGTGGCGAGTGAAGCCACAGCCTTCTGCAAGGATTTTTCAACTATCATACTTGAAAGGCAGCCAGCAGAGCTCATGAGGCCGAGTCCCCAGTGGGAAACTAGGCTACAAGGGTTTACTGCCAAATATACAGATCTTTTTCTCTCTTTTTTTTTTTTTTTGGCTCTCTAGTGTTTGTCCCCCAGGCTGAGAGCAGGGTCTATAACCAAAGACCGCCTCTCAGCTAGAGAGGGTGTGCCAAACTACCACTTAAAAAAAAAAAACCTTCTCCACATTTCGGGGCTCCATATTCTCTGGCACGAAGTTAAAAGAAAACACCTAAATGGAAACAGATGTTGAGCAAGTCGGAGTTGCTCTACGCTGCTTCTATATTCCATGTTTGTCATCTGCCCATCCTCTCGAAGATGAAAACTGCCTCTGATAACTACAGAACTACAGCAGAGTTTATCCTGACAGATGGCTCTCAGAAAGGTCAAAGGGTGATGAAAATACAGTCAGAGAGAGAGGGGATAGCTGGACCTCAAGGGAAGAAATTTTGTATGAGAATAATAATAATAATAAAAATAGACTTCAGAGTGTTCGTATCGGTTAAATTCAGGAGATGCAGGCCTTCTAAAATAACAAGAGACTAATTATTAGACTACTTGTTCATACCCGTCCGTAAAGTTATGCACTGGTTTAAAAATAAGTTTCCTGATTTCACACTCGGAATCAGAATGAACATTTCTGTTATGCAAGTACGCACGAACAATTACTTGTACCTATAGAGAACATCTAAGGATCAGAAATATACAGGTGATATAGAAGCAGACCAGGTATGTCAGGACAGAGGTTTGTATATGTTGCCTTATCTTAAAGTAAAAGTAGCAGCTATTTACTTTAGATAAACGCCGTTTCTTTTACTTTCTTTGGCCAGAATTGATTCTTAGTGTAACAGTAATGACCAGCAATGAGACTGAAGAGACCCACAAGACCAATTCAAGCTCTGTAAATACAATAAAGTCCTAAATTTTTCATACCCCTAGCAGATTAAGGTTTATAATTTAATTCAACCAAGTTTCTTTCTGACAGGAAATGAGACTGGCATCTCTCAAAAGATAATTGTTAAAAAATGATCTTGAAAATAAATGAATACATCAGCCCAGCTTTGTCACACTGGATCCCTGTTTATTTTAGAAACCAGTTTAAGATTTTGGTCTTGATATTTCGAGCACTCAATGGCCCAGCCCACAAATATATTGCGGACTTATTGGAGCCCCTGTCTTCTTCCCGGCCGCTGAGATCATCTAACCAGATGCTGCTGGTGGTTTCCTGGAGGCAGTGGCTACAGGCTCTGCAACTCCCTTCCTCTCTCTCTGCGCTCCACAGTTTTTACTCGCTTTTAAAAAAACACCTAATGACAAGTCAGAGGCCATGGTTCTCGACCGGAAAAGGGTGGCTTGTCCTCTTCAGGTTGGAGAGGAGTTCCTGCCTCAAGTGGAGGAGTTCAAGTATCTCGGGGTCTTGTTCACGAGTGAGGGAAGAATGGAGGGGGAGATCGACAGACGGATCGGTGCGGCTGCCGCAGTAATGGGGGCGCTGTGCTGGTCCGTTGTGGTGAAGAGAGAACTGAGCCGAAAAGCGAAGCTCTCGATTTACCGGTCGGTCTACGTTCCTACCCTCACCTATGGCCATGAACTTTGGGTCATGACCGAAAGAACGAGATCCCGGATACAAGCGGCTGAAATGAGCTTCCTCCGTAGGGTGGCCGGGCACTCCCTTAGAGATAGGGTGAGGAGCTCGGCCATTCGGGAGGGGCTCGGAGTAGAGCCGCTGCTCCTCCACATCGAGAGGAGCCAGTTGAGGTGGCTCGGGCATCTATACCGGATGTCTCCTGGACGCCTTCCTCGGGAGGTGTTCCAGGCACCTCCCACTGGAAGGAGGCCCAGGGGACGGCCCAGGACACGCTGGAGTGACTATGTCTCTCGGCTGGCCTGGGAACGCCTTGGGCTCCCCCTGGAGGAGCTGGAGGAGGTGTCTGGGGAGAGGGACGTCTGGGTGTCTCTGCTGAGTCTGCGGCCCCCGCGACCTGGTTCCAGATAAGCGGAAGACGACGAGTACGAGTACCTAATGACATACTTATTTAGACAGGCTTTAACTTCACTATTTGTTTTTATCATTTCATTTATTCTTGTGGAGCACTTTGGGAATTTTATCTGTAGAAGGTGTTGTATAAATAAAAAAATACTCATAAATATTTTTCAAATTGGCATGTTTAAAATTATTTATGGCATTCTTAATACATCAACAGAAAAGGCATTACAGCAATCAGACCCTTCATCAGTAACTGTCGACCAGTTTTTTTGCATTTTCTCTCTGGTATTTTCACAATCTATCTTTGGTGATGAGCTCCAGGTCTTTGAAGCTGGAACGCCTCATTGCCATCACCCTAATCTTTAGTTCCCTCCACAGATCCGAGTCAGGTCCAGCCACTCCAAAACCTTAAAATGACTTCAGTTCAATACAACTAAAGTTTATTGTCCCCTAGGGGCAAGTGGAGCAACACAAACATACGTGACACTCAGTGACAATGACTGGCTGTTATATTCCTAAATACAACATATTCATGTTTTATAAAAGTGGTTTAATTATAAGAAAACTCCCAACAGCAGCTGATGGAGTCATTTATTAAATAAAACTGAAACTGATGCTTATGGGTGTTCTGAACTCAATACCTGCTTTAGGTCTGGAAAGCAATAGGATTTTTTTCTTTAATTCTCAATTCATTAAATCAGGTCTTGTAACCAAAACTCTAGATTTCATTAGAAAATTACAGTTTAGTACTCAGGCTACTGCATTAGAAACTGAATTAACAAAATGCCCAGGTAAGGGCTCTGTAACACAGAGTTACCATTTTAATATTAGAAGATCAGTGGTCCAGTCTCCCATTTCCTGAGAGTGTGCAACCCAAGCTGCTTATCTGCGTAAAACGCAGCGTATCTTTATTACACGTGTAAGCCGGTCTCGACAAGATTCAGGGATGCTACAGAAGCGTGGATCATTAACGTGCTTCCTTGCTTCGTTACCAAACACTGTGCCTTGGTGTCACAGCGGCCCACTCCGAACCGATTCTGCTGTGACTCAGCCCCTCTGTTGTCCAGAATCAATCTATAATTAGCTCCTTATGTTGATGTTAAGAAGAAGGAGGCTTTAAAGTCAAGCCACCATCTTCCACTAACAGAACAACCATCTGTCACACGTTTAAAACACGTTGGCTATATGCTATCGTGTCTTATAAGTATTTTAGCCAACACAACGGTGTGGGAAGTCCCCCTCTTTTCCAGCCCCCTTACATGACCCTGAAGGAAACGATAAAAAAAGCTACTTTCTAACATCTGTTCCTCGTTTGCTTGGTGGAGGATGTTCCAGCAACATAGTGTGAGAGACAGGAAGAAGGGAGATGCTTTCTCAAAACACTGAAGACCGCAAAGCAACGCGGGGGGTGGATGGGGTGGGCGAGGACATACACCTTCCTGGGCTGCAAGTCATGACATTTAGAGTATGGTAATACATCCTACAAATCAAGAAGTATGGGCCCCAAACAGCTGAAACAACCCAGCAACAAGTCTATAGGCAACAACAGAAACGGTAACTAGTTTAATCGTCTTCTTAAGTTAAAACTGGACAGATTACTATGGCTTCCGTGCAACAGATGCACACACCTGAGAAAGATGATCGTTCCCTAGATGATGAAACGGAGAAGCGTTGGAGGCATCGTAACAACAGCTAGGATAGAGAGGAGAGAGGAACATGTGTATTTATCATCTCTAATACGGTCACTGCTATTAAAGAGGCACCGATCAGGCTTATTCAGGCCGATACCGATTTCCAATTTTCTTTCAGGTCTGGCTAATTGTGATTTGGCCTGATTCTAGTTTTTCCTTCACAGGTTGTATGCTTGGATAGACAGTATGTTGTTCTGAACTGTAACACATAAGCTAGAAACCATGCGTTTTAGCAGACTTAGACACACTGATTCCAAAGATTAGAAGATCATCTTCATTTATGCATCCACATCTTTTACATCACACTCAAACGCAGGGACACCCAAGCAATCGGCCGGAGATCAGAATTTCCAATTGATCAGATCTGATTGATAATCAGTAGGGTCAACAAATGAATTTGCTCCATTTATTAAATGTATCAAACATTTCATCTCCCGGCCTGCTCGGTTTATAAATGCATCAACTAACAGCTTTGTACTTTGATGGACTTCTCAAAGTTGAATAAAAATCTGATTAATTTTTCGCGGCATAGGTTTTGATGCATGAATGGGTGGATTCTTATAATTCCTTCATTTTCAGTTGGATTTAAAGCTATTAACTCTTATCAAAGAACATGCAGAACATTGGTACCGGCCACTCAGAGCACTTGTTGATTGAGGCTGCACTTTTCTAAGGTAAAACTACATTTATTTTCCATTGAAAATATTTCCAAAATATTTAAAAGACAACCCCAGAACAAGTGGGGCTTAAAAGTTGTAATTTTGCAAATTATTAAACTGTAATAAACAGGTTTTGAGCTTGTAGTCTTCTAGTAGGATAACTGGATCAAGAGTAATTAAGATACAGTAAAATACACCGTGATGTCAGTGAAGGCTTCCGGCACAGCCAGTAACTCCCTGCATTCATTTTTAATACATTTTCCCATCTCTCCATAATTTATACAGAGAAACATTCACTCTGTTCGGTCTCACCGCACAACTCAACTAGTTTGTTTGGTTTCTTTGCCCCAGCAGCAGCCTCCCAGTCTGGATCCGGCTTTCTTAAGAGACAAAAAGAGCAGCAGCCACCAAAAAGCAAGCTCCTTACTGCTGATCGTCGTGCTCACTGGATACTTTCCCCCTGTGTAAACGAACACCCAGATAAACGAGAGAATACCCGTAATTACTACCACTCACCTAAAGCGTGGGGAGTCTTTCAGACATTCCTCAAAATCCACGGTTATTTTCATGTTTGCCGCAGTGAAGCGAACCCGCAGACCTGCTCTCTGTGCTTGATCAAAGGCAGTAATCCAAGCGCAGTGTTTCTGGCTAATTAGCTTGTTCGCTAACGTTTCTGTTTGTCCGTCCGACCAGCTGGCTCCACTCGGTCAACGTTCCGCTAAGCCAGCTAGCCTCAGAGCCCAGCAGCTACCAGCAAGAAGTGGCTGGACAGCGCTCAAATAAACGACGCTTTTCTTTGTGTAGGAGTCTGTGTATACCCAAAGAAATCCCGTCACTAAACTGTCCCAGAGGCAGAGGTCAGCACTGAAAACGGAAAGTATCGTCCAGTAGCTCTGCCATAGCAGTCAGGAGGAGAGGAGATTTTCTCCAACAGAGATACACGCAAAGATCGTCTATGTAGACAGGACTGCTCACCAACCAGGGAAATGGGTCAACAAAACCCAACTGAACACCCTGAAACGTATATTTTTTAAAGAAGAAACTTACTTAAATGCAATGTTCATCTATATAATTGTTATTTTTAAAGATTTTTAAAACATAATGCAGGTGCACTGTGGACTATTTAAACATTTTATACCAACTGGCAATTTAACAATATTAGACTATATACACTGCTCAAAAAAAATAAAGGGAACAATCAAATAACACATCCTAGATCTGAATGAATGAAATATTCTCATTGAATACTTTGTTCTGTGCAAAGTATGTGCTGACAACAAAAGGTCTGGGGAACGGGCGGGCCAGTCCATAGCCATGCGGCCCTCCAAAGAAATGCCACCCCACACCATTACTGACCCACTGCCAAACCGGTCATGCTGAAGGATGTTGCAGGCAGCAGATCGCTCTCCACGGTGTCTCCAGACTCTGTCACGTCTGTCTCATGTGCTCAGTGTGAACCTGCTTTCATCTGAGAAGAGCACAGGGCGCCAGTGGTGAATCTGCCAATCCTGGTGTTCTCTGGCAAAAGCCAAGCGTCCTGCACGGTGTTGGGCTGTAAGCACAACCCCCATTTGTGGACGTCGGGCCCTCATACCATCCTCATGGAGCCGGTTTCTAAACGTTTGTGCAGACACATGCACATTTGTGGCCTGCTGGAGGTCATTTTGCAGGGCTCTAGCAGTGCTCCTCCTGTTCCTCCTTGCACAAAGGCGAAGGTAGCGGTCCTGCTGCTGGGTTGTTGCCCTCCTACTGCCTCCTCCATGTCTCCTGGTGTACAGGCCTGTCTCCTGGTAGCGCCTCCAGGCTCTGGACACTACGCTGACAGACACAGCAAACCTTCTTGCCACAGCTCGCATTGATGTGCCATCCTGGATGAGCATCACTACCAGAGCCACTTGTGTGGGTTGTAGAGTCCGTCTCATGCTACCACGAGTGTGAAAGCACCACCAACATTCAAAAATGACCAAAACATCAGCCAGAAAGCATAGGTACTGAGAAGTGGTCTGTGGTCCCCACCTGCAGAACCACTCCTTTATTGAGTGTGTCTTGCTAATCGCCAAAGATTTCCCCCGGTTGTCTATTAAATTTGTACAACAGCATGTGAAATTGATTGTCAATCAGTGTTGCTTCCTAAGTGGACAGTTTGATTTCACAGAAGTTTGATTTACTTGGAGTTATATTGTGTTGTTTAAGTGTTCCCTTTATTTTTTGAGCAGTGTATATTTCACATATGCGTTTAATATGTATTTATGTGACCGCACTTGCCTGTAGATGACAAGGTAGTTTACGTTCGAGATTTGTTATTGTATATACAACGAAATACACATGGTGGCTCCCAGCTTAACAGCATATAAAAAAACACAGTTACGCACAATTACAAAAGAGCAATAAGAGGTAGACAGCCTATAAAAGTACACGTGTGTGTGTCTCCGACTGTCTGCAACAACAAAAAATTGTGGGGTGTATGTTCAGGTCCAGCGGTACAGAATAAAAATGAGTGAAGGGTCTGCCGTTGAATACACAATCTTTGCGTCAGTTGACAGGAGCTTCCTGATCCTTAAGAATTACCCAGGACCCCGTTTTCAGAATGCTTTCCAGATACTCCCTAGCTGCGTCTTTGTGCACCTGCACTCCAACAAACTGTAAGAGCAAAGTTTAAACACTGCTGGACATTTTGGCTAAAACTAAATGACACACGTATCGTGTTACATAGGGCGCTTTCGTTCTTGAAGTGATCACAGTCACCTCATGCTTTATCCCATCAGGCTTACTGGAACGTTTATGGAAACAAGATTGTGTAACAGCGCCACCTGGTGGCAAAGGATAAATTAGATAAAGCGCTAAAAAGCAGTTAAAATTACTTTCTAACACAAAAATAAGCAAATGACTTTACTATTTGGTCACTCAAAATAATGGAATTTTCTATATTTTTAAACTTAAATTGAAACTGACCAGATCTTCATAAAAAAATCTAAATCTTATACAGAACTGCATTTTTAGTTGTATACACAAATATATATATATTATCAGTTACCAAATGAAAACGGGCATTTATCTCCTTCAAACCTCCCCCTCCAAAGCAAACATATATCACACAAGTTTCTAACAATGTTTGTTTAATGACGGGAGAAAGAACAAAACAGTATACACAACATGATGATTAGGAACATGCAGACAGAAAATAAAAACATGCCTAAGATGTTCATTTTTGAGATGCAGGACAGTCATAAATACACACCAATCAGTTGGTCAAAGATTGAAATTTTCCTTTCGGAAAAAATCTGAATCGGCAGATCAGACCTTAAAGAAAACGGGAACCAGCCAGGAAAAATCTGATAGTTGCGTCCTTTTGTCAGGGGGCTGCATAAACATCTACCTACCTCACAAAAACAAACACAATAGGGCAGAAGTAACGGCAAAAAAAATAAAAATAGTAAAAAGAGGCAAAAAATGTTTAAGAAAAAAATATCATGGAGCCTGTTCACTGAACACACGTGTATATTAATTCAGTAGAGGCACATTTGTCAGGTCCATGTCAGCTGTTTTCCTTGTCTAAAATGAGAAAAAGAATCATCTCATCTTCTCTGGTGTCACATTTTTTCCACAAGCTTACTAATCAAAACAGCAGTATTCTCAAAAATCTCCAACGACATTCCTGATCGGAAACTCAGACCCTTCGCCAAACTCTGTATTTGTTGGTTTGCTTCAAAACGTGGAAAAAAAATGCACCGAGACTTACCATTAGCTGTGACCTACTGTATTTGCACAACACGAAGCTTAACCTGTCCAATCACAGTGGGGTGTGTTCAAGGGCAAAAGAAACATATAGGGATAACATAAGACATACTCATATTTCCTGCACACTTTATGTGATTAAGTGAATTCACAGCGTATGCAGCCAGGTCCTACAGCCAACATGAGGGTGACTGGCTTTCTTTTTCCTTTTAAGACTAAGCAGTAACACTCTTGTAACGTGACTGAACCCTGAAAGAGAACTTGAGTCCTTAAAGCACCTCCAATAAGCTGTAGGTCAACTCCACCTACAGCTTCCTCCGACGCGAGTCAGTAGCATCACAAACATTTGTCCCCGTAGCGCTGCTGAGCCAAGTCTCGCAAGCGGATCAAACATCAGTATTAAAATCAAACCGTGGATAAAACCAGGTTTAAAAAAAAAAAACCATAACATTCCACAACATTGTTCTGACTTTCCTTCAAATAACTTACTAATTCTGTTTGGCCCAGCTCAGACCGTTCATCTAAGAAAGCACGTCGAATGCTGCTCTCTTACACCTCAGATCAATCAGTAGCACATCCCAAAGTTCAGCAGCTGCACCTCCATTCTGTCCTTCTCGCCATCTTTAAAAATCACAAATACTGTGGTAGATCGAACACGGAACCATGAAAACACGGATAACGGATCAGCTTGTCCTGTTGTAATCTTTAATAATATTGTCTTGAAGAGGATGAAAAACGATTCCAGTGAATGAAAAATGTACCTCAAGATGTTCGGTTCTTTGACATACAGTATATAACTGTTTGTAAACTTGAACTGAGGAGGTGTGTGTGATGATTTCTCACAACAAAGTAAATACAGTTTTGTAAAGATGAGCATCAAAGTGAGACAATCAAGGAACTAAATGAGTAAAATATTATTTCCTGTAACATACTCATTATTTTTGATAATACAATTTAGACTAATATATTTCCCAAACTACTAATTATAACATGCCAATGTTGTCTGTGGAATAGCCTCATTATGCTAGCAGTTTATCTATTTCTAAAGGCATAAACTGAAGGAAATAAAATGCAGCAGTGTGATCGGTCACAAAGGAAAACAGGAAAGAGATCCGAGTTACAGCCAGTGAAAAAAACTCTGTCATGTCTCAGAAATGCCTTAAGAGAGGCAGTGGGGGTTTCCCCTGGCTTCTTCCAGAGCTAACGTGCCGTTTCAGCCAGAACAAAGATCCATCTTATAAGAGTTTGTCATTTTTTATGCTTATTTTTAAAAGGCCTTGATCCTCCTTTCAGGGTCTGAGTCATATATTCTTCAGTGCGACGTCAGTCCAGGGGAGGTGTGACGAGGGCATTCTTGGCAACAGGAGAGGGAGGAAGGACAAGCAACAGTCTTCACGTGAAAGTTAGATTTATTCCAGGAGCTGAAAACCCTTTCTTTTTAATTAAGAAAAAAAGGTTATATTGCACAGTTTTATGGAATAGTGGAGACAAAGAGGTGACCAGTAATCTTATTGGCTGTTGGGAGATGTTACACGGGTGGTGAAGCGGTGTTTGCTGCATGTCTCGGCTTTCGGTCCGATCGGCGGCGTCTTGCTGGATCTTGACCTGACACGGCGCTGAAGATGGGAGACGTCCTCTATGACTCCAAGGAATCAGCTGGAGGAGAGACAGACAGGAATAAACAAAGGTAGATACTTGATTTAGAATTAAATTATTATTTAGCGGTGATTTACTAAATGACTTCCTACTAAAGAAATGACACAGCGATTCTTTATTCAAACCAGTTGGCTGCGTATATTTTTACACACACTCACTGATCACAACCCACTGTAGTCATGACGACAATGAGTTATCGCTCTGATGTTCCACTGTCTGAGAATATAATCCATGGGGAGGCTTCAACAGACCGTAATGTAATCTACACTAATGATGATGAGCAAAACCATTATGTCTGATAATTTTAACCAACCCACATGGCTCCCCTTCAACAAGGCTTTGTTGGGAAAAAAATTGAACGTATGTGCAAAGGAGCAAAGTATCCCTCTCCTCACCTTCCTGTGGAGGGTCTACACTGATCTCCTCCGTCTCCTCCCTTAGGTCCTCTGTGTCATCCCTCATCTCTTCATCCTCATCTTCATCCTCTTCTAGCTCTCTGGCAAGGAGCTGGCGCGCCAGCTTTATGTTCAGGCCCTCATCATAGTGCATCTTCCTCATCATCTGAAAATGCTTCTTTTTGGCTAAAAAAACAAACAAAAAGCAAACGGTGAAACGACTTTAAACAAGCAAACAACCACTGAATGTGCTGTGACTTGTAATCATACTGCTTGAGCTTTTTCTCATTTTGGCACGTTACAATCATAAACTCGAGTGTGTTTTATTTGGATTTGAGCTCCACCCGTATTCCCACCAGCTTACAGCAGCATTTCTATCCCAGCTGGAAAAAAAAAAACTAAACATCCCCACAGCATGATGCTGCCACCACCACCAAGGTGGGGATGGTGTGTTCAGGGTGCAGCATTCGTTTCTCACAACACTGCATCATGGTAGGTTTTTGGCTGGGAATATTTCAGTTTTCAGACAATGGATTGAACGGAGCTCTGTGAGGTGTGAGAAAGTTGTTTTAAAACCTAACCCTGCTTTCAACTTCACCACTTCCTCGCTAGGCTCTTTGGTTTTCACTAATGTCATCCAAGAGCCTCACAGAGCTGCTGTATTTATACTAAGATTAAATTACACACACAATTTTATTTAGTTCAACAGCCAGTTGTTTGCACTAGATTTTATTTCGAGGTATCGGAGTTAGGGGGGCTGAATACAAATGCAAGCCACACAAACATCATATGGTTTTCCTTCCAGTTCACATGAAACATCACATCAAATCCCTCAAAAGTACATTATAATCCATACACTGTGAAACTACAGTGTAAAAATAAGATAATATGACTTTAAAAATCTATTTGACTGCTAATGATGCTTCTTTTTATTGATATCAGGCTCCACATATATGCTGCGGTCTCCTCTTAGTGACAATAACACAAAGACAAGGTGGATTCTCAGGTATAGCTGATCAATATATCAAATCACAAACTTTATCGCAATATTAATGTTCACAATACCGCAATCACTAGAGACTGCTTGGATGCAGTATTTAGTCGGCTATTATAATTCAAGTGCCCTTCATTCACACTGTGTGCCAGTTAGGGATGGGACATCACAGGTATTGAGGAGAAACGGTTAGAAATGGTATTTACTGGCGCGGTGCTGGTGGTCTAGGGGTTAAACGCGCACCATGTGCAGAGGCTATTGTCCTCGATGATTCTGTCCCGGGTTCGAGTCCCGGACTCAGCGACCCCTCTGTTTGCCCTCTTTCCTGTCTATCTACTGTCGAAAGAAAGGAAAAATAAAGGGCTCTAGTGCTGCGAAAATTTAAAAAAAAGAATTGGAATTTACTGTCACAACGATAAGTATAAGTATGGTTTGAATTGCTAAATCTCCCTCTTTTTCCCCAATATTGGCTTCATAAGAGTATCAATTAAATCAATATACAATTTAAAATACTAACAAATAAAATTACTGTGTACTGTTAGCGGTATAACTGCACCATGTTATGTAACTGGTGAGGGTGCACAATATTAGGAAAACATGCCATGTGTGATAATGTAAGTGGATGTAGCGATAACCACTACTGGTGATAACTAAGGAAACAGTATTAATGTCTTTCTGCGTTGAGTTCGTAGCAAACATAGACAAACATTTTTCTTGAGCGCTATTTTTCTTAGGTGGGCTCTTACTGTATGTAGTGATAGATTTATTCATTTTAAATACTGTCCCTTTAACCAGTAACTAATTATGGTGAATAGTCCATATCATCCATTTTTAAAAGGTCAAAATTGTATTTGGCCAGCTGGATGGTCTATAACGGCCCTTGATGTAGTTGCTGAGATGCTAAAGCCCACAGTAAATGAAAGGGAAATTATAATGATGAAAAGGACAATAGCCAGGAAAATGCATATTAATCATAATTGATAATGTCATGGCAACATCCAACAGAAGTAACACTGGGGCGGAAACAATTAATCGTGATTAATCTATTATTGAAATAATCGTAAACTAATTTTGTAATCTAATAATTGTTTATTGGAGGATACAAAATGTAAAATGTGCCATTTGCTGAAAGAACAACCCATTCATAGCACTAATTAGGCCACAATTGAACAAAAATATTGACATTTTGTTTTCAAGATGAAAAGCCTTCTTTGTCTGTAAATATGCTCTATCTAGGACCCAAGTGGCTTAATTTTAGCTTCATCTGGTTCAAATTCTTTAGGAAATCTCCTATTAAGCACCTTTGGCTTTCCGATCATTAATCAATAATTGAAAAAATAGTCGACACATTAATCGATTAGCAAAATAATCGTTAGTTATATGTTTTCCTGACATTGTGCAGCCCTCTTCTCAGGTGCTTGATTTATACAGAATAACTTGTGTTGTGATCAACCGAACCTCAGGTTGGAGCTATGCAGCAAGGCTCAAATAAAGAGTGTCCTGCTGGAGAGATCAGAGGCACCAGCACCCCCACAACTCTGTAAGGATAAGAGGGTACAGACAATGGATGGATGAGAAAACTGACCTGCTTTTGGGGTTTAATCTTCACTATAAGCAATCTCTCTTAGTTGGTCTGAAAAACTCTATGTGATTCTGAACTTTGGACATTTAATACAAACAAGAAAGCCCGATTCGACAGTCAAAGGAGGACGCCATGTCGTTTTATTTCTAATGCGCTTAACCAAAGCAAAACCTTCATCCATCAACGCTACAGTGATCAAGAAAATCCTCAGATTAGTTTCAGTCACAGCATACTGCCTCTTTGAGGACTGACACAGATCGCCCTCCTCTGGGCATCAGAGGGCATGTTTACATTGCCTCTGCGCTGCTCGGTCAGGTGTTGCAATCTGTGTTTCTGGTTCTATGTGGGATCTAGTGTAGGTGATTAGAGCTGCTAAGCTACTCTGTTTTGATAGCAAACAACAGACTGAATTTAAAAGGATCAGGAAAAACAGATGCTGTCGATGAATGAATCAAAATCAACCTGGGTGAAGAAATCATACAGTATTTCCCTAAACTGGAGAAGCAGCATTCAGCTCTGATGCTCCTCTAATCTAGAACAAACTCCCAGAATACTGTAAAATGTTGAAACACTGAGTTATTTTAAAATCTAGGTTTAACACATTGTTTAGAAAAGCCTATTTAAACTGCAACTATAAGATCATTAATTTAAGTCTGTGGTCCAACTGCCTTTATTATGCCATTGCAATGTTCTTCTCTCTATGTGTTTTTCTTTTTCCGTTTTATTCATGTAAAGCACTTTAAGTTGTCTTATTACTGAAATGTGCTATACAAATAAACTTGCCTTGCCTAACAGTCTGCACTTTCATCTTCTTCCAGCAGGTGGCATTGGTTGGTACATAGATCAGCATTTACTGAAGCTGCAGCTGTGATGTTGAGTGATCTCGACTTGATTTGCAGTTTTTTCTTTTTTTTCAAACCTACCGGATATAAATCTGAAACGCAGGCGAGCGGTCTGAGTGGATTATTTCTGTGAAAGTACAGAGAGTGAGAACGCATGCGTCCTATCCCTCCTCCACAGTGGGTTTAATTAGGAGTCTGAGGGAGACGTGAGTCTGAGAGCACGCCAGGGACGGGGCGAGGTCGCGGGCCGGTTTACATCCTGCTGAAACAGTGTGGACGTATAATGCATGTGTCTTTGTCGGGGGAGCAGGAAAAAGAAAAAGGTCAAAAGTAGCACAAAGACGACTTTTGAGATGGAGACCTGTCCTGCCAACACCCCGCAGTGGAGCAGCACTGAGTCACCCTCACAGCTGCAGAGGACGCTTTATATTAAGACCTGGTATATAAATAGAAAGCTGAACTGTGGGGGTGCCCTTGATAAGATGGAAAATGAAACCAGCAATCCAAAAATATTTATACCCCTAAACTTTTCCCCATATTATCATGTTACAATCACAAATCTCAGTGTAATTTAATGGATTTTTAACACAAAGTAGTGCAGACTTAAAGTGGAAGGGAACTCATACATGCTTTTTAGTTTTTAGGAAGAAACTAAAATGCTGACAACTGCGGCATGCATTTGATTTCAGACCCCTTAACTCTGGCACCCATAAATAATTGCAGTGCAACTAACTTCCTGCAGAAGGCACCTTATTAGTAAATGGATTCCAACAGTGTGTAATTCACTCTCAGTTTAAATCCAGCTGTACTGTGAAGGCCTCAGAGGTTTGTTAGAGAAAAGTAGTGAACAAACAGCATCATGAAGACCAAGGAGCACACCTGACAGGTCAGGGATGAAGCTGAGAAGTTAAAAGAAGCTTTAGGTCAATCTTTGAGCATCTAACAAACTGTTCAGTCATCCCAGTGTTGTGGAAATGCTTGAAGTGGAGTCCTGCTATAAAACGATGTTGCTGACTATTTCCAGTGTACCATTACAATCCCATTTGCAGTTTGACACAAATCATACAGGGAATACAGGTGCTTTGGTCCTTATGATATGTATGCAGAAACGCTATTTGTGAAAGAAAACCAGCACTGTACGTGACCCTGAACACCCCATCCCCATGGTGACGGGGTGAGCTAAATGCAGAGCAACTCTTTAGGAGTTAGAAGCAGCAGAGGCGTCTACACTGGAGCAGGACAATGACCTTAAACACACACCTAGTCAATGTCATGACCTAAATCCAACTGAGAATCTGCGGCATGACTAGAAATGTCTTGTTTAGAGAGGCTTTCGAATAAATCTAGCTGAAATTAAGCTAATTTGCAAAGAAAAATAAGGAAAATCTTTAGATGCTGGTGTTTCAGCATCAGAGCCATTGACTTTAGAAACTTAACACACTGATAAAAGGAGGCTAGTCCTCTCCTGAGGACGCATCTGGAGCCTCTAGAGATGATTTTATAAAGAAGTAGGGCTATTAGAAAATCTTACAATGACGACACCAGTAGCTATATATGCCTATTTTCTTCTTTCCTCTCTTTCGCATCTGTGCTCCCATCACTCTATGACCTTTAGGAGTTTGGCCAATGTCATTTGTGTTGGTGTGAGCATCTGCTGCCATGAAACTCCATCCAACATGCTAAATATTACACTAGCGTGTAAAATGCACTTGTTCATAACACCTGAAATTTATTAGCCAACAATTATTGAACTTCAAACAAACAGTCTTTGGCGATATAAATATGACCATAATGCGATGGCGATAAATGGTGCTGCTACGAAGAAAGATGCTTTATAAAATAAAGAAACTGGAAATACCCAGACCATCGTGTTCAGGAGACTGTAATTCAACAACAGAGTGCTTTCAGTCAGCGGTGTCTTCAGATACTACAAACGCTATATTCCTGCCAGAGAAGATCTGTCCTGCCCACATCCATCAACATCTAATATTACTCGTTGAAGAAACGTCCATAGTTCATGCAAACACAACACTTCCTTTCCCTTTGGGATTAATAACATATTTTTGAATCAAATTTAAAGTGCAACGTTTGTACAGACATACTCCAAAGACCTGAAGCATAATTGTAGCAAAACATTGCTAAAAAGTATTTAAGGGGTGCCAAATACAAAGGCAGACCACACTTAATTCATTCATTCACAACTATACAATACATCGTGTTGGTCTATCACAAAGAGATCCCAACAAAAATACATAAATGTTTGTGGTTGTATTGTGGCAAAATGTGAAAAAGTTCATAGGGTAGAAATAGTTCTTTAAAGCACGGTACTTTGTCCCACCACCATGGCAGTATCGACTGAAATCGAAAACAAACGGGGCCACGATCTAATTGTGAATGTGACAAATTACAAGAAAAAACTTCACCTTGCTCTTCTGGAGTCAGCTCCTCTTCCTCCTCCTCGCTGCTCTCTTCCTCTTCTTTCATGAAGCGTGGCTCCGTCCCCTCAGCTGCCACCAGCCTGAGGAACAAAGTTAAAGAAATTTCAAATATCTCCTCTAAGCATGTCAACAATAAGTGTAAACAGCAACCTGCAACATCAACGCAAAGAGATGAAAACCCCTGCTATAGAAACACACGACAGAGGAGGACATTAGCGGAGGTATTAGTACATTAGATGAGACAATAAAAGGCAGAGTGGAAATGTGTGACTTAATGACTCAAACGCAGGATAAAAATAACAAGAGTTACTATTCTCACCTCTCAGACCCACTAATGCTTTATGGCTGAGTGGAGGGCAGTGAATATGTGGAAGCTCCCCTTTACTGTGCTGCTGTTCTCCAACCAGCTGGAGTCCCTCAGGGCGAACAGTGTACATTTCACTAGACTTTTAAAGTGCACCAATAATAAGACAGGTAAGACAGACCGAAAAGCAGAGAAGGAGAGAGAAGAAGTGATGAAGAGGAGAATGAGCAAGCATGAATGATGGGAGGATGCAACTGGATGAAGGGAAAAGAGCAGCAGTTGTACAGCACTGTCTGATGGGCTTAGTGTAAAACAAAACAGGGCATTCATTACAAAAGCAAACAAAGGCAGCTAATTGACTGCCTCATCCAATCCCAACTTTAATGCACTTCTAGAAGGATGACGGCCCAGAGCAAAAACGCTCCTCCAGCTCCCATCAACACCCTGATGACAGCTTTGGGTGACAGATAAATATTTCTTAAACCAGATGGACTATTAGGACCTAAACTCCCAGAAATATTTTTTTAATGTTGTTTAATTTTTTTTTAAATCGCTGAAGCATGCGTTCTTTATGGGGCTCTGAAGAAAAGTTTATTGATCACGGCAGCAAAAAAAGGAAAGCATTTTAAATGAAAACAAATAAACTGTTTGGACATATACCAGCTTACAACATCGACACAGTGTGCAACATGTTCAGGGCGGTTTATGTCGAGCTTGCATCCGATCTGAATTAAAGCCATTTTCTAACATCTCTTCGCTGGAATGCAGGGCTGCTAGGAAACACCCTGATCTGCACTCATTGCGACTCAACGCAGAAACAGAGAAACTGCGTCTTTATTAAAATACAATCACAGAGAAAATCTGTTTCAGTGAGACATATAATGCCAAAATAAATATTTCCGAATGTTTCACACGGTGCCTCGCTGACGTTTTCATATCCCTTACATTTTTTCACATTTTTTCACCTCACAGACACAATTTGCAATATATTTTTTCAGGATGTTTTGGAAAAGGAAATAAAATAATATACAGTTTTCACATTTCTTTCTTTAAAAATCTCAAAAGTGTGGCCTGTATTTAATCTGCTAATCTCAAATAACATCCAGTGCAACCCACTGACCTCCCTTTATAAATAGAGTTCATTTATGTAATGTCCACTATCAAAAGTTAGAAAGGGTATGGCAAAACTACCAATCTACCAACACATAGCTGTCCACCTAAACTAACAGATCAATCAAAGGGAGCACCAAGAAGAGCATGGTAACTCTGGAGGAGCTGCAGGAATCTAGAGTTCTGGTGGGAGCTCACCATCCCTATGAAGAAACACAGTGTTGGCAGCATCATATTGTGGAGATGATTCCTCAGGAAGGACAGGAGGAGCAAGTCAGAGTTGATCGAAAGATGGATCGAGTTAAATAAAACGCAATCCTACAAAGAAAAGCTGTGTGAGGCTGCAAAGTAACAGACTGGGGTATAGGTCCACCTTCCTGGAGAACAATGATCCTAAACATCCAGACAGAGCTTAAATGAAATTTAGATCAAAGTGTATTGAAACTTTAGAGTGGCCCAGTTAAAGCCCAGACCTAAATTCTTTTGAGAATCTAAAGCAATACTAGAAAATTGCTTTCATAAACTTTCTGACTGAGCTTGAACTGTTTTGCAAGGTGAATAAAAAGCCTTGTGGCTGTAACTGAAGCAACAGGTGGTCCTGAATCTTCTTGGTTCTGGGGAGCGGTCTACAACTGCACACTCTTAGATTTTTATTTTAAAACCTTTAGAAAACCATGTGTTACTCCTAGTGCTACTTTGTACTGGGTATTGTTCTGGTGTGGAGGCGTGGTAAGGCGTATTCGTCACTTCCTGTTTGCACTCGGTGGATTGTTTGCTGTGTGAAGGCTCTCTCGTTTGATCTGATTTCTCTCTACTGTGATATCTCTTACTTGTTCTAATACATAAGCACGTTAAAACACATACTTTCTGTTTGGGGACTCTCTGTGTCTTCCACGGTTTATCTAGTAGTGGTAAGAGGTCGCTAGCTTAGCGTTAGCTTTAGCTCCACCATGGCTACCCGTTCTGCTGTTTCTCTCCCTGAGTCTCCTCCTCTTTCCTGCTCTCTGTTTCAGATGTTCATTTACTCCTCTGCCTCCTTTAGTGATAATGGTACGTGTAATAAATGTAGCATTTTTGTAGCTTTGGAGGCGAGGGTGTCGGAATTGGAGGCCCGGCTCCGCACTGTTGAAAAACCAGCAGATAGCCAAGGCCCCTTAGCTAGTGCGGAGCCACCGAGGGCAGCTCCCCGTAGCAGTCCTTCAGCTGAGCACGTGCAGCCGCGGCCTCAGGCCCGGCTGGGTGACAGTACGTAGAAAGCATAGTCCTAGATCTCAGCCCACAGGTCACCACCAACCCGTCTGCGTTTCTAACAGATTTTCCCCGCCTGGTCTGATCCGGAGAGACGGCATCCACCCCACTTTGGATGGAGCAGCTCTTCTTTCTAGGAATCTGGCCGAATGTATTAGTTCTCCAAAACTACCAGGGTTCAGACCAGGAAGCAGGGTCGTAGTTTAACACTCCTCTTTGCAGCTTCTGTACTGCTACCCACCCATTACCCTATTAAGACAGTGTCTCGCCCACGGCCAAAATTGAATAGATTAAAAAATTATCTAAAAAGAGGAAATCAGGAAAATCTAATAAAAATAAACACAACTCAGACTAAAAATAAAAATAAAACAATTAAATGTGGCTTACTGAACATAAGATCTCTGTCTTCAAAGACTTTGCTAGTTAGTGACCTGATTTGTGACAATCAGATTGATTTATTTTGCCTCACAGAAACCTGGCTGCAGCAAGAGGATTATGTTACTATAAATGAGTCAACTCCTAATAATTATTAAAATTTTCACATTCCTCGAAATACTGGGCGAGGAGGAGGAGTAGCAACCATCTTTCAGTCCGATTTATTGATTAGTCCCAGACCAATCAATAACTACAACTCTTTTGAATATTTAATCCTTAGTTTTCCTCATCCAAATTGCAAAGCACTAAAACCACTTCTGTTTGTTGTTTTGTACCGTCCACCAGGCCCTTACTCTCAGTTTTTATATCAGTTTTCAGACCTTTTTTCTGATTTAGTCTTAAATACAGATAAAGTTATTATAGTGGGGGATTTTAACATTCATGTTGACACTGAAAGTGATAAAAGCTTAAATATAGCCTTTAATGCTATCTTAGACTCAATTGGCTTTGCTCAAAACATTAACAAACCTACCCACCTTTGTCTTCATTCTCTGGACCTTGTGCTGACATATGGCATTGAGTGTAAAGACATAACAATATTTTCTCACAACCCTGTGCTGTCTGACCATTTTTTAATAACCTCTGAGTTTAATTTAACCGAGTACTCCACACCTGAAAGAAAATTTCATTATAGTAGATCATTATCAGACAATGCTGTAACAACCTTTAAAGAATCTGTTCCACTTTTGATTTCCTCATTATCACAGAAAAACACAGTGGAGGGCAATAATTTTGTTTCTTCACCCTCACAAATTGATTCTCTTGTTCAGAGTGTTATTTCATCATTGCGTGGTGCATTAGACAATGCAGCCCCCTTGAAAAAGAAGGTAATTATTCATAGGAGGCAGGCTCCCTGGTTTAATTCAGATCTGCTTACTTTAAAGCACAATGTTAGAAAATTGGAGAGAAACTGGCGCTCTATACACCTAGAGGATTCCTACTTAATCTGAAAAAATAGCCTACTGTTGTATAAAAAGACCAAGCCAGAACAGCTTATTACTCATCCTTAATAGAAGAGAACATGAATAATCCTAGGTTTCTCTTTAGTACAGTTGCTAAACTTACACAGAGTCATAGCTCTGTTGAGCCATCCATTCCCTTAGCTCTCACCAGTCATGACTTTATGGGATTCTTCTTAAATAAAATTGATTATATTAAAAAGAAAATCTTTGACATACTCCCAAAGATGATTACTTCATCCTCAACAAGTGAGACAACATTGGAAGTAACTGTAGAACCTGATCTGTGTTTGGACTGTTTTGATCCTGTGGAGCTTCCTGAGTTATCAGAAATATTAGCTTCATCTAAACCTTCAACTTGTATGTTAGACTCAATCCCAACCAAATTATTTAAGGAAGTGTTCCCTCTGTGGGCTGCCGCAGTAATGGGGGCGCTGTGCTGGTCCGTTGTGGTGAAGAGAGAGCTGAGCCGAAAAGCGAAGCTCTCGATTTACCGGTCGGTCTGCGTTCCTACCCTCACCTATGGCCATGAACTTTGGCTCATGACTGAAAGAACGAGATCCCGGATACAAGAGGATGAAATCAGCTTCCTCCGTAGGGTGGCCGGGCTCTCCCTTAGAGATAGGGTGAGGAGGTCGGCCATTCGGGAGGGGCTCGGAGTAGAGCCGCTGCTCCTCCACATCGAGAGGAGCCAGTTGAGGTGGCTCGAGCATCTATACCGGATGCCTCCTGGATGCCTTCCTCGGGAGGTGCTCCAGGCACGTCCCACCGGGAGGAGGCTTAGGGGAGGGCCCAGGACACGCTGGAGGGACTATGTCTCTCGGCTGGCCTGGGAACGCCTTGGGCTCCCCCCGGAGGAGCTGGAGGAGGTGTCTGGGGAAAGGGACGTCTGGGTGTCTCTGCTGAGTCTGCTGCCCCCGCGACCCGGTTCCGGATAAGCGGAAGAGTATGAGTACGAGTGTTCCCTCTGATTAAATCTTATCTGTCTGTCCAGTTTGTTCATCTAAATGATAAATCATCTTTAAACTCCAGGGTTAATTGTGGAGTATGACTGTGGCTCAGTAGGAAGAGTAGTCGTCTTGCAATCAGATTCCAGCTTCCTCCTGCCATTTGTCGATGTGCCCCTGGGCAAGGCACTTAACCTCAAGTTGCCTACCGATCTGCGTATCGGTGTATGAATGTGTGAGCGTTAGTGAGTGCGATTGGGTGAATGTGGCTCTAGTGTGATGCTTTGAGCGGTCTGTATGACTGGAAAAGTGCTATATAAGTTCAGTCTATTTACCACAGGGTTCAGTACTTGGGCCAATTCTCTTTACTATATATATGCTTCAAATAGGTAAAATTATCAGGCAGCATAGACTAAATTTTCACTGTTACGCTGATGATACTCAGCTTTACTTATCCATAAATCCTGATGAACCCAACCAGTTAGATAGACTACAAGCATGTCTTGAAGATATAAAAACTTGGATAACTTTAAATTTTCTGCTTCTAAATTCAGACAAGACAGAAGTTGTCGTCTTTGGACCAGAGTCTTTAAAAAAGGAACTGCTTAGTCAATCACTTAACCTGGATGGCATTAAATTGACCTCCGATAATAAAGTAAAAAACCTTAGTCTTATTTTTGACCAGGACATGTCATTTAAATCCTATATTATATAAACAGGTTTCTAGGATTTCCTTCTTTCATCTCCGGAACATTGCCAAAATTAGAAATATCCTGTCCAGGAGTGATGCTGAAAAACTAGTCCATGCATTTGTTACTTCAAGGCTGGACTATTGTAATTCTTTACTATCAGGATGTCCACAAAATGCAGGTAAAAGCCTTCAGCTGATTCAAAATGCTGCAGCAAGAGTTCTGATGAAAATTAAAAAGAGAGATCATATTTCCCTTACTTTAGCTTCCCTTCATTGGCTCCCTGATAAATCCAGAATAGAATTAAAAATTCTCCTCCTCACATATGAAGCCCTTAATGATTTAGCTCCATCATACATCAGAGATCTGATTGTTCCATATGTTCCAAATGTATCCTGAGCTATCTTCCTTATTTTACCTCCGTCTTCTTCTCCCCTTGTTGGATGGAGTAAGGGGGAGTCAGGTTTAGCCTAAACCAACTTAGTTATGGTTAAGGTGCAAACACACCCTGCATTTCTGCTACCTGTAAGACCCCCTCTCTTTTCCAATGGTTATGGTCAATCTGACAGAGAGAGGTATCTCAATCATTGTGGTTTTTAGTATAACAATGGCCATTAGTGGGCTCTAGATGGACAAACTGTCTACTTTTAAGGCTAGGCTTAAAACTTTCCTTTTTGATAAAGCTTATAGTTAGAGTGGCTTAGTTTATCCTGAACTATCTCTGTAGTTATGCTGCTATAGGCTTAGGCTGCTGGAGGACAAAATGACCACTTTCACCCTCTTCGCTACTTTCTCACACTACTCTTCAATTTTGTATTATTTGCTGTTATTTCAGCTTTTAACTTTGTTCTCTCTTTTCTCTTCCTAGAAGCTACACCTGGCCTGACTCTGTGTCTACCTGTGACACCTCTCTGGAGAGGGGCATCGTCCGAGCTTCTGCTGGCAACAACTTAATGTTCACCTTCTACAGATGATCCACATGGCCCTGTCTTTCAGTGTTTAACCCTTTCTCTCTCCTAGACATAGCTACTGACTGAGCTTTTACTGTAACTAACTCTATGTGCTCTCTTCAGACTCTAAACTTGAAAACTGGCTCAGAGTTTATCTGTTCTTTCTATCTAGGTGAAACGACTAAAGGAGCTACATCCATTAACATTTACCTTTTCCTTCCCATAGAAAGTACTCCTGGATCAGTGCTTCTTTGTTCTCTTTGTGTCTCTGCTCTGTTCTCTCTAACCCCCAGTCGGTCGTGGCAGATGGCCGCTCACACTGAGCCTGGTTCTGCTGGAGGTTTCTTCCTGCTAAAAAGGAGTTTTTCCTCTCCACTGTCGCTACATGCATGCTCAGTATGAGGGATTGCTGCAAAGTCAACGCCAGTGACTGTCCACTGTCTCTACATGCTCATCCAGGAGGAGTGAATGCTGCAAGTCACTGACTGGATGCAATCTGCTGGGTTTCCTTAGACAGAAAAACTTTTTATCCAATTTGAATAAATAACTAACTCTGACTGCACTGTTCAATGGTTAGGATTAACTGGAATGTATGTACCTGACTTTTGTGAAGTGCCTTGAGATAACATGTGTTGTGAATTGGCGCTATATACATAAACTGAATTGAATTGAATTAATAATAATAATATAATCCCAATGAAATAATTAAAATGTGAAAAGGTTGTAGGCGCACTTTATCAAGCCACTGTACACATTACACAGAAACAACAATTCAATAAAACACAGAAGCATCTTACATTTAGCGGTTTCCCTAAAGGTGTAAAAGCACAAACATAGCCAGTTTATTGTTGCAGTATTTTCAATATTAAAGACAATAACATAGTAAGCCAATTCAAACATATAGTCACAAAAATGTTTTTCTCTACTCAGCTCCTAGGTCACATCTGTCACCCTTTCCTATAGTTTTATTTTGTGTGTAAAAAATGCCCCAGCATCCAACAACAATCAGTTTGGGATTCAGCCTGGACCATCTTGTCTGCTGCAGCTTCTCCTCTTTGCTGCAGTGTCTGTCTTTACGATGTTTGGAGACACATTCCCACCAAGTCACTCCCTCAGCTCACCTGGCTTGTCACTGCGGCTGCTTGACAAGTTGCTGCGGACTGAAAGTTACTTTGTACCGCTGGGATTTCACAGCACAGCCTTCTTACTCTGTCTGTTTATTCATTATTGGTGAAGCTATTTGTCTGCTTGCTTTTCAGCATCCACTAGTGAGACAGTTGTTTGTTTAAGCAGTAGTGTAAAGTTTTTCAAGGAGACATAACCTAATTTATAAGTCAAAACTTTGATAGCATTCTAACATCCCCTGTTCATATGGCTCCTTTAATTCAAGCAGAGGAGTGTGGTGAGACACTCGGCCCCATGATCTGGACGGGGGCGAGTGTCTTTCGACATCCGCTGTACAGACGTGAATTACTCACAATAAGCTTTGAGATCTGTTTCTACTGTAGACAGGAGAATAAGACTGAATCCTAATAGTAGCACACACAGCAAAACAAAACTGGCCGTCAGCAAACTAAAAACGCTGGACAGGCAGTTTTGTTCTCAAATCCTTAAGTTTTCCTTGTCTGAGTTTTACTACAGATAGATGAGAAGCTTTCAGACACAATCTGGCTGTCCTGTTCAACATCTAGAGACTGGGCCAAGGAGAACTTATCTTATTTATGTATATTCTTTCTGGTTCTGTCCGTTCAGCACTAGGATAATACTATCAGTGCGGTTATCTTTGTGTGGCCATGGACTGCTGATTTAGACTGGTTTTGGGTGTTTTGTGTGTTACATATATAAATAAACAACATACAGCACCTTTCTAACCTTTTGGCACTCCTATTAAATATGTGGCAGGTCTCAGGACTGATGTGGTCATGTAAGAAGGTTGACTGATGTCAGGTGAACCATTTCTGAGTTGATGTTTTAAATCAAGATCTTTCTGGAAGACCCAATGATGACCCATTACCATATTACTGGTAAAGCCCACCAGATTTCCATTTAAAATGTTCATGATGCCTTACACAAAGTGCCCATGGACTTTGGAAGAGAAACAGGCCCACAGCATCACAGATCCTGCACTGTACCTAACAGTGGCCAACAGGGGATTTTCTACATGTTGAGATCTTCCACAAACTGTTATTGCAATGGCAACTGCGATTCGATATATTGTGGAGCTCTAATGTTTACCCTTAGGAAACAGGCGGTTATTAAAAGTATTTTTTTATTTAATGTATTGCAAAATTGCTTTTTAGTTTTATTTTATCCTAAAGGAAGGGGCAGTTAAATTGCCAAAAAAAATTCATTCTTACTTTGAGGTCAGGTCATCAGGCGCAAGCCCCCCGGCGTGGCCGTCTGAGTCACTTAGTGCCCCCTCATCATCGTCATCCCCAAACATCCTGAAAACAAAAAGACAATAAAAGAGGTCAACGGGAAGAATGGAGAAAGGAGACGAACAAGTAAAAAAAATATATATATATATATTCTGTTCAATTTATAGATGCAAATTTACAAGAAAGGTAATCCTAGTGCAATGTACAGAGTAGGTAAATATATTCAGTTTAAATATCATGCATTAAATACCAATTCAATCAACTGACTTAACCATCAGGGGACTCCAATCAGGTTGTAGAAACATCAACGAATGATTGGTGGAAACAGAAAACTGAGCTAAATTTGGAGTGTAGTAGCAAAGGCTGTAAAAACCTAAATGAGATTTCCCCCCCCGCTGAATTAACAAAAATGTCAAACAAACCTCTTTGACTTTACCAATATGAGGTCTTGTGTGCAGAATTTTGAGGAAAATGTGAAATGAATCCATTTTGCAATACGGCACCAACATTACATGTGGATAAAGTGAAGCAGTGTGAACACATTCCAGATGCACTCCATTTAGAGCATTCACTGAATGCAGCTTACTTCCATATATGATTAATGTTAATAAAAGCAAAGTTAAACAAAAAACACAGTGACTGTTGTTTTAAATGGATCTATCAACAGGCTGGACATTATGAATGTCTTATATGAAACTTTTAACCTGTTGTAAGGTGTGCTGGGTTCATCTATCTTCATCAGGCCGTAGTCCTTGTCAGGAGGATGGTACGTCGCCAGGATGTTCATTTCATCCCATTTAGCAGATTTCTTTCTGTGAAGAGATCAAAGATAAAAAGAGGAAACGGTGGTAAGAAAAGGGCCTGCAGACAGTCACCGACTGTGGACGACTGCACACCAACCATCAATCCACTGCACAGAAACCTCTGGGGCGAAAGAGTCCAGATAATCTAGTTCAGAACGTGGCCCAGTTTTAACTGAGACTGCATACATTTAGGAACACAGAGACAAGAGCCCAGATATGGCACTGGTACAAACATGACTTATTGGGTGAAATACTTACTGTGTTTGGGTCTGTGAAAGAGTAAAGGTCAAAACAATAATAAATAAATACAAATTTCCAATAATTCTCTTCATACTTCAGTATTCCTGTTCTGTTCTTTACCCTATCCTTGATATTTTTAGTTGGACATTTATTTGTTTTTTACACTTACTTTTTACAATTTAAATTCCTAAGCAAGCAGCCATGAATTGTTTTTTACAGCTTGGGAAGACATCTCTGCCCTTTTAAATCTCTTCAAGCTGGACTACAGCACACACCCTTCGAAACGGTTCGTGGAAAAGGTTGCGAGGGTCACTGGAAACAGGAAAGCAGCGGGGAACGGGGGAAAGATGCTAAATCCACTGCCTGCTGCCTGTAAGCTTTGAATGAGCCACCTCTCAGCATCAGGGCAGTGAATAAAGTTAAAACACTGTAGGCAACTGCTCAAAGAAGAGCTGCAAGCTGAGGTAGTGCCTAGAATTATTTGTAAATTCAAGCGCTATGGGTAAGACAACTTATGCTTTATGTGTACGCATTGTGGCCGATATGTTGACAATTTCCTACATACATTTCATACATTTATTAATGGCACGCCGCGATACGCTGCAACTGTGGGTGATTCAGGTGCAAGGAAAGTTACGGCACTTTCTGTGTTGCCAAGCAATGATAAACAAAGTCAGCCTTGCTGTGTTTGCAATGTCTTCACGCAGCACTTTACTGACTTTGAGGCGCACAAAAATAATCTGGAACAGTTTTATAGTCCATCCACTTTAGATGTGGAGGGCAAACCTCCAGATGGAGCTTACTGGACTGCAGTGTATAAGTCCATGGGTCCTGCACAGTTTTCTCCCTTCCTTACAGGGACCGAAACTCCGCATCCAAGCTGCTCGAACGTTTGCATGTATGGAAGTACAGACCTCCACGAGTTCTTTTTATCAAGATGAAGAAGACAAAACACAGACCATGTCTCACTGATGCACACCTCCAAACTATTCTAAGAGCTTCCACAGCTTTAGGGAGGCATGATACACAGCTCAAAAAAATAAAGGGAACACTCAAATAACACATCCTAGATCTGAATGAATGAAATATTCTCATTGAATACTTTGTTCTGTACAAAGTTGAATGTGCTGACATCAAAATCACACAAAAATCATCAATGGAAATTTATTAACCAATGGAGGCCTGGATTTGGAGTCACAAACAAAATTAAAGTGGAAAAACACACTACAGGCTGATCCAACTTTGATGTAATGTCCTTAAAACAAGTCAAAATGAGGCTCAGTATTGTGTGTGGCCTCCATGTGCCTGTATGACCTCCCTACAACGCCTGGGCATGCTCCTGATGAGACGGCGGATGGTCTCCTGAGGGATCTCCTCCCAGACCTGGACTAAAGCATCCGCCAACTCCTGGACAGTCTGTGGTGCAACGTGACGTTGGTGGATGGAGCGAGACATGATGTCCCAGATGTGCTCAATCGGATTCTGGTCTGGGGAACGGGCGGGCCAGTCCATAGCTTCAATGTCTTCATCTTGCAGGAACTGCTGACACACTTCAGCCACATGAGGTCTAGCATTGTCCTGCATTAGGAGGAACCCAGGGCCAACTGCACCAGCATATGGTCTCACAAGGGGTCTGAGGATCTAATCTCAGTACCTAATGGCAGTCAGGCTACCTCTGGCGAGCACAAAGAAATGCCACCCAACACCATTACTGACCCACTGCCAAACCGGTCATGCTGAAGGATGTTGCAGGCAGCAGATCGTTCTCCACGGTGTCTCCAGACTCTGTCACGTCTGTCACATGTGCTCAGTGTGAACCTGCTTTCATCTGTGAAGAGCAAAGGGTGACAGTGGCTAATTTGCCAATCCTGGTGTTCTCTGGCAAATGCCAAACGTCCTGCAGGGTGTTGGGCTGTGAGCACAACCCCCATTTGTGGACATCGGGCCCTCATACCATCCTCATGGAGTCGGTTTCTAACCGTTTGTGATATAGGTCCGATAAGTGAAACCGTTTATTTCCACCTTGTTGCCGTTTTGTACAGTAATTACTTGAGGCAGAGAAGCAATAGCAGCGGTGTGGTCATATTTTTACGGTGTTGAAAGGGTAGAGAAATATATATAATATTGGTAAATATCGGATATCAGCCATAATGGCGGCACTGATTTCGGATATCGATACTGGACCACATTTTCATATCGGTGCATTTTTTTAATCAAAGCATATTCATCTGTTCAAATGGCTCAGTCAAAGTCCACACCTAAATCCAAATAAGAATCTGTTGCAAGACTTAAACATTTATATTCACATAAATCACATGGCCAGCGTCTCTACATGTGCAAAGCTGGTGGCAAGGACTATAAAGACGCTTCAACAATGTAGCGGGGCTGAACACAAATGTATGCCACATTTGTTTTCATTCAGAAAATTGGTTTTCATTTTCCTCCCTCTTAACAGAGCCTTACAACTTTCTATTGGTCTTTCACGTAAAATCCCAGTGGAATGCACCAACATTTTGGGATGCAACATTGCACAACGTGAAAAAGTTCAAGGGGTAAGAATACTATTGAAAGGCACTGTAAAGAGGCAGGTTCGGCTTCACTTGTGTGTGTTGTCTGTGTTTTGGGTTACACAACATGAACCAGAAACCTCTATTCCACCTAAACTGCTTCTGCCCCTTTGAATAACTCCGAGCTATTCATCACAACAACTACAACACAATGATGGAGCACCTGCATCAGCAACCTAAAAAAAAACAACAACACAATACTCACCAACTGCTCGTAGACAATACATATAGAGCTACTCTCTTAGGTGATAAGGTCTACCTCCCCAGGGTGGCCCACAGCTGGCCGCATAACGCTTCAGGAAAAACTCATTAAATAGAGTGAGTCATCACCGAGAGCTGAGCTGCGCTATCAGGTAGCATCGTCAACGTACGGTGAGGAAAGGTCAAGCCTGTGACCCCGCGTAAAAACACTGCACCTTGCGTTTGGTTTGCATCGGAGTGAGGCGCTCATCATAATGCACAAAATATGTTGCTTCCAAATACTGCATCCAGCCAAGAGAAAACTAGTGCCAGCATGAGCCAGAGGGAAAAGCGCATCAATTTCACCGCAAGATTGTGGGTAACTGGCCCAGATTTCATCAATTATGAAATATTTCTTGGTCTGCTTTAAATATTTACAAGGAAGCTAATTTTTCTGACATATTGGCAACTGTATGATATAATACAATATTTTCTAGATTTTATTATATTTAATAGCAGGTGATTACTAAGATTAGTCTAATGTCTGCTGAAGTGCATTTGTTCTGCCAAAGCAGTTTTTCTCAAAATAATCTTCTATATCTGAGTAATGACATAATTCTTTAACTTAATATTCCAGTTTCCTTTGTTTCTCATCAAAACAGAAACTAGGTTGCCCACCTCAAATAACCTTTGTAAAGTAAGCTGTAAGCTGTGTTTTTTTTTGGTCAGATTATGGAAAGTCAGATTCATTGACAGTCACTCAAACTGGCCACCAGGGAGAGAGGAGAGATTCAGTTTCATGGAAGCAGCCATAAAATATGCATCACTAAGTGTGAGGCTTACAGTTCACCGTTAACTAAGTAAGAGCAGATAACAGAAAAGCTGACACAAGTAATTCACAGAAGACACATAAAGCCCGACTTTGCCCAGACAGTTACGGAGGTCTCGAGCATGAACCTGGCACTGATTTTACTAACATTTAATTTACTTCTGTGTACTGCAGACAAATGCAAGCATGAGAATAAAACCCCATTCACAATGTGGCCCTAAATAAGATCCCCACTTGAAGTAAAGGCATCAGACCTAGGCAGTCCTCGCAGTGCATGTCGCTACTGGAGGAGACAAAGCAAACTTAAGCAATTCTCAGCATTAGTGAGGTGTTAAAACCTAAGTCAGAAGCACAGAACTTCAAGTAGGTATCTGTACGACATTTTGAGACATGTCAATAGATCATCCAGGCTGCAAGAGCGCGAGAGAGAGCGAGACTTTAAGTAAGAGGCTGAACCGGGTACAGCAAAGTTGGCCTGCCTCATCTTTGTGCTTTCAATAGAACATGGTGGATTTGTAAATGCGTTTGTTGAGGCCTGTCTTATGTATTCCTATGTTATAGGATTTTAACCGACCAGGATCAGCAGGTTACAGCTTTACAAAACCCAGAGACTGGAATTTGAGCATAAAAGTTTGATAGTTGGTTCTCTAGTCGTTTAAATGTAATGCCACATCAGCTACAGTGGCTCTGGCAATGTCATTAAGGTATAATGAACCACACAGGCGTTTTAAAGCAAGAAAATAACAACTAAAATTTACAGATCATTAAAATTACATAAAACAAACAACTGAGACAAGTTACACACAACAGAAAGCATTAATAATTAACTTCATGCACATTTCTGCCCTTTTCACAACAAACCATTAAACAAATGAGTGACACCTTAGAGAAAAAGAAACAAGTGTTTACAACATGCATCTTTTGTCCCTTTGAATGATGCGGATTTGAAAATATTCAAAAATGTACCTTGTTTCGTTCACTCACAGCCGTCCTGTAATGCCCAGCACTATAGAGCTGCAGTCAGTGTTGCAAGTCACCATTAAAATTCCAGTAAGGCTTTAAATCAGTGTCAGCGAGGTGTATAAAACATAACATAACTAAGATTAGAATAGAGCGAACGGGCAAATGTGATAACTGCTTTCCATTAATATGGCCTTGCTCACATTGAGGTAATCAGGTAATGTTTACATGATAATTGCTAATCCACTATAAAGGTAAGGGTGGGCGATGTGACAAAAATATCTATCACACTTTTTTTTTCCCACAGTAAAATCCCTACGATGGTTTCATCACGATTTTCCTGAATACAGGTAAAGCTCCTAAAATAAAGCGCTTGGGGCAAAGAGCGTTTCCAACAGTAACAATTCATTTCAATGTCAACACAAAACTAGAACACTCAGCTAAAGTTCACTCTGGATACATTATTGATATGCAATAGGATAAAAATGTTGCATCATGTTTACTTTGCAATTCATCACAGTCATCAATTTAACTTTCAGCATCAACGTATGTATTATTTTGTATCATTTCATGTCTTCTGCATTAAATAATGTCTGTCGGGGATAACTAAGGCCTGCAGCCTGAACCCACTGGACGTGGTTGTTAATTAGCTTTATGCTCTGTGTGACCTTCGGAGCGCTTTATACCTGGCAAAGGCTTTTATTGTGAAGGATGTTGCACTGACGCTAGAAACCCTGGTGTTTCTGGCTGCCCTTCCCCCCGACCAATCAGATCGTCTGATAAAATACTGGTAGTTGAATCAATCTGACGATCTATTAACCAGTTAAACACAAGGACAGGACATCTTGAAAAGCCTTACTTGCACAGTTGTAAGGTCCAAAGTTCTACTTGCATCACTTGGTGCTCTTTGGTGGTTGAAATATCCTGGGCCTATTTTTGCCGTCTTCTCCTTGCATCTACTGCTGTGTATCTAAGCTTTACCATTTCTGCCTTGTCTAGCCGCTAAGTTACACCACACTTTGAAAAAGGGCAATGTCGGTTTGTTCCAGGTACTAACCACAGATAACGGTTTGTTCTATGATTGAATCAAGAAACAACTATTTTAATTATTTAAAGGTTTTAGAATAAAGAAAAAAAATACCAGATATAAATGTATTTTCAAGAAATTCTATATTTATGGTAAATAAAAAACAAAAGCAGAGTTTGACCTAAAAAGACGTTAACTGCACCCCTAGTTTAGTTCTGTTGTAAAAATATTATGCAGCAATTTCCTAAACACACAGAAAAACTGCATATAAAAGTCATTCTTAAATCACCTTTATATTTAAAAATATTGCTCAGTTCACCATAGTGGAGCAAACAAATGCTGGTGCTTAAGGGTCACCAGCATTTGTTTTGCTTTTCTTAGTGTATTATGATTCAATATTACATTTTATTATCATTTTGTATTCCTTTAGTTGCAACAGGTCTGGGTGGACTAGCATCGGCTTACTAACTACAACTCTGGTGGTTTTGTTACTGCAGTCCTCCCAGAGTACCTCCCAGAGTACCTCCCAGAGTACCTCCCAGAGTACCTCCCAGAGTACCTCCCAGTGTCTCCGCGTTGGTACCTTGGTGGACATGGACTCTGTCCAGGGTTTCATGTTCACAGCTCGGACAGAGTCCAACACCCCCCACCACAAACACTGAATTAGATTAAACGATGTGGATAATAAAAGGATAAATCATCACTGGTGAGCGTTATTAAACATGTTCTAAATCATTCTAGGTGTATTTACAAAACACTAATAATAAACAGAACACATATTGAACTTGTGTGAATGAAAGAAGTGAAAAACACCAAGAAAGTGAACCACTCAGCTGGTTTTTGTTGGATTATTAGACATCTTTAATCTATTGTCCACTCCTCAGTAAAATGATCACTGTTTTGCATCAACAGATTAATTTAAGACTACATTTTGGATTAAATGGGATTAGAAGCCCCGTTATATTTCTTCAGTTTACTGTAACACTGTCATAGAAATCGACTGGGGAAACATGTTTAATCTATAACTTTGTATACAAAGTCTACATTTAGGCACTAGGACCTTATTTTAAATATACTTTATTTAAAACTTATACGACCCGTTTGTTTCAGAAGCAACCAACCAAACTTTTGTATAGCAGCTGACGGTGTTCGGTCTAAGATGTTTAAACATTGCATTTCAGGCCCTGCAGGAACGACTGCCATTAGGCAGCATCACAGATATGACTGCAGACCGCAGCCGTAGATTTCAGGCCACCAGGTCGTGAGAGCAAATCTATGGTATAAAGCTGGAGTGTATAAACACACAGGTGGTCACATAAAGCCCCGCTGGGTGGTACATATTTAAAGAGGCAGCTCAGGATATCCTCCAGGAGCACAGCAGAAGGATTTAGGAGGGCAATATGATATGTTCTGTACAATTAACGGCGAGAAAAGGGAAACAGTTTGTACTGCTGTTAGGCTCACGGTGAACGCTGCACCTTAAAGCAACAGCAGAAGCAAAGCCTATAGATTTCTGCAATAAATTATTTTGAATACAGTATAAATAAAGCACACACATTAAATGTTGATGTTTCTGTAATTCTACTTCCCTTTGCTCTGTTAATAACGACACAAAGACATTAGAATGCAGACTAAACCCAAATTAGAGATGCACTGATCGAACGGCTTAGATCGCTCATTGGCACGTTAAATACTGAAAAAAGTGTCAGAATCGGCAGGTCGGATCTAAAAATTAAAACAGAAATCGGTATCAGACAGAAAAGGCCTGATCGGTGCATCTCTTCAACAGAAGCATGAAAGGTTGATTTTAGCATTACGACCTCAACAAGATGTTCCCTTTGTTCACACCTACAGAACTAAAGGAATTCAACCCACGAGAAAAACTCTTGGATTATACAACAGTTCTCATAATATATGAATGGTGCCATGTAGATATTATTGTAGTAATCATATGCATTGGATACATTGTATTAATTGGACTTAAGAGCTTTACTTAAGTCCAATTAATAATAATACTTACGACAAATCATGAAAAAAAGCACAAAAGAACAGAATGAGCTCCTTGTTAATACAACAATGTTACACATAATATTAAGTAATAAATCTTAAGAAATATTGTATTAGCCATAATGTGTGCTAACAAAACAATCCATCCCCTGCATATTCAGACAGGGGATGGAGAGGATGCAGCAGCAGCACATCGGTCAGCCCGTTTTCCCTTTAGAGGATTTGGCACTTGGCTGCACACAGAATCCTTCCAAAATCTCCTTTTCCTCCACTTCCTTGCTGCTCAAAAAGAGACTATTTTTGTACCATCACTGAGAACGCTCGATCAGAACTGCTACCCTTCTGTGGCCTAATTTCTCATGCAGCAACTCAGACGGCTGATCCTAATGGCTAGACAGACTGATAGAAAAAGAGAATACAGCGCATTGTAAGAATATCTCATCCATCTTATATGACGACTGTGAATAACTGAAAAATGGCAATTTGTTCTTTTTTCATTCGTGCTCAACAGATTTTGGAGGGATTAGTCTACACAACAAAAGGCTGAACCTCCAACTAGCATCAAACATTTAGCAGCATTAGGCGTGTGGGTGGTGTTAATTCATCTCCTAACGCTGGTACTAAACAGCTTGTATAAGACCTTAAAAGCTCTCATACGACTGAATTTATTTTTAGACCCAAACCCTTTAACATATTGTAAGCCCCCAACATAATGACTGCTGCAACAACTTGCATCTCGTAGCACGTAGCAGATCCTGTTCTGAAAGCAACCTGGAGGAAGGGCTTTGAATTGTCCCAAACTTGCTCAAGGGCACAGGGCTTTAAAAGTGCACACTGTGGAGTGACCGGAAACAAAGAAACAATAAACTCGAGGCAACATAGAAAGTGGACCAATAACTATTGTTTCTTAGGGTGAATTCACCCACTTACACAAAAAGTGTAGTTAAGCTCTCAGGCGACACAGATAGCTAAAAATATCCACCTAATCTTTTTCATATAAATACTGATGTCAAAGATGCACATGAGTAGTTATCCTTTATTACGTCAAGTTATTCAATCTTAATTACCAGTTTTCGTTTTTTTTTTTATTTCTTTATATTTGGCTACTTTGGTAACTAAATAACAAAAGTGAATCATTTTATTAAAATCACAAAGCAATACACAGAGAACCCTGCATTGTTCCCAAGTGAAGAGAGAACGAGAGATGGTTGCAGTGGAGAAGATTAGCGAAGCATCATCGTTACGAGTTCTGTGATTTAAAGACATTACACCTCACTGCAACAGTAGACGTGCCTGTGCCAGAGACAGCAGCGCATTAGAGACGACGGGCCAAGACAAACAGCAGCTCCAACACTCCAACACATCAGCTGAACCAAGTGCCCACTGGGCAACAGAACAGCTGACCTGGCAAAACCAGACCTGTGTTTCATGATTTGCATGACATTACAGACAGGAGTTCCCAACCTGACAAGACCGATACCCCATATCATGATTCTTTTTTTTTTTTTTTTTTTTACCAAGTTAAGTCTTTGAAAATATGAGATCCTGGACGACATAAAATCAGAGACTGGACTAAAGAGCACAATGAACGCACTTTTTCCACCAGTTCATATTTTGATACAAAAGCTGCTATTTCCCCAAATATTTGCATTGTAATTCAAACAGATAACGTTATATGTAAAGACAAATAGACAACACAACCAGTGCAGGGCTGTGATGTAGTTGTGAATGAAATGAAAGGTTAACGGAAATGTTAACCATTGCCTCTTTTTAAAATTATACTTCTTTGTTTAAAACTGCAGGAACATACACTGTGTTCTGCACGAAATATAAGTCATCTTTACATTTTGTGTAATGTGCTGCATATATTCATATGCGGTTGTAACAGTACATATTCATATGTAGCATTTTTCTGCCAACATAAACAGAGAAATGGTACTTCTCTGATTATGTTATTGAACGTTGAGAGGCCTGCAGATTTAAGCAGGCGGCCACTGTTTTATAACCTAACTTCTATTTACCTTTATGCCTGACCTCTAAGGGGTGTTCCCTGGTCTTCATAAAGCTACTTGTTCACTAACGTTTTCTAACAAACCTCAAAGGCCTTCACAGAACAGCTGTGTTTATACTGAGAATAATTCGCACTCCACTGGACTCTATTCACCAATAAGGTGGTTTCTGGAGTGACCTGGTCGCACTGGATTTTAGTTAGGAGTAGCAGATTTAAGGAGGCATGATTTTTTTTTTCTTCCACTTCACATTTATTTTCTACTTTGTTTTGGTCTATCACATAAAATAAATGAACATTTGCGGCGCTGATGGGAGAAAAAACACGCGTGAAACCATTGGAAATGTTTTGCTAATCATTAATTAACGGTTACAATCACATCAAGTGACGAGACTAACTTCTCCTTAGCTAACGACTAAGCTAACCAGAAAAGGCGCTTTTTTGAAGTCAGTCCGAGCTCACAAATACACGTAACACGGACATTATTTCAGGGGAAATATGCTGTTTGATACGCTAAAGAAAGAGCCGGAAAGCTGTTAAGACTCAGACTGGAGCCTGCTGTTTAACCGCCAAACAGACGTTAGACAGAGGCTAACAAGTGTTAAGCTACCTGGGTTCCACCCTCGGCGCGGCTGAGTAGATAACTTACTGGTGGTCATCCTCCGAGAGTCCCGGGTCGTGCTCGGTGTCCTCCACCGGAGCCTCGTCGGAGAAGGATTTCAGGTTTCCGCCGCTGTTCTTGTTTTTCAGGATTCCTTTAATCGGTCGGGGAGCTGCCATTCCCACACACGCTCGCACGGAGAGCCAGACCCGCCGGTTGGTTTCTGTTAACTACCTCTCGCTCAATCCCTGAATATCGTGATGTTTGCGAATAATTTCCTTTATGGAGGTTATGATTTCAAGACGCAGTCTTTCATAACTCCACGATATTTAGTAAAGGCAAGAGAATTACAAACAACAAGCTGCGTGTAAAGTCTGCTTCTACATGCCTACTCTCCTAGCCGCTGTCTCTACTGGGCAGAGAAGTCGTATTAGCGGGTTGGTTTAGCTCAAAACATCGCGAGGTTTCCGACGTGCGGTTCTACGTCGCCCTCTGCTGCCTTCTTATGCAATTACGTATGAACAGAAACTTTTTTCGTGTTCAGTAAAGTAATATGCAATAAATACAAGCATTGTAATGCATACAATAGAAAAATATTTTAGAAATAAATTTTGGTTTACGATATCCTGGTGGAAGAAAGAGCTTATATTTTAAAAATTCTTTTAAGCTGCACATAAAACTGCTTTTAAAACTGCTCTTTTACATGACAGTAAAACTTCTGCATACTGTATATACTCTCTAAATAGCACATGAAAACAAAAAGATTTGTCAGTCAGTCATTTTCTACCACTTATTCCATAGTGTGTCGCGGGGGAGCTGGTGCCTATCTCCAGCTTTCTATGGGCGAGAGGCAGGGTACACCCTGGACAGGTCGCCAGTCCATTGCAGGGCAACAGACAAACAACCATGCACACACTTATTCATACACCTAAGGGCAATTTAGAGTGACCAATTAACCTAACAGGCATGTCTTTGGACTGTGGTAGGAACCCAGAGTTCCCAGTGAGAACCCATGCATGCACGGGGAGAACATGCAAACTCCATCCAGAAAGACCCCTGGCCGGGAATTGAACCCAGGACCTTGTTGCTGCAAAGCAACAGTGCTACCAACTGCGCCATCGTGCAGCCCACATAAAGATTTGTTTTTCTGAAAAATACCAACTCTAAACAATCCTCCTTGGTTCTTAAAAATAGTGATCTGAGTTGGATTGATGTACAGAGCCTGAATCCATAAGTACCTGACCATAAGTGGATTCTCTTTCTGACACAGCCAAGGTTCAACCAAGGTTTTTAGTTAAATCTAAAAGGAAAATAGCAAATATCAAACCTGCATATAATCAGAAATGTCTAAATAAAACACATTCATAAAACAAGCTGCTGTACATTTTACAAAAATGTGTCTAGAGTCCCAGACAGATGTTTAAATCCACTGATCTTCTGCACAAATATATAATCTGGGCTTTTATTGTGGCAACTTAACTTCTCTTTTCATAGGACATATCAAACAACAAATAGCTTCAATGATTTTAAAAGAGAAAAATTGCATTTGAATTTATAGTGGATTTCCTCAAATCAATGCAACTTCGAAAATAAACAAACAAGCTTTATCCATCTAAACTGATGTGAGTGAGTTGTCCAAATAAATTATTTGACACGATCTTCTTATGGAAACTAATATTATGTTTTTATCACTAATGTCTTAATTATTTCTAAACATCAATAATACAAAATAAAATAACATAGCCATGGTCCAGCAGACCACTGAATTCTGTCCTAATGTTTGTTCACAGTGATGAGAATACTCCCAAAATTATTTCACTGATTTGCAATGAGAAGGCCTTGAAATATTTCTGTAGCACACAGATAAAGAGATGAAATCTATATTTCAGCTCGGTATGAAGGCACAAACAAGATGTCTGACTTACAAGTGATTTTTTCCCAAATTTTAGCTTCCATGGTCTCACAACAGCTTTTTACCTGACCTATTTTTGTTTTTACAACAACATTAATACTTTCTCGCATGTGACTCCTTCGAACAAAGTTCAGTGACTCATATTTATGGAAAAACATTATGCACATATACAGTACAAGTGCAGAATCATAAGAATATCTGAACAATCCCAGATACAAAGTAGATGATTCTATACAGTATTTGTATTTTCTGTTCTATCATGATTGTGTATCAGTGTTGCTTTATTATTAGTTTAATGGTTTCCCAGTTACAACACAACACAGGAGCTTAGTGTATTAGAAGAGACAGTGATCATAAGACCAAAGGTTTCACAAGTGTGCCAACTTTTATAAGAGAGTCTCGTTGGAGATGTGGCTCACACCCCAACCACCGAACCTTTCTTAAGAAACACAAAAGGTCTGGTTTCACATTGTTTGGAAGGTTTCAGTGACCTGAATTCTTTATGTTTTATAGTGCCATAACATTTTATGAGGGATTAGCAGATCGTCTTTTAAAGACTGTAGCAGTTTATGTGTTTATTGTGTTTAGTGTTGGGTTGATGGAAACCATTAATTGATTTCTTAAGATCCCAAACTTGGGATTTTCTGTATAATAACATAATGTGCTGTGAAAAATCTCCCTCTGTAGAGATTACTCCTGTTTTTTTTTTTTGTTTTTTTTTGGTCACAGCTAAATGTTTCTGATCATCAAACACATTTCTAATATTAGACAAGATAACTCAAGTAACTTAAAAATGCAATTTTATAAATGATCTTTTTTATTTATCTAATAAAGGGAAAAAGCTACTGAAACCAACCTGACCCTATGTGAAAATATAATTCCTCCTTAAGTCATGAAATAACTGATTAACAAAATGTTTTTGGTCCAGTTTCACAAGCCATAACCAGATCTGACCTGTAGAATACAGAAATAACTTAAATAGAACCTGTTTGACAATATGAAGTAGGCTAAAAGATCTCACAAACCAACACATTGTGCCCCAGTTGAAAGAAATTCAAGAACATATCAGATTAGTCAGGAAAGGGTTATAAGGTCATTTCTAAGGCTTTGGGACTCCAGTAAACCACAGTCAGATATTATAAAGAGAAGGAGAAGACCCAGAACTTTGGTGAACCTTCCCAGGAGTGGCTGACCTACCAAGACTGCATTGATGACTTATCCAGAAGGTCACAGAAAGACCAACAGCAAAATCTAAAGCTCTGCAGACCTCACTAAGGTTAGCTTAACGCTCATCATTCAAAAATAAGAAAGCCTGGAAAAAAATATAAATATAAAACAACAAAACTTGATGATCCATGACTTTTGTAAAAATATTTTTTAACTGATAAGGCAGAGGTGGACCTTTTTGGAAAGTGTGCATCCTGATGTAACTGGGGTAGAATTAGCAGAGCATTTAAGAAAAAGAACATAATTTGAACACAGGGTGGTGGTATTGGGACAGTGTTGTTTTTTTTCTATAGCAGAAACAGAAAATCAGAGGGAGAATTTCTAACCATCAGGTTGTGACCTTAGGATCAAGGGCAATTAGTTATGCAGCAGGACAGTGATCCAAAGCACACTAGCAAATGGTCTAGTCCTGACTTAAATCCAATTGAAACACTGTGTTGTAACTTTAAACAGTCACGCTCAAATCCATCCTTGTGGCTACATTGAAGCGATTCTGCAAAGAAGTGTGGGCCAACATTTCTCCACAGCAATGTTAAAGACTTCTCAGTTACTAGGTATTATTAGTTTTTGGGCACAAGTACTTTTTCTACACAGCTGTCTGTTTTGTTTGGTTTCATCTAATATATGCTTCTTATTTTATTGTCTTTCTAAGAGTAGACTACATAGACAAATAGGGTGAATCTGTCAAATGTTCCTGAGTAGAATACTTGAAATGATTCTACAATAGTACAGTTGGTCAAAATAAATTACTCTCCTTTTAAATTCCTTTTCCACAGCGGTTCCAATAGGAGCATGAGCAATTACATATTAAAACATAGATAAGTTATTAACATAATAACTAATATGTAATATTGGATATACCAAAACCTTTCTATATTAATTGCTTAAATTACAAAAAGTTAGCAAAGAGCAGAATTCTTGCAAGGGTTCATAAGGAAAGTGAATATCTGGGTCTTGTAGTTATGTCACAGCATAAAACAACTGATTTCAACACATGGGACAACAAACATACCAAATTAATGCAAATATCAATGAAAATGAATTTATTTCTAAAAGATGTTCTTTAAAAAAAGTCCATGGAAAAAGCAATGTCCAAATTTAAGATGTATTAAGGTGTAACTTAAGACCCGTTATGGAAAATCTGGGCACATTTAGGACTTTTTGAGGCCTAACGTTTTTTGATTTATTTTTATTTAAGACCCTGCAGGAACCCCGTGTATCCCTTCTGGCCTGGGAACGTCTTGGGATTCCCTAGAAAGAGCTGACAATCGTCATTCTCCAACAATGTTCCTCCACTTGTCTGAGGTCAGGTTAGAGATGTTACCTTTGAAATCCAAATCAGATAAATACAGGTTAACCAAGAAGTCTACATCATTTATCAAGGATGTCCCTGTTCTTGTTTACCTCTAGTTATTGTCGATGTAATTTAATTAATGACAATGTAATTTAATTTTGCCAAAAAACAAAGCTGCATCATATTTTCTATAGATGGTGCTCAAGATTTAAAACTCACTGTTAACTAATTCATCTACTAAAATTTACTCGTTCTACTTTAGGTCCTGACACCATGTAAAATATTTAGGCCATTCTTTCTTTTGGTTAATATGCAGCTGAAATACCGAACTCACACTCCGCTCATGAGACTGCAGAAGACAGTGAATGGTTGTTTGGTCTGTCACGTGGATCTGTTTACGTCTCCAGTCTCTTCCGGAATAAGATGATTGACATGACTTTCGTCCAATCAGAGGCTGAGGGTGGATCGCCGCAGGGGGCGGAAGTTGGTGCTCCCACACTAGAAGGAAAAAAGAAGCTATCGATAGGGATTAAACTGTAACGTCTATGGTCATACTCATCGACCCCGCGTCCAAACGGAATGAATTACATCCATTGGGTTTATTCCTTGACTTAATGCGCAGTAAAGGAGGTTAATGTCGCAGACAGCTGGTAGTTTCTTGGAAAAGCCAAAGCTACGAGCAGAAATAGAGGTAAACACCCAGAAGGAGGTTAGCTGCATGTGCTAGCCTTATGCTAACTTGCTCTGTTTTGATTTTTTGTTTTTGTTGCAAAAGTACTGTACTAAACATGTACATATTTAAACATGCTTAGCATTATTGTTAGGATCTTACTAGTATTACACTGTTACATGTGTAGTTATTACCTTTCGGTTTAGTTTAACGGTAGTTTACATTTCTTTCTGATCATGTTGAGTTTGTGTTTTCATTTGAACCCTCCTCCGCATTTAGCTGTCATGTTATGATCTCATATCGTTTCTTCAGAAAATGTGATCACTGTCACTTGATGTTTAGTCATCATCTGACCCCTGCTCTTATGAAAGATGTTGTCCTCACTTCCCTTTGTTATGATGAAAAACCCAATGTCACCCGTGGTCTCACATAGTTTGCCCTCTGCACATTGGCAAACCCATCTGTTAAAAACAACCAATATGATTATATTACTTTCTTGATACACTGCCTGATGTGGTTTTTAGTTCACAATAAGCTTGGAGATTGTGATACACACTTTATTGTGTGACAGAACATCAGGAAGTTGGTTATCGTCACACACAAAACTGAGCTAAACATACTTTAGATATCTTAGCAACATTTTCAAATGAACGTATTTAATCTGAAAGAGCATTAAAATAACTTTCAAATGGTACCAGGATCATGTATGTTGGTGGAAAATGGAGACAGTTACAGCATTTTATATGCCTATATTCTGAAGAAAATCAGATATCTCAGTTTACGTTGAAACCTGGGGAAAGTTGTGACCCACAATCAGGAAAAAATGTTCAATGGCCGGTTTTTGCTGGTTGGTGCGCGCGGCTAATTAAAATTTAAAATTTCCTTTTGCTGATGATGGTTCCATCCGAAGGAGGTTGATAAGGGGACAGGCTAATGCTAGCATTCTTCCTTTGTTTTGATGGTTCTCTTAACAGTTTGGCGTGCAACATGTTGTCCTTGCAGTTCTGGTTAATCTTGTGGAGATAAAACTTACAGTACATGTATTCTTTCAGTTCACAGACGTATAGTGCTTCTCTTGAATGCAATAATTTTTTATACCTACTGTTTTAGGTGGGTATAAACAATAGGGTTAGGGTGCTGCCAGGCCTCCACCACCTGAGGCAGACAGACAGGAAGCTGCAGCGGCCAACACAGTCTCGCTCTCTTTCATTGTGAATCTAATTTTTGGAGGTGAAATACTGGACTTATTTGAACACATACCATTTATTGATAAATTCCACAATACTCTACTCCTTACAAATGTATTTGTTTTATTCTTCAGTCCTGTTTGCGTCTACTGCGCTCTAACGTATTTCTTGATCATCAGATCCACAAGTCAAGTGCCCCCTGCTGTCATTCTTTTTCCCCTAACATTAGCTTTGCCTTTCAGACCTGGAAGTCCATCTTTCTTGTAGAGTTTGCTGTGTTAAACGCAAAATATAATCAATACATTACCCACACAAAAACTGCTGTATTTTCTGTCTTTTTTTAGGTTTGACGACCACGGCCAGTGTGAAGAAGCCCTGCTTCAGGGCAGTCTGCGTGGCTATTTGTGTGTGTGCATTTCTGGTTTTGTATGTTAATGAGTGAGTGGCATAGAAGCTAGGGATTGTAACGTGATGCCAAAATGCTGCTGTCTCTGGGAATGCTGATGCTCTCCGCCACGCAGATTTATACCATCTTCACCGTCCAGCTTTTCGCCTTCCTTAACCTGCTGCCCGTGGAGGCCGACATCGCTGCTGTGAGAATTACAGTATACAAAAAAAACGCACAAATTTACCTTATTTTTGATCAGATTGAAAGGAATTATGCTCTGTGCTAGTGTTTATTTACTGATTTTATTTTGCTTTATTTCAGTACTCATTTGATAACAAAACTGAAACGTTTGACGACATGCCTGCACGGTTTGGCTACCGGCTTCCCAGCGATGGACTGAAGGTGAGTGTCTGAGGGTCAGGGGTTATTCTTGTCAGTGGTAGGCTTCAGGGTTCCCATGCAGTCTTTAAATGTTTTTTTTATTTGATCACTTTCCAAGTCTGGATAAGTATAAAACAAGGAAAACTGACTGAATATGTCCAGACTTTATTCCTCTATCCATGATCTAATAAATAACATTTACAATTTCAAAACAATTAACAGCTCTATAAATTGATCTGAACCAACAGGTAAATACACACACATTCAAAATAACAACATTTCAGAGCTTTTTTTTGAGACCTTCCTGAACTGGACCTGTTGTTCCTAAACAGGGTCTGAGGGATGCTCCTGTATTTTAGAATTTTTGCACACAAAACAAAAGTGTCACAGATCACAAAATATTAATTTTAGGATAATAGAGTCATGATTTTACAAGCGTAAGTGATTTTATTATAGGGCCGATTTACATTTTTTTTCAGATGCAACAAAAGCTGCGAAATGGCCTTTTACCATGCCTACGAACTGAAAACTAAATTCAAGGTTGTGTTGTTTCATGACCAGGTTAAGGTTTTATACTGAAAATGTCCAGAATGTTACAAAAACAACTGAAAAAATCTAGAAGTTTGAGTCTGAACAGGTATGGAGTTGTGAAATTTAAAACTGGTTGGAACCTCAGGGATTGGTGGTTTATTGGCAAATGTTTACCTCAGAGTGTATTCGCCCTAAACGGACTCTGGTCCGTTCAAAGCGGACCCAAAGCAGCAGGTATGAATACACCTTTAATGCCCTTCTGAATGAAGATTTTAGCACACGCACGCCCTCGATTTATTAACAGTGGGTAAAGTTTTATAAGGTAATTATGTGAAATTCATAAATATTTACATAGTGACCTTTGGAAAAGTGTAGAAATATTCAGATTATCTTTAATAAAGCTTCATTAAAGAGCTAAAACTATTGCATTTCAATGTGTTGTTGCCTTTGTTGTTGTGAGATCTCTCTGTATGCCATAATTAGCAGCCCCCACTGAAGTTGATCCACAAAGCTCCCAAACAGAGGGGATGATTCATGTCTGCTATCTAAGCTGGCCATTGTAGTGTTTCCCACAGGCAAGAGCTTGTTCATGCTGCACAAAAAGGCTGTTCACTCATATAGACAAGCTGGTGGAGAAATATGTAATGCCCTGTTTTGTGTCTGTTGGTGTTTGGACCTGCCTGTTTGGACAGTCATAGTTTGTAACAGTTTGTTGAATTAGTGTGTGCAATGTTTGTCATCATTACACCATTATGAGAGTAGAAAACTGTCATTTTAGCAATGACATCAAGGTATAATTCATATCTTGTCGGACTTTTGTACAGATATACAGTTATGTCGGATCCGTTACATGTGAAGTGGAAAAATCTAGGATTTTGTGGCTAATATTTCAATCTGCGATTTTTGTAAAGCTTTGAACTGTCTATTACGATTTTACTTTAAGAACTACAGTATTAAATAAGGACAACATTAAAAATGTTTTAGGAACAGGTAAGGTAAGTTAAGTTTATTTATATAGTGCTTTTCAGTAACGAGACACTCAAAGCGCTGTACATACAATTACAATACAATCACAAAGAAAATAAACACAGATACAAACAATGATACAGAAAATCAAACAACAGGTAATTAAAAAAAATTAAAAATAAAATAAAGAGAATAGAATGATGGATAAGAAAATGAAATGAAAATTGGACTGAAAACGTAACTGATAATGTTTAGATAACACATTCAAAGGCCACTCTAAACAAATAAGTTTTAATCTTGATTTAAAGCAACTTAGGGTTTCGGTGCTTTTACAGTTTTCTGGGAGTTTATTCCAGATTAGTGGAGCATGAGAACTAAAAGCTGCTTCTCCATGTTTGGTTCTGGTTCTGGCTATGCAGAGTAGATTTGAGCCAGAAGACCTGAGAGGTCTGTGTGGTTGATACACTGACAAGAAGTCTGTAATGTATTTTGTTGCTAAGCCATTCAGTGATTTATAGACTAACAGAAGTATTTTAAAGTCTATTCTCTGAGCTACAGGGAGCCAGTGCAGGGACTTTAGAACCGAGCTGATGTGCTCCACTTTCTTAGTTCTAGTAAGGACGCGGGCAGCAGCGTTCTGGATCAACTGCAGCTGTCTGATCAACTTTTTAGGCAGACCTGTGAAGACACCGTTGCAGTAATCAGTTCTACTAAAGATGAACGCATGAATTCGTTTTTCAAGGTCCTGCTGAGACATTAGTCCTTTAATCCTGGATATATTCTTTAGGTGATAGAAGGCCGACCTTGTTACTGTCTTTATGTGCCTCTGAAGGTTCAGGTCTGAGTCCATCACTAAACCCAGGTTTCGAGCCTGATTGGTGGTTTCTATCTGTATTAACTGAAGTTGTGTGCTAACTTTTAAATGCTCTTCCTTTGGTCCAAAAATTATTACTTCAGTTTTGTTTTGATTCAGCTGAAGAAAATTTTGGCCCATCCATGCATTGATTTCTTCTAAGCATTTACCCAGCGCTTGAATGGGTTCATAGTCACCTGGTGACATCGTAACGTATAGCTGTGTGTCATCTGCATAGTTATGATAACTTACGTTGTTTATTAAAATCTGAGTTAGGGGGAGCATGTAGATATTGAATAGAAGGGGCCTTAAGATGGACCCTTGGGGAACGCTACATGTGATTTTTGTGGTCTCTGATGTAAGGTTACCTATTGACACAAAAAAGTCCCTGTCCTTCTAGTAGGATTTAAACCAATTGAGTGCTGTACCAGAAAGGCCGACCCAGTTTTCCAGGCGCTCTAATAAAATGGAGTGATTAACAGTGTCGAATGCTGCACTAAGGTCCAATATTACCAGCACTGTGGTTCTTCCACAGTCTGCATTTATACGGATGTCATTGAACACCTTGACAAGAGCAGCTCACCACAGTACAGAGGTACTGTGGTGAGCAGGAAGCATGACTGGGAGACATTGAAGCAGCTGGTCATTGTTGGGAAGTTGTTTAATTGTTGAAACACAGCTTTTTCAATAATCTTACTGATGAAGGGGAGCTTTGAGATAGGCCTGTAGTTCTGTAGTAGCAGCTTGTCCAAGTTGCTCTTTTTCAATAGAGGTTTGGTAATTGCTGTTTTCAGGGCCTGGGGGAAAACACCTGACAAAAGCGATGTGTTTATTATTTGTGTTAAATCAGATGTTATTACAGGCAACGCTTTCTTAAGGAAAGCTGTGCGTAAAAGATCGAGACACCAGGAAGAAGAGTTTAGTTGCTGTACGATTTCTTCTAAGTTTTTGTAGTTTATTTGGTGAAATTGGGAAATTTTGTCAAAATCAGTTCTAGTTGGAGACAACATTGGTACTGGAGTTGATGTGGATGTGCTGACTGCCTTTTGGGTTTTTTCAGTCAAGAAGTTAGCAAATTCATTGCAGGCCCTGGTAGAGTGGAGTTCCGATGCTAGAGTTACAGGAGGGTTTGTTAGCCTGTCGACCGTGGCAAATAAGGGACGAGCATTGTTAATGTTTTTGCTGATGATCTCTGTGTCTGTTAGTGTTTGGACCTGCCTGTTTGGACAGTCATAGTTTGTAACAGTTTGTTGAATTAGTGTGTGCAATGTTTGTCATCATTACACCATTATGAGAGTAGAAAAACTCAAATCATTTTAGCAATGACATCAAGGTATAATTCATATGTTGTCGGACTTTTGTACAGATATACAGTTATGTCGGATCCGTTACATGTGAAGTGGAAAAATCTTGGATTTTGTGGCTAATATTTTGATCTGCGATTTTTGTAAAGCTTTGAACTGTCTATTACGATTTTACTTTAAGAACTACAGTATAAAATAAGGACAACATTAAAAATGTTTTAGGAACAGGTATGATGTCTATATGAGAAAGCAGTCATTATAAAACTGTTTTATTGATGTTGTAAAACAAAAAAAAGATGATTATGAAGATTACAAACTTTTTTTAGCATCTTTTGTTAAAGATTAGTGTGGTTAGCACAACTAGCATGGGTGCATCCCCTAATGAATATAGCTATTTGCCCTAACTGAGATTTCCAAAATTCTGCCAACATTTCCACGTTGAATGTGTTTCAAGACGAGTAGATTCATTAAAAGAATGAAACAGAGCAACTTATCTGCACTCTATTCAGCCTCTCTGTTATTTGCTGAAAATCTTGCTCTCTCTCGCTTTCTCACAGCCTGTATGAACATGTCTCGACATGAGGTAGAAAATACTATCTGATTTTAAATGGCTTCTCATATCTATTCTTCTTCTGACACCTAACGGATATCAGTGATATCTAACTTTCCCAACCCCTATTGTAAACTGGTAGCTCTTAAGAATGGTACCTTCAGCTAGTGGAAAAAGCTTTGTCTTGTATAATTTCTGACAGGCCAGGCACTGGCCAGGTCCAAATAAGCTAAAATTCATTTGTGGTTTCTCTGTGTTTTTAATTTTACATAGAGTGCACATATAAAGAATGCCAAAATGAGTCAGCGCAGGTATTTGAAGTGGACGTCATAAGTGCTCAAATTATTATTTGATTATTGTTGTCTGGGGCTTAAATGCACCTAGTAGGGTCTCCCATGGCAAACAGGCTCTAGGTGACGGGTCAGATAAAGAGCGGTTCAAGAATCCTTCATGAGGACTAGTAGATTGAGGCACATGACGTTGCCCGGTACGGCGGAGCCGGGGTCCCACACTGGAGCCAGGCCTGGGGTCGGGACTCGCCGGAGACTTGCCTGGTGGCCGGGTTGCTCCTCCCGGGATCTGGCCGGGCCAAGCCCCAACGAGAGACGCGAGGCCATCCCCCAGTGGGCCCACCACCTGCAGGGGGAACCGTGAGGGACCGGTGCAAAGAGGATTGGGCGGCGGACGAAGGTGGAGACCTCAGCGGCCCGATCCCCGGATGCTTAGGCTGGCTCTAGGGAGGTGGAATGTCACCTCGCTGGGGAGGAAGGTGCCTGAGCTTGTGCGGGAGGTCGGGAGATATCGACTAGAAATAGTCGGGCTTGCCTCCACGCACAGCGTGGGCTCTGGAACCCATCTCCTCAAGAGGGGCTGGACTCTCTTCTACTCTGGAGTGACCCACGGGGAGAGGCGGCGGGCTGGGGTGGGTTTGCTTGTTGCCCCCCAGCTCAGCCGTCTCGTGTTGGGGTTTACCCCAGTGGATCAGAGGGTCGCATCCCTGCGCCTTCGGGTTGGGGACAGGTCTCTGACTGTTGTTTCGGCCTATGGGCCGAGCGGTAGTGTGGAGTACCGGGCCTTCTTGGCGTCCCTGTCGGGGGTGCTGGATAGTGCCCCTACCGGGGACTCCATTATTCTGGTGGGGAACTTCAACGGTCATGTGGGAAACGACAGTGACACTTGGAGAGGCATGATTGGGAGCAATGGCCTCCACGATCTGAATCCGAGTGGTGCTTTGTTATTGGACTTCTGTGCTAGTCACGGGTTGTCCATAATGAACACCATGTTCAAACATAAGGGTGTCCATCAGTGCACTTGTCACCAGGACACCCTAGGCAGGAGGTCGATGATCGACTTTGTTGTCGTATCATCAGACCTTCGGCCAGATGTTTTGGACACTCTGGTGAAGAGAGGGGGTGAGCTGTCCACTAATCACCACCTGGTGGTGAGTTGGATCTGCTGGAGGAGGAGAAAGCCGGACAGACTTGGCAGGCCCAAGCGCATAGTGAGGGTCTGCTGGGAACATCTGGCGGAGCCCTCGGTCAGGGAGAAGTTCAACTCCCAACTCATGGAGAGCTTTGAACAGATTCCCGGGGATGTTGGAGACATAGAGTCCGACTGGACCATGTTCTCCGCATCCATTGTCGATGCTGCTGCCCGTAGCTGCGGCCGTAAGGTATGCGGTGCCTGTCACGGCGGCAATCCCCGCACCAGGTGGTGGACACCGGCAGTAAGGGACGCTGTCAAGCTGAAGAAGGAGTCCTATTGGCTGTGGTTGGCTTGTGGGACTCCTGAGGCGGCTGACGGGTACCGTGAGGCCAAGCGTACCGCGGCCCGGGCTGTGGCAGAGGCAAAAACTCGGGCCTGGGGGGAGTTCTTTGAGGCCATGGTTCGCAGCCGAGTGTGAAGCGGCTGGGATGAAGATCAGCTCCTCCAAATCCGAGGCTATGGTACTCGACCGGAAAAGGGTGGCTTATCCTCTTCAGGTTGGAGGGGAGTTACTGCCTCAAGTGGAGGAGTTCAAGTATCTCGGGGTCTTGTTCACGAGTGAGGGAAGAATGGAGCGGGAGATCGACAGACGGATCGGTGCCGCAGTAATGGGGGCACAGTGCCGGTCCGTTGTGGTGAAGAGAGAGCTAAGCCGAAAAGCGAAGCTCTCGATTTACCGGTCGGTCTACGTTCCTACCCTCACCTATGGCCATGAACTTTGGGTCATGAGGCTGAAATGAGCTTCCTCCGTAGGGTGGCCGGGCACTCCCTTAGAGACAGGGTGAGGAGCTCGGCTATCCGGGAGGGGTTTGGAGTAGAGCCGCTGCTCTTCCACATCGAGAGGAGCCAGTTGAGATGGCTCGGGCATCTATACCGGATGCCTCCTGGACGCCTTCCTCGGGGAGGTGTTCCAGGCACGTCCCACCGGGAGGAGGCCCAGGGGACGGCCCAAGACACGCTGGAGGGACTATGTCTCTCGGCTGGCCTGGGAACGCCTTGGGCTCCCCCCGGAGGAGCTGGAGGAGGTGTCTGACGAGAGGTACTTCTGGGCGTCTCTGCTGAGTCTGCTGCCCCCGCGACCCGGTCCCGGATAAAGCAGAAGACGACGAGTACGAGTGAGAGTGAAAGACATAAACCTCAAGCCAGGTTTTCTTTTTCAGAGCAGGAACACTCGTTGAGAATTTCCCTTTAATCAGATTGGAATTTACATGCAGACACGCATCAGCCCAGAACAACAAAAGGGATTAGCATTCAATCAATGCACTTTGTTTACGTGTGCAAGAATATCAGTATTACGTAAGAACAGGATTAGTCTCTCTGTCTCCTGTTTTGATTTTAATTTACATCTACTCTCTGTGTTTTCTTGATCTATATTCATGACCTCTGGCCTCATTTTGCTGTTCAAACGGGACAGAAAACTTTAACCACATGCATACTTGCTGCTCAGGTGTCTGAGGGCTTGCAAAATAACGCCCTTCATTTGCTGCCTATATTTGTCTCTGTCTGGCTGCGCTTGGCAGCACACTGTCACAGTCTGTGATTTTTACAGCACCACAGAGTAACATTTTGTTGTCAAATGTAGCCCAGTAATCAACCACATTACCACGGTTTAGGACTGGAGGGGAGGAAAGCTTTTTTTCCTGTCATAGAGGACAGATGTTTTTATCATTATGGCGAAAGAATGTGAACTGCGGCAGGATTTTTAAATACTTTTCTTAAATTATGTATATTACATAAGGATCTGGAGGGTTTTTCAGATCAACGTAAAGAAATTGTTCTCTCAACTGTTCACATTACAGCATTTACAAAATTATAGAGTTTAAGTGCATTTTTCCTCCAATGAGAAATGTGGTGTTGATATGTCAGGGGTGATCTACTCCATTCCTTGAAAGCTACTATTCTGCAACTTTTAGATGCTTCCCTGCTCCAACACACCGGAATCAAATGGCTGAATTCCCACATCAGCCAGTTGTTCAGCTCTGCAGAGGCCTGGTAACGAGCCATTCATCTGATAGAAGAGATGCATCTAAAGCTTCCAGGATGGTAGCTAGGCACTGGTATATGTTTTCAGCTCCACTTACTCAGGACTATATATAACACTTTTTGCTGAATTTTTAGCTGCAGGTTGTTGGGGGGGTTCTATCACTGTAGCTCTGGCTGTATGTTTAGGGTCATTGTCCTTCCGGGTGGTGAACTTCCGCCCCACACATAATTTACTATTTTCCTTCAGTTTTACAATTATGCACCGCTTTGTGTCGCGCTGTCACTTAAAATCCTAGCGATATACATAGAATTTTGTGGTTGTAATGTGAAAAAAAATTTGAAAAAGTTCAAGGGCAACGAATGTTTGTTTTTTAAAATTTTATTTTGTGACACTAATGGCCTCTAATTTGTAAGTTGCCCGATAGGAAATGAGGTGGAGAGAGAGGGAGGGGAAGAAATGCAGCAAAGGTCAGCGGGCGGAGACTCGAACCCGTGACAGCTGCGTCAAGGACTGTAGCCTCCGTTTATGGGTGACAAGCATGAATGCTTTTTTTAAGGCAATGTATGGAACATTTAGTTTCTTTACTATGAACTGCACCAAGTGTCTTAGAATTATAAGTTGTGCTGTAAGTTTATAGTTTTATAATCCCACGGGAAACATCTGGCCTCACAAGACAACACAGGCCTGTTTATTTCCTGATGATTCCCCACAGGGAAGCAGGCTCCATACAGAGCTTTTCCTGTTTCTAATTGCACAACTCTGTGTTTACAGTCAGCTCAGCCTCTGCAGCAGACAGCTGTAAGCCTGTGTTCACCTACTGTATGTACCATATAGAACTGTACCTTCAACTCTGCATCAGTCCTGGCATAATTACCTTTAAGTGCAAACTGTGTTTTTATAAAATGACTGTAAGAATGTCACTTTCTTTCTAAAATAAAATATTTTAAGCTGAAACCGCTCTAGAGATTAAGTTGCAGGTAGTGCAAACATTTCCCTGTGAAACATTAGATTTGTGGAAGCTCCTGATTTCTACAGGGGATCCTGATAAGGCCGTTAGTAGAAGAAAACACAAATATCTGTCTCCTTTACTTGGAAACTTAAAATCAGGCTTGTCGCTAGTTTTATTCGGGCTATTTTACATTAGGTTGTCCGTTCGAAGCATTACCACAATTTATAAATATTCCTGTCCTCTTTAGCAGAAATATTTTTCATCCCACTGTACTATTGGTCATTTTTGTTTCCAATCAATTTGGCAAATATGCAATCTGTTGACCGTCTCTCAGGCGACTCTTTCTGTTCAAAAGCCTCCATGGTTTGTTTTGTTTCCGCAACGCTAGTTTATTAAAAAAGGTGCCAACCGGTAGGAACATCCCAGACGTACAGAATAAAATAAGTCAAAAAAAAAGTTTAATGCAATATTTTTTAATCTAAAAGTCAGAATGCTTGTCCACAGTTTATAAAAGATGGAAGAGGTTGGGTAAATGCAGCCTCCACCACATGTGTTTTTAATATTTCTGAGTAGCTCATTGGATTACTGCAAAAAAAAAGCAGTAAAATGAATTGCCTTTAGTTACATAAATATGTTTAAAGTTTCTTTCACTCTTTCTTTACATAAAGAATGTAATATTAATGATTTGGGGCCTTTGTTTTTTCTGCAAACTAAAAATAGCTGTATGCTCTACTTCTAGATTCAGTAAGGTAAAAGTACAAACAGAAAAGCTTCGCTCAAACAATGATGCAAACTGTTGACTTGCTGTTTATCTTCGATTTGTCCTCTGTTCTTTCAACTCAATGGGCTTTACAGCACAAATTTTCTAACATTGTCAGAGGGTGTGGGAATTTTGAACTACACATGTTTTTTTTGGGGGGGTGGGTGAGCCCAAACAGGCTAATAATATTTTCATGATTTCATGATAATTTGCAAATCTTATGTTGTAACCTTAAATTAAAGTAGATTTGAACTTTTTCCCTTTAAGCTTTGTACTAATCTGGCTTGGAATGGATTATAATGGCTGCTTGAATTTTTTTATTTGATCATAAACGAAACACATCTACGTTTTATATACGTTCTCAGTTACACTTAAACAACCCTCGTCAATTATTATTCTATTAATTACAAAAACAGATCATTCTGAGTAGACGTAGAAAATGCTGCTGTTCACAAAACTAAAAACAATTTTTCTTTTTTACTTTTAATAAAAACCTTTCCAAATTTTAAATATCTTCACTGTTTAAATTGATTATTTGTAAATTTGTTCCAGGAAGTTTTATGTCATTCAAATAACTTCTTAATTTTACAAAAAGTTTACATTTTCTTTTATTGATCTTTAAATAATAGCCAGTGTTACGTTTCATTAGCCTCAAAGCATAATTGCCTAAGTCATATTTTGGCTTACTGTTGGGAAATCAATACAGAAATATAATGTGCTTGCTGAAAAATGTTGTTTTTAGTGAATGTTCAACTATGACTTAGACAACTATGCTATGAGGCTAACTATTTTTATTTGCAGAAAGCCATTTTGCTCGCCTCAAGGAGCAAAAACATTTCATTCAGGTGTAACAAAAGTCAGAGTTTCTCATAATTGTGATTTAGAGTTAACAGTTAAGTCCTTTAAGTTTAAACTTTTCATGTTTCTCTCCACAGTTGAACAACTTTGTTGACCAAAATCTTTGCGATGCATTTGAAGCTTCTTACCAGGCGTCTATATGAACTTGTCTGGTTTTGGTTCTGTACTTTGTTTTATTTGCCATACAGCAAATACCGCACATTCAGTAGCAGTTGCCTCTGGTAAATACATTTCAGTTTAATGGTACTAACATTGTCACAATGAAATTCCTCCAAGACATTTGTGAAACTTCATCAGGTACAGCAGGTTTTAAAAAGAGTCTAAATAGCCCCCATACAGGTTTCTTTTTGGCCACATTTATAATGTTTGAAATCACCATAGAGATTTTAATATCGAACAAAGATAACCTGAGTAAATACAAAATGCACCTTTCAAGTAAGGATGTCAGTTATTGAGGATAAAAAAGTTATCCAGGCCAGCCAGGCCCTATGGGAACCTAAAAGCTGGTTTTGCCACCTTGGCAGTCTTTTGACACTGCGGAGGAGTTTTGTCCCACTCTTTTTTGCAAAATTGTTTTAACTGAGGAAAATTCAAGGATTTGTGGGCATGAACGGCCTGTTTAAGGTCATGCCAAAGCCCCTCAATTAAATTTAAGTACAGACTTTGACTAGGCCACCTCAAAACCTTCATGCTGTTTTTTTTTTAACTGCTTAGAGGTTAACTTTGGCGTATGATACATAACTAAAGCATGCTAGAGCTTAAGGTCACAAACTGATGGCTGGACATTGTCCTTCAGATAGGAAGCAAAATTCATGGCTCCATCATTTATGACAAGTCGTCCAAGTCCTGAAGCAGCCCCAGACCATCATACTACCACCACCCTGTTAGTCATCATGATGTTCTGTGTTATGTTTCTGAAATGCTGTTTTAAGCCGGATGTACCCACACCTTCCCAAAAGTTCCAGTTTATGTCTTTTCAGCCCACAGAATATTAGCAAGATATATTTTGGTCCAAATGCCAGATGGGGCCTTTGCGGTTTTTTTTTTTTGGTCAGCAGTGGTTTTGGTCTTTAAATCCTCACATGAATACTATTTTTGTCCAGTCTATTTAGTATTGTTGAATAATGAACTCTGACCCTAACTTAGGCAACTGAGGTCTTTAGTGCTTAAGATGTTCTGGGTTCTTCTGTGATCTCCTGGAAGACTCGCCCAGACACTCCTGGGATGGTTTACAACTGCTCCATGTTTTGTCTTCATTTGTGGGTCATGACTCTCACTGTGGTTCACTGGAGCCCTAAATGAAAAACGGAAGAAATCTGTAAGGTGTAAAATATTTTTTCACAGCACTGTAACTCAGGCAGCCAGTTCTGTTCAAGCACGAATGGCTTCTCTTTCTCAATTATATTTAAATTGAGGTGTGAAATCTCAAAAAGCCTTAAGGGTATCCTGGGTTGTGTGTAGTTTACTGCACAAGTGTGCAAATAGGTGCATTCATTTTAATCCTTGGAGAAAGGTCAAATGTTCAGACTGTAAAAGCATTTAAATGGTTTTGTCAGTTGTGAGTTGCTTGTGGAGTTATGCACCTGCAACGGTCGCATGTCTTTTTTCCTTGTTCTGGTAAATGCACAGTAATGAACTAATTACCGCCATCCACTTAAGCAAGCTTTGTACTCCAGCTGAACTGGTTGTCACAAGAAAGGATTTTCTAGCCTGAAAATCCCTTCCTTTCATCCTCTTGATGCTGGGAGATATTTTTGTGATTTGACCTTTCTGACGATCTCACACAGCTTCATGGTGCAATTAACCGGGTGTTGGAGAGAAGTGGGGCATTGTTTTGCAAGCTTTCAGTTCTTCTTTCCTACTCTTTGTCAGTTTATGCGAATGTGTTCCATGAGAGAAAATTAGAATAATTCAAATGGTCTGGATTGCTTTTGCCATTATTAGCCTGTGCTGTTCACACTTTAGAGGAAAATGGTCTCAACAATGGCATTTGGAAACCAGCACAGATAGACCACTTCCTGTTTTCGTAGGTCTCACCAACCACTGGAGCAGCTGGAGGGAAGTCCTTAGTTCTCTGTACCAATAGGCCGGGGATATTTTTCTACTAGGGCACAGAGCAACTTTACGCCAGAGAAGGATAGGAAGCACAGCTGCAACAGAAAGGTCATGGTTACCAAGAAATAAGCCATTACTCCTCATCCATGAGAAAAACCTGCTTTACCCTTCAGGTAAAACACCCAGACGCATAAGTACACATGGTTCCATACAGTCTGGAGTCCTTTTACTCAAAGAAAAATAAGCATCTTTACCATCAGACCAGAGCTCAGCAGGTACTAGTCATTTTGCCTTTTTGCCATTTTGTACCTTTTCAATTTAAGAAGTGGAGCTCTGTGTCCCAACTGGTGATTTCAAGTAATTTTCTATAACCTTTTCAGGGTTCACTGTAGGAAAATGTGGTTATGTGATGGTATTAGATAATACATACCAGAATAAGACTCATTCGCAGTGTTTGAATTGGTCATAACTTTTCATAAGATTCAACCGGCCCAAATGGGTATTAGCACCATAAATTAACGGTTTAATATAAAACCATATAGGAAACAATATTAAATGAAGTTATATATGAGTTTGAGCATTTTGATGATTATTTGTATTCATAACTCATCAAAATACTTGGCTATGAAGACAAATAAATTTGGTTTATTGGTAAAACCTTTACATGGATGAAAAAAATGAAGGCAGGTTTATGAGGTGAGGGTATGACATGGCTGGGCTCAACCTACAGGTCTGTAGGACCACAACACTGTCTCTAGAGGAGGTCTTTTGTAAATCTAGGGACTTGTGTGCCAACCAAAGCAGGGGAAGTGTTTAGTTTGTTCCAGTTTCTGTTTTGCTAGAAGGTACTAAATAAAACGTATTGCTGTTATAAGAGTGTTATGCTGTGGTTTGACTGACTGGGGCTCAGGCACCAAATTCTGGAGACCAGTTTTAGCTCATGTGATAAAGTCTTATTTCTGGTCTTGCAGGTTTTTTGTATCTCTTTTGGGGAATTTCCAGGGAAAATTTCCTCTTCCCCCAGACATGTTTTCTCAGCAGAATATAACCCAGACAGAAAGCGTTTTAGGTTACATTTATTCACATCCTCTGAATTACACAGGCACGCGCTAAGAGGGCCAGCGGTCAGTGCCACATCATCCTGGTCATATAGACACTGTGTGGTCATGTAATTATTGTTGGTTGTTAGAAAATGTTGGCTAAATGCACGGTCTGTATGACCATTTAAAAACAAGCTCTGTAGCTTCAGCTGCTTCCTGCTGAGGTCATGCACGTGGCCCGCTTTGGGTCAGAACATCAACAGATCTGGGCCTGAGGTCACTCAGACTCTTAACCTGCTTTCAGGAAGCCTCAGTCAGGCCTACAGCGATCTGTTAATTCTATTGTTTTTAGTCTTTCAACCAGCAGCAAAGCTTCAAACAAGCCGGATAGGGAGAGCATTACTCTGACGGGATTAAATGTAATCCCTGTGAAATCATTCTGAAGATATCTGCCCTAACCTCCCTGTGGAGTTCTGGAGCAACATGAAATTCCCTCTGTTTGTCAGCACCCGAGCAGCGCTACAGTACCTGTTGTAGGTGGTGGTGGTCTAATGAGTAAAACCAGAAGAATCAGAACTGCATGGTTTACATTTTGTCACCTTACGGCCGCAAACAATGTCTGCACTTAGGAATACAAATAAAGTGTTTATCTTGCATTAGGATTCAGCCCCATTTTCTCTGATGCTCCTAAATAAAAGCCAGTGCAGTGCAGTCACTTTCCTTCAGACGTCGCCTCTTTAGAGTCTATAAATAAATTTTAAAAAATTGAACTGCTGTGAACAGACACCAACACAAGGTCCAGTACACACAGGACACATCAGGGATAAAGTTGCAGAGAAGTTTAAAACAGGATTGGGATATAAAACAACACAACTGCAAACCTACCATGACTAGGCCATCCACCTAAACAGACTGACCGAACAAGCAAGTAGAGAATTACTCAGAGACGCAGCCAGGATGCCCATGGCAACCTGGAGGAGCTGCAGAGATCCCCAGTTTAGGTTGGAGAATATGGTGATAGGGCATTTATGAGTGATGCTCTCCACAACCCTGGCCTCTATAGAAGGGTTACAAGAAGAAACTACAATTGGAAGAATGTCCTAAAGAAGTACGTTTGCTGGTTGCTACAAGCCACGTTGAGGACATGACAAACAGTTGTAAGAAGAGCCTCTGGTCAGATGAGGCCAAAATCCAAACTGTTGGCCGACACTGTGGGGCAGATACCCAACACTGCACTTCACCCTAAACACATCATCCCCACTACGAACATGGTGGTGGCAGCATCATGCTGTAGGGATGCGTTATTTCAGCGGATGGGAAGATGGATGAAGGTGAAAACGGGACAATCCTGGAAGAAAACCTGCAATTGTTATTATTGCTTACCTCTATGTGGATAAGACCAAGACAACCTTTCCTTAAAATACTGGTGATTATCTTTTTTAATGTAGTCTAATCGTGGCCTCATGTTATAACAGAATGAGTTATCACAGAATCTGGTTCAAATAACAATTTGGGCTTTAGAGTTTTTAAAGTTCTTTTCATTACAGCTGATCTTAGGGAAAACAGTGAGACGCTTGAGTTCAGCTCCTCCCTTTCCTCTTCAGCGCTTGTCTTTCAAGATCCCACAGTCACAATTACAGTTAATGCAGTCCTTGAATGGATGCATGACTCGATCAGAACGTTGACTGCAGAACACAGAAATCTGATCTCAGATAAGAACTTGGTGAACTGAGACCGAACGTTTCATTCTCAAATGGTTGTGCTTTTCTTTTCTGCCTTTTAGACACAAACGGCTTAATGATTCGTCACTGGGACACGGTCCTGTCACGAGTCACGCATTTGTTACCTTAAACCCTGGACTTCACTGATACACTTTGTTCATTAGCAGCTACAATGGAAAGGTTACTTTTATGAGCTTTTGTTTCATAAAATGTGAAACAGTCTTATTTTCGTTAAGCTATCAACACAAAGAAATTGTGCGGTTTGCTCTACCATTTTGTGTAGAACGCATCTGAAATGTGTGTACAGCAGTTCTGACAACCGTTCTAGGATTTATGTGCCATCATTTTGGCCCAGTGTTGGATGAATGGTGTCTAAAGTCATATATTTACTGAGAAAAGAAGAAATGTCCTCTCAGTCTGTGTTTCCAGGATACTGCCTCCTTCCGCCTTTCAGTTCCCGTTACTCAGCCTGGTGCTGTCACTGTATCCTGCGGTAGCTTTCATGTGCAGTTCCTTAAATATGTTCCCTCAACAGAGGGCGCTCTTGCTTTTGGTTTGTTTGGAGGAGGAATGTAAGGCAGTGGCACAGTGACATCATTTAGCAGCAAGCAGCGACTGCACTGGAGGCACCCAGAGGTGGGTGGGTGATTCCTCACATTCTTTCTTCTTCATTAAGCTGACGTTTATTACCTGCAGATTGTTCTTATCCATGACTTTTACTCTCCTTATTTCAAGCTTTACTCAAACACAATCAGTGCGTTTGGTCGGCAGTTTTCATCCTCCTGCTGTTCTACAGATGGTTTTCCAGTGTGATGCATCACTTTGGTCGTTTTCCCAACTGCTGCTCGTTGCTACGTCAGTATGGCATCCAGCCAGATGTGCTCAGAGGAAACGGCTTTGCTGCAAGCTGACACGGGCCTTATGTGTGTGAGAGAAAGAGCTTACTCTTCAGTATGCCATACCAGGTTTGAAAGCCCCATCTTTCTGAGAGACAGAGGTAGATACAGAGATGCAGTCCCACAGCGAGCCACACTTCCTGTCTTCCACCGGTGTTAGTTACACTTACATAAGAGGAGCTGAGCTTTTGAAATGTTAATAACACTAGGTCACACCCTCTTCCCCTCTTGTTTATTTTTCAAAACCCAGAACATCCTCCCCATTTTATTCTTTTTTATTTTAAAGAGTTTTTTGTAATAATTTTCTATTTTTATCAGATTTTTCTCTTCTGTCGTTTTAGAACTCTCTGATTTGAATCTCTTTAGTGTTTCTTTTTCTGTTCTTGATAACGATGTCATGCTGTAATCCCGCTCTTCTCTCATCTTCTCCCTATCTCCTCATCAGTCTCTTCAAAGCTGTGGAAATGGGACTAAAACAGGAAGCAGCAGCAAAGAGGAGCCATGATAGTGAAATGGAAGAGTGAATTTCTTTCAGGAAAATCTATGCAAAGGAGCTTAATTGTCATCAAGCTGACTATAATGCACATGCGCAGTATTTGTGTCTGTTGTATTCCTAAAATAGTTTAAAATGTATGTACGTGCATGCATTGCCAAGTTTATTTAAATTTGTTTTAACCAAGTTGCAGTAAAAACACCACAATATACCACAGTATAAACACTGAGATTTAAAACATAAGTATATAACATGATATAAATGCTTTTATTATCATAACAGAATACCAACTGTAGTTTTGAAACAGTATTACCTTAATAAGGGTGATGCTCCTTTAGTTTTCACACTAGAGCTACTCAGTAATAGTATTTTGTAAGCTATAGTATCCCAGGTGCATTAAATATCTGCTTACAAATATATATATATGGCCACATGGATGGACTTTTACTTTCCTTTTTGCCAACACCTGCTATAAATGTTAGTTTTAATATACCTAAAGCTCAGGGAGAGTGATGGGGGTGATTGTGATGATGGAAAAGAAGGGACAGGCAGGTAAATGTGGGCAAATTGCAATCATCGCAACATTCAACAAAAATATCCCTATTGTATGTTTTCCTGATGTTATGAGCCTATTCCGTGGTTCATGACTGTGTTTTTTGCGACTGGAAGTATTTCCAAATAGGTACATTTGTTTTTCCTGTCAGTGTGGGAAAAGTGTTGGAGCCTTCTTTTGGTTAACTGACTGGCTGTGTGCAGCAACAACATCAAACCTCCAGTTAGTCACTGAGCTGGGTTTTCTCCTGTCTAAATGGGGCATTTCCTGTCCACTGTCGCCACATGCATGCTCAGTGTGAGGGATCCCTGCAAAATGAGTGACTCGATGCAGTTGGCTGGGTTTACTTAGATGGTAAACTGTTCATAATTGTTTATTTCAATAGTAAATTGAGCTTGACTGCATTGTTTTATAACTCTGATGGAATTGGAATGGATGAATCTGTCTGATTAAATGGACTGTAAACCTCTTTATATACATCTGTTTGTTTATAAAGTGCCTTGGTATGAATCAGAGCCATATAAATGAATTGAATTGTGGGAAACAAGTGAGGGAGGGGCGGTGCTTCTTTATGCTTCATACAGTGAGAGAAAACTGGTCACTTTTTCTGGCACCTCATCATTAGTACGTAGGAACATTTTTGGTGTTTTAAAACCCTATACCTTGATCCTGTTAACTGGCCACTTCCTGTCTAGATGAAATGAGGTCCTGGTATGACTCAATATTAAATGTGACCAATTTTATTGGAAAGTCTGTAATTGTCCTGATAAACAATTGTTTGACTTCGTTTTGGTAATCCTTTGGGTAAAAACAGGTTTGTTTTCTTTTTTTTTTTCAATAAACTATATTTCAAAAAAGTTTATTTTTCCCTAAACCTTCATTATTTGTGGAGATTTACAGACAAGCAGTGTAAAAATGAAGTATTTTTCATAACCTCCATTCATGTCATTCCCACAGGGCTTCCTGATCGGTGCCCGACCTGAGAATGCGTGCGAGCCCATCGAACCTCCTCCCAGGGAAAACCTGACGGGCGCTTTCATCGTCCTCATCAAGCGATTTGACTGCAACTTTGACATGAAGGTACCGAGTTCAGACTTGCTGGTTTTTGTGAAGTCCTGTTTAATGAAAAGCCCGCAGCATGATTCACAAATGTGATTCACAAATGAATGGAAACATAGTTTTAATATTTAGTTTTTTACATCTAAACCCAACAGCCTTAAGCTGCTTATTCGAAAAAATCCTGTTTGACACTGAAGCGAATGAAACTGTCTATAAGACAAATTAAGACAAATTAAAAGTCTATAAGACAAATTATTTAGCTGGGACCTAATAAGTTGAGGCTGTTAAATTCTAATATCCACAGAACAGCTTACTTGTGTGTTGCTTTACTGTTTTATTCTCAGTAGGTGGTGTTTTAGAGTTAGCTTTTAGTGCTCCTAGAGGGAAGAAAACAGGAAGTGGCTATTTCCCTAAATACAGTTTCCTGTGTGATTGTCCAGCTCATTCTGCCGCCTCTCTGGCTTTTCCTGAGTTTTTTTTTTTTTTTTAATGCTGCAGTTAAAGGAGATGTTTTTCAAATGTGAAACTCACAGAGGATGGTTAAGGCCGCTTCTGACCTTTGCTGAATGTTTGTCGGATGATTAGGGATAACAAGAATAGAGAGGTATCAAAATCATGATTGTAAAAGTGATCAGGCAATACAAAGGGGCAACATCATTGCATCAATGCTTATGGTTCCGGCTAAGGAACTTGGAAACATTATAAATCAGCCCTGGGTGTGATTTATTGTGACAGTTTAAAGGGAATTTTTATCATTGCTTGTTCACTTGCATGTCAGTTGTTATTGCCTCAATTCATCATAAACACTAAACCAAAATATGCAGAGATCCAGAATGATGAGCATTTTCTTTAAATACACGTTTAAATGGCACCTCTACTTGTTGTTCACTAAAGATCTGATCATAACTTAAGTTTTTGTTAAGTGAATTTTTAGTGTCTTACCTGCAGCAGAAAAAATATCACCGTTCAATAAGCAGAGTAAACCAATTTTAAGATGCAAACCTCAAATCTTATGACTGCTCAAGGGTTAGACTCAGGATTATATTGGTATCATGTGTTTACCCTGAGTAAAAATTTGTCTGGAACAATTTGGTACAGTAGCTGTGTTACACAGACCCAGTTCAAGTAACATTGGGTTTCAGTTTTAAAATAGAAACATTGTTTCTTAGCACAATATTCCAGCTACATGGCTCCAAAGACAGGTCAACCAATGGCTTTCTTACATGAAGGAAGCCAGTAGCACGCCACCGCTTCACGCCTACTTGCCAACTTGGCCCTGTAGCTTCAGCAGCAGGTTGATTTCAACCCTTCATGACACCTCGGCCATTACACAGGCCACATTTAGGGATTATTTTTCCCCACCAAAGGAGTTCAGCTCTTAATTAAGGCTGGTGTTAGAGGCAGTTCTTAACCAGTGTGATTTTTCCGCTTGGACCCAAGTTACATCACTTGAAACGTCTTTCTCAGCAAGTCAGTAAAAAACGGAATACCACAGTAAATTCTGTGATATTCAGAACTGATGCCGCGGATTACAATGCAAGAAGACAGTTTAACTACTCAAATCACATTATTTCAGAATCAGAATCAGAATCAGCTTTATTGCCAAGTTTGTACATACAAACAAGGAATTTGACTCCGGTACACTTTGCTCTTTGGTTTTGTTTTTGCACTACAGAATATACATATCTACAATGTACAATATACACATATATAAATAAAAAGGTGCATTTGCAACATCTGTATGCTGTTGTTTTGTATTTTATTGAATGTTCAACAGAGAAACAGCCTGAGGGAAGAAACTGTCTCTGTGGCGGCTGGTTTTTGTGAACAGCGCTCTGTAGCGTCGGCCTGAAGGCAGAACTCTAAACAGTTTATGTGCAGGGTGTGTGGGGTCTGCAGAGATTTTAGCAGCTCTTTTTCTGACCCTAGACCTGTATAAGTCCTGGATAGAGGGAAGGTCAGCCCTGATGATTCTCTCTGCAGACCTGATTGTTCGTTGCATTCTGGACCTGTCCTGTTTTGTGGATGAACCGAACCACACGGAGATGGATGAAGACAGGACAGACTGAATGATGGCAGTGTAGAAGATGACCAGCAGCTCCTGTGGAAGGTTGTACTTCTTAAGTTGCCTCAGGAAGTACAGTCTCTGCTGGGCCTTCTTCCGAACAGTGTCTATGTGTGAAGACCATCTCAGGTCCTCAGAGATGGTGGTTCCTAAGAACCTGAAGTGATCCACAGCCGACACGGTGTTGTTGAGGATGGTGAGGGGGGTGTATGGAGGTGGTGTTTTCCGAAAGTCCACCACCATCTCCACAGTCTTGAGTGGGTTTAGCTCCAGGCAGTTCTGACAACACCAGTGTACCAGCCGATCCACCTCCTGTCTGTATGCAGACTCATCACCGTCCTGGATCAGTCCAATGACAGTGGTGTCATCTGCAAATTTCAGGAGTTTCACGGACGAGTCCGCTGAGGTGCAGTCATTTGTGTACAGGGAGAAGAGGAGTGGGGATAGAACACACCCCTGGGGGGCACCAGTACTTATTGATCTGGTTCGGTTGATTATTTAGCCCATTGTCTCTGTGCACGGGTGCCCTAAAATCACCAAACAACGATATTAACGTTGTTGTAGATGGTGTTTTGTTTGTGAATGCTCCCTCAGTCCTAGCCAGCAGCTCTAAGATCGATATTCCCACAGAGCATCTAAGCAGGATTTCCTAAAACAACCAAACAATAATAAAATACTGAGCTGAGTTGCTAACTGATTTGTATATATATATATGCACGTATAACCCGATGATGTGTAGCATCAAGTGCAGCATGTGGGACAGTGACCTCATGTTATTCTAGTTCTCATCCAACCTATTTTTTTATTGTTGAAGATCAGCGGTTTTATGTTAAATTACCCAACATTTTGATTGGTTGTTGGTGTCCATAAGCCCACCCCCACCCCCACTCCTCAAGAGAGAGGCTCTTTCCTCCAGCCCAGCAAACAGTTGGTGCTGAGCACCAGTTTTTCGGTGCTTACAGCTGTTTTAGAAATGGACGCAACCAGTGCTAGGCAAGATCTAGCTCCAGTCTAGAACTGGTTTGGTGGAAAAGGTCCCCTCTGGAACCATTTCTACTGAATGTGACAACTTATTCAAAGTGGTTGAAACTACCTGTGTATAAAGACCAGTTTTAGGTTCTCTGCTGAAAATAGAAAACAGCTCACAGCTGTTGTTTTAGAGCTTCAGATTCAGAGTAAAGCAGAAAGGTAGAAAACGGCAGAACAACGAGGGAAATTTGGATGAACGGATAGAGGGTTAAATCAGTGAGAGCTGGGCTGAGATGGGAAATAAGAAGCTAGGAATCTCTCTTTGAGCTGCTTTCCAGCTCTGCTGCTCTCTCTTTCTCTTTGAGCATCACTTTTTCCACTTCTGTTCTTCATGCTCTAATCACTCTTTATTCATGAGTGTAACATTTTTCTGTTTTTATTTGCTGCGTTGCTCCTGGTCTTCTCCGTCTTGCTGTTTTTTCACCCTGTTGCAGCCACATGGCCTTATAAGGTCGAGCTGCATCACACAGACACAGAAACATGTTGACAGACTGGGCAGTGATGTGTTTCCTGGGCTGGAGTGTAACCAGACTCCACATAGCTGTGTGTCACACAGGACACACTTTCTGACCCATCTCTGATTGGCTGTTTAAGCTTCTGCAGCTTTGATGTGGTAAAGTTTGTTCTCTGCCTTTCCTTTCTTTTACTCTTTTTAAAATGTTGTTTTTTATTGTTTTTTTCGTAGGGACATGAGTCTATGTAGTTACTTGTTTTAGCTATGTTCTTTGTTCATTTTAGGTGTATTTGTATGATCTTTTTTGCTAAAGGCTGAAGGAATATTACCACTTTATGTACATTTAATGGACAATAAATTATCCTGTTTAGTCTTTTCTTATAGCTGGTGTCAGTTTACTAATTTTCTGTCAACATCTTATAGTAAGCTTCAGTCAACAACAGCATCTGATTGACTTTTAAAGAAGGTTTGGGCAAACTGGTTGTTTTGTTTGGTGTGTAGTAAAACATGCTAAGAATTTCTGCTGTTTTTGTCACTTGATTTGTCATTTTGGCATTTCTAGTTATTTGTCTTTAGTTCTTTCCGGCTCATTCTAATTAAACAAAACTACCATCTGCTGAAGATCACTGATTCTGTTGCAAACTGAGTGACTGTTGTAGACAGGGATATGTGATATATCGGCATTAACATCAGTATCGGTATCGGCCCTGAAACTGGGCCGATATTAATAACCAATGTTTATTTCTATCTTGTTCCTGTTTGCGGATGTGTTTCGGGAGGAGGAGGAGAGAGGTGTTTAGCTCGGGCAGAGAAGCAATGTCAGTGATGTGGTTGTTTGAAAGGTTAGGAAAAAGTATATAATATCGGTTATCGGCCAGAACAGCAACATTAATATCAGATATCGGCCCACATTTTTATATCGGTGCATCCCAATTGTAGTCTTTCTGCCTCTTTACCTTCTGTGTCTCTGTCACTTCAGTGTTACACAGAAAAAAGGATCTTCACTCGCCCAACCCTGTTAGTTCTTAATATATCCTGTTGATGTAAAAGTACAACTTTGATTCCTATTTTACATACTTACAGGGTTTTATTTTCATTTGTACCACCGCAAACCCTGCATCACATGAACAGGAAGTGCTACAGTGCTTTGCAAACGTATTCCTTCCTCGTGAACATTTTCACATTACAAGAACAAACTTCAAGGTATTTTATTGGGAATTCATGTGAAGGAGGGTATCAAAGTAGTGCATAACTGAGAAGTGGATGGAAAATTATACATGGGTTTTATATCTTGCATTGGACCCTCTTAACTCTGATACCCTTAAATAAAACTTGGTGCAGCTAACTGCCTTAAGCCATGTGGGAGACACAGCAAACATGCTGGTAAGACCAATCGTTTCGAGCCTAGATGCAAACCACTACGTGTGACAGAAAACTAACACTGCACATTAAACACAATCCCCACCATGAACTATAGTGGTGGCAGCATAATGCTGTGGATGGATGGGCTCGTCAGAGGGTGCAAAGACTTCAGGCTGCAGTACCGGTAATGACTTATAATGGCCCAGTCAAAGTTTGGACCTAAATCCAACAAGACTCACTTGAAAATTGATCTTCCCTGAGACTTTCCATCGAGTCAGACTGAGCTTGAACTATTTTGCAAAGAATTTGTAGAAATTTCAGTTTTAAGATGTGCAAAGCGGTAGAGGCATACCCTAAATCGCCTGCAGCTGTAGTTGCAGGAAGAGGTCATTCTACAAAGTATTGACTCCCAGGAGCTGCATACAAATGAACCTTTCTTTCTTTCTTCATACTTTTTGTTGATCCACCACATTCAGTCCAATAAACAACACTAAAGTTTATTTGTAATGTGACAAAGTCCAAGGGGTATAAATACTTTTACAAGCGCTGTGCTGAAAGTTTTCCAAGCCTTAGTATGAGAAGGAGGCACAGGATTGTGGATAAAGGCTAAATTTGTCTCTAATTGAAGCAGTATAAGCAGATGCCTTTTGAATAGAGGAGTTGTAGTCATTGTCTGTTCTCCTAAGGTTGTTTTCAGTGTATTAATCGTGAGTCTAAAAATTAATTGGCCCTAAAAGTCTCCATAAAATCAAATTACAGTGAAGGTAAAACTAGACTAGGCAGATTTGTGGCTTTTTGGGAGTGCGTTCTTTTTCCGTTTCTTTATCTCTTTTCTTCATTTCTTTCTTTCCTCTATCTTTCTTCAGACTGTCTGGGAGGTTTGAATTGAGCCTGTGCAATAATGATCACTCATATCTAGTAGCGTCATCACATGGATACACACAACTACAATCTAATGGCTCTTTTCGCTTAGACACACACACGTCTCCATCACTCTCGCGTTCCTTTTTCCTCTTATCTTGGCTGTCTCTCTCCTTGGCCGTCTCCTTGCTCACACATTGTCGCTGCCACACCGTTGTCTACCCTCCATCCCATCCTTTCAGTCACATTTACCCCATACAAAAAAAAAAAAAAACCTCCCTCCTTCCCCCTCTCTCAGCCGGGATCTGTTCGCACAGAAGCTTCAGAGACACAAAGGGATAATAGATCCCATCTTGACTGAGAAGAGGCACTTGTCTGTATGGGTGTTTAGTCCAGGGGTGTCACCTCCCCCCCCCAAACAAGCTCACTGTGTCGATCTATTTCTCTATTTCTGTCCTTCTGCAGCATCCAGTGAGCGATGGAGTTTTAATGGATTCATGACCGTAATGGCCAATAAAAAACACACTGACCCACTTAACCTTCCTTAAAGTGTTAGCATTTCCCTCTGTGGAGTATGGGTGCATGTTAGTAGGACGGGGAACACATCCGAAGACATATAAAGACTCTCGCTGGCGTGCCCTCCCCAATGTGAGGTTGAATGTCAAGAGAGAGTGTTGGAGATGGAGTAGGAGCAAAAGGGACCAATTTAAGGGCTGTTAATAATCACTCTGTACATACCACCATGGCTGGTGTTTTTGAAAAACCTCCAGAGGGTAAGGGTTTTCACTTCCTGTATGCTGGGACTCTTTGAGGTGGTGGGAGAGCGCCTCATTGGTGACCTTTCTGACATGCAGGGAGGGGGTTAAACGGGAAATTCCAGACCTCTTTTCCTGCCGTTTCCTTTAAGTCAACACCCCCTTTTACTAGCCATGCATTTCTGCAAAAATCATTGTTGATTTATCCATTCGTCTCCGTTTTCTCTTTAATGAAAGACACCTCAGCACATCTGTAAATACATCTTGTCTGTATTTATTATGTACTCTGATATATATGGATCTGTGGATCATTCTTTTACTCTGTTGTTCAGCCTCTCTGATCCCCCTTTTTTAACAAATTATGCTTTTATTCAATGTTATTTAGTTTTGCGGAGATGCAAAAAATTTTTTTTATCAGTCTCTGTGTATTTGACTAATAGCTGTGTGATAAAACAAAAACTACCTACCATTTTGCTGAGCTTTTTTTGTCTGGTGGAAATTTCCCAACCTGAGACCTTGGTCACGCTGTGATTCAGTCTGCAAGTTGCTTTGTGCTGATGTAACATTGTTTTTGCAAAGAAACATGCATATGTAGTTAGTTTTGAAGCTGGATGTGAAATGTTGTGTGCCTTGCACAATTCAGGTATCTGAAGTTGTGTTCAATAAGTGTTTAGGTAGAGAGGGGAGTGAAGGTTTATAAATTGCACATTAGTTTGTCATCCCTGCAGCCACTCTCGACAGGGCAAGTTACTATAGTTACAGAAACAGAGGAATTATCATTAGTCACTACTTGGAAATAGAGGAATAATAGCCTGGCTAGGCCTACAGTTGAGCCCAAAATTATCCATTCCCCCTTTTGGGTTTAGATTTTAATTAAAAGTTTATCTTAAAATGTAACTCTGCCAGGATATGAATCATTTTGGTCATAACGGTTTGTAAAAAATACCAATAATAAAGTTTCCAAGAACCAAGACCGGTATTTCCAATACTGACAGTCATTTCAAAACAGTAAAAACATGACTTTCCTGTTAGTTAAATTTTTTCCATCTAGACAAGAATAAAGCTTTTATCCATTTGTATGTTTGGATGGAGGATACTTTATTTTCCAAGATGGGAAAAGGAGCAGGAGCATTCTGTCTGAGAAGGTTGGAGGTATCTCCTACCAACCATGGCCTCATAAATTCAATATGGCTGCAACTTCTGTTGCAACTTGAAACTGTTTATGGTGGATCTCATTTAATTTTGCACATGCAGAGTACTGTACAAGGTGTGTAAATGAATTCATTGCCTTAGTGTTTGAATAAATTAAAGGCTAATAAATACACTGTTAATAATTTGAGGCTTTAAATGCTGGTTCAACCAGTCTTGTGAGTTCATGCAATGTGGCTGACTTGTTTATGCTTGTATCTGTTCTTTCAGTGAGGCTGTGTTGGATATTTATCGATGTCATTTTCTGGTTTTTACAAGTTGAAGCCTAACCTGAGTGGGAAAACGGACTAATCCACGACTAGGTGCAGAGTACCAAGAGTTTAGGAGCAGATGCATTCAGATTTTGTTGTTGCAGAAGTCAAATGGAAGAAGAGAGGAAATATCCGAAAGATAAGGATCAAAGTTCTTTATCTCTTGAAGGCCTGTAAAGCTTCTTCCTCTTTAGTTTGTTATCAGCAGATGAAGCACGTCTGGAAAGACAGATTAGCATTGAAGGGTCGTAAAATTACACCTCATTTTTAGTTTGAATAACAGGTATCAAACTGTGTGAATGTTTATCTGGAGAAATCAGCCACTGTGTCAACTACCTATCCTTCCCAGCGAAATACTTTTCATAGTGCACAGCCTGTTTGCGGTGCAGTGACCCAACGCCGCCAGAACCCCCCTCCCCAAGCTGCACACATACACACAGAGGCTTCTGTCTTCACTCAGACCAGGATCTGGCCTCCTGCACACGCTCATAGTCTTATGACAGGGCATGACTTTGGCTGACTGGATGTATGACTCGCCGAAATGTGTTTGTGAGAAAGCGATGGAACTAACCAGTTCTCATGTGGTGGTGTATAGGTTCTTTTGAGCTGGCACTTTGTCTTTTGCAATTTGTTGTGGCAACAAGCAGCTCAGACTTGCTCTTTTTGACCTGTGGGACACACAGGCAGGAAAACATGAGACACTTGTACCATACCGTTCCTTGAAAATATGCAGCTCTCTCTTAGAGATCTCCACCTTTTTTCACTAAAGCTGCAAACATCATTGCATTTTCAGCTGGGTTTTTAAGAGACCAATCCAAAGAAGCAAATAACTGTGAAGTAGAAGGAAGCGATACGTGGTTTTCACATTTTTTTCCAAATTAAAGTATTGATTGTGTAGCATTGCGGTGGCAGCATCATGCTGTGGGAATGCTGTTCCTCAACAGGTACAGGGAATCTGGTCAGAGTTGATCGAAGATGGATGGAGCTAAATACAGGACAGCTGTTGGCGGTTGAGACTCGGGTGGAAATTCACAATCCAGCAGAACAGCGACCCTGAACATACAGCCAGAGATACGGTTAAGGGGTTTAAATTAGGGCTAAACATTAAACAGCTAATTTATTATCATCAGTGTATCGTCAGTATCACAAAGAACTGCTTTGACAGCAATACATATTTGCTAATTATATAAATGCAATGCATTCCTGCTCTCTATAGCAGTAATGTATTCGGTGATGTCTGTTTAAAGAAGTAGAAAATGTTTCAAGAGGGCATTATGGTATTTTCCTAAAGCCATTAAGAAACTTTATTGCCCTGAAACGAGGTTGTGTAAATGTCTGCGTAGCAGCTGGAAGTTTTTTAATAAAAGCATTTTGCTGGAATGGAAATAATATTTTAAATTTTTTGCTGTGATCTGCATAGACTAACCAGTATCTGGGATGTTTACAAAGACAAACTCACTCTAAACTTTATTATTTATTTTTTTATTTTCATAAATCATTTTGACATGGCGACACTCACCAACATCAGCTCCCGTTTTCCTGATATTGATATGCCTGCGTTGCGACAGCCCAGTCAAAGTTCAGACCGAAATTTACTGATAAAACGGAGAAAACTGATATTGAAAGGTGCTCTCCATTTAATCTGCCCTTGAGCTATTTTGCAAAGAATGGACAAAACGTTTAGCTGCCGAGAAAGGCGGTTCACTTCACAGTGTTGGTTTATCACAGGGAGTCTAATGAAATACAGCGAATGTTGTATTTTGCAGCATTCCAAAATGTGATAAAGTTCGAGGTATCTAAATATATTCGCAGGGCACCGTTCAACTCTGATACAGAGCTGGTTTTGCATGCACCTGACTCTGGGAAGGAAGCATCCATAAAAAGAGCTGTAATTCCCTTTACTGCACCTGTACTTCAAACATGCTCTTGGACACACCAGTGTGCACTGCATGCTTTGCAGCTGTGCTTTGTTATCAGGACCTGTGGCCCCTCCCTGCAGTTTGCAGCTTTATTGAACCCTCTATCTGATCAACCGTCTCTGGATCTTGACAGTAAAACACAACTCGGCTTTGTGCGGTATTCCTCTGAAACATGGAGGCGGGAGGGAGGGGAGGGGAGGGGGCAATGGTAGACGCTGAAGGCAGGAAAAGGGGCAGATTTCTGAAGAAGTTGGTAGTTAGGGAGATTTAGCGATGCGCATGAGGCAAAGGGGAAAGGAGTTTAACTTTAGTTTCGATGAAGGAGGAGATGGGAGTTTGGGGGCTGGGCTGGTCAGAGAGGAAAGTAAAGGAGAAATTACCAAGGAAGGGTTGCACAAAGAGAGGCAGGGTGAGAGGGGGAAAGCTCGAGGGCAAGGAGAGGGAGGGAACAGAAAAATGGAAGGGCGAAAGAAGTGCAGATTCAAAGAGAGGAGGAGACAGACAAAACATGAGAGAGTGTAGAACACAGAGGGGAAAATGGGTCCGATTTGATTTGATCGTTAGTTAGATCATGATTTCTACCTGCTAAGGTGTAAAAGGGGTTTGAGATCTGCGCAAGATCTGACACGCTGCTTCAGAGGTCAAGTCTGCTTTATGCAAATCCTGACCAACAATCGTCCAAAGCTACACGTGGTCTCAGCTGAACAGGATCTAAGCACAAAATCAAAAAATAAAACAAGGAAAAAGATCAAAGTAGGTGAGAATAGAAGAGAAAAGGGAGTCTGTGTGTTTTAGCTGCAGCGCTGCATTAAGAGACTGCTGGCAGCAGATTTTGACACACAGCAGTTTACTGCAACCCCACACACACCCACAGCCACACACACAGAGTGGTGATGCAGCAGTAGTTAGTGATGCTATCATCAGATCCTGGATTGGGACAAAGATATACAGAACGTCATTTACGCAGCTTAGTAGAGCAATGATAAAAAAAACCTGATCAAAACAGGGATTTGTTGGACCCTGACTGTAAAAACCTGCTCTGGTCCCCTGAGACCAGTGTTTCTAACACCCAGATATGTCCACCCGCTGTACCCTAACTCACACATATATCCACCAAGGATCGATGGTGCACTGGTCCTGCAGTAGAAACAACTTTGAAATGACTCTTTTCCATTATACAGCTGACTGGAAGCATGTTTTCTTCTGTCTTCAGCGCCACTTTTCCTAAGATTTCCGCACAGTTGCTGTTTATTGGATACAGCACAGTCGACTGCTGTTGGCCTCAAGGGAGCAGCTTTCTTCTTCCTGAAGGACCTATAACATCTTAAAGGAAGAGTTCTTGATTCAGAATAGTTTAAAGGATGCATTCAGTGAAAAAGTCAAATATTAGCACAATATATAAATTACCTTGCAAAATTTTCATACTCTTTGAACCTTTACACATAATGTCAAGTTACAACCACAAACTCCTTCCTTTCAGGATTGCTGTGTCTTTAGCTATTTCCATCCTCCCAGTTTCCCTTTCCCAGCTGAGCAAAAGCCTCCCCACAGCATAATGCTGCCACCACCATGTCTTGAGGTAGGGATGATGTTTTCAGGGTTGTGTGAAGGTCATGTTTGATTTATGTCTCATCTGAGCACCTTCCACGCGTGTCTCCTATGTGGGTTGTGGCAAACTGCAAATGGGACTTTATGTGGCTTTATTTTTCAAGGCAATCAGTCTTTAATGCTTTAATTAGTGCACAAAATAACATGTTTCCTCGTGTATCTTTCTAAACTTTATTTGAAACTGTGTTATTTATTTTACAAAAAATAATTGCCTTCACCATGCTGATTTGATGGTGTGGAAAGGACACTCCTTGCCTGACTTGCTAATTAGCCTGTTCTTGTATGCATTTCTGGATTCGCGGATTTTTGCATTATTGATTTCTTATTCCTAGTGGCCTTCGTGTCTCCACTCTTTGTTTTTTTCCCTCTCATTCGTCTCAGGAATGCCTAGAATGTGCTTATCTGTGCCCATGCAAACACAAGGGCGAGCCAGCAGGAGCGGTCGAGTTTCTTTGCAGATCCCAGGCAGACACACTGCACCAAAACGGGATTCCAGACAGCCTGCAACCAGAACCAGTTCCTTATTGTTACTGTTAAGTCCCCTAAAAGGGCCGGTAATGCCATTATTTGGCCAAATATGAGTTAAGCGGGAAGTAAAGCGTGGCTGTGAAAGAATAACAGGCTACAGAGCAAAATTACTATAAACTATTTTACTTTGGGCTATTTTCTTTGAGTTTCTTGTCCACGCTGCAGCAGTTTTAGTCACACAAATGCTTCCATAATGCATAGAGAAAGAAAATATCAATGGGTTTGGAGTGCCCCATATACGGAGGCTCTTCATCCTTCATACAGGGTTAGACATGCAGCAAAAGATTCTCAGGTCAGGACTGGAAAGCAGATCATATAACCAGAACCATGCGTCTGCATCACAGCGTTGCTCACATCACGTCCTTCTGCTTGGACTTAAAACTTAAGCTGCCTTTTGAGTGAAAAGATCATGTAGTGACAGTTTGGAAAAATCAGCATGGTGAAGCAAAGAAGTATTTGTGTTGGATTTTGTACAGCAGCCTGTGATGTCCTTGTAGTTGGCCTCTTTAAAGATAGACGGACAGTGCTGTTCTTTTATTTTTTATTTTTTTTGTAGCACTAGTGGCCTTTATTTCGCAGTGTAGAGACAGGGAATGGGCGGAGAGAGAAGGGTGGAAGACATACAGCAAATGTCCCAGGTTCGGGAATTGAACCCAGGACGCCTGCTTTGAGAACTCATATGTGGCGAGCACGCGCTACCTCTACACGACATCCAACAGTGCTGGTGTCATCTTAGTTTTGTTAGTGAAGCCAGTGCCTAATTTCAACGTGTGTACAATAAATGTATAGTATATATAAGTAATCTGTGTGTGTTGATGTATAAGGTTGCTGGTTTGAATCTTGGCTCAGGCCTTTTCTGTGTGGTTTAGCGTGCTCCCCACAGCAGCTCTCTCTGTCTGACATCTATGACGGTCGAGCCCTGATCACCAACTCTAAGGAGTTTGTGCTTCTCCCCTCCGGTCGACCATTCAGGCTCCAGAGACCCAAAAGTAACTCTTCCTTTTCACCTTCAGCAATTAAGATGATCAGTCTACACTAGGTACTTAACTGATGATTTTCTGCACTCACTGAAGCATTTTAACTCGTTTTAGTGATAGTTACTATTGTTGTGATTTTTCTATAAGAATGTTGGCTATTTCTCAAAGCAAATTTCCGCACTGAGAGACAATAAAAATGATTACGACTCTAAAAGTTGTTATCTGAAGATCATAGCTCAGTAAATAAGCTTAATGCTTTTATTATGAAGACCTGCTTTGATCCATTCAGCCCATTGTTGAGCCCAACATATTATGCTCATGTCGTGACACTTTATGTAGCCTCCATTAACGCTCTCCTAAAGGACAGATTTCTTCTATTTTTAAGTTTGACGTTTATAAATCATCTTCAAGAAGGGTTTTATTAGACTGAGCTCTGGGTAGAGTTTTTGACATTTATAAGATTTGGGGTAAATTACTTCAGGTATATTGTTGACTGAGAGGGTCACACACCCTCAATACAAAAAGCACCAGTAAACATGTTTGTACTCGTAGTCATACTCGTAGTCATACTCGTCGTCTTCCGCTTCATCATGGACCGGGTCGTGGGGGCAGCAGATTCAATAGACACCCCCAGACGTCCCTCTCCCCAGACACAACCTCCAGCTCCTCCGGGGGGAGCCGAGTGACATAGTCCCTCCAGCGTGTCCTGGGCCGTCCCCTGGGCCTCCTCCTGGTGGGACGTGCCTGAAACACCTCCCGAGGAAGGCGTCCCGGAGGCATTCGGTATAGATGCCCGAGCCACCTCAACTGGCTCCTCTCAATGTGGAGGAGCAGCGGCTCTACTCCGAGCTCCTCCCAGATGGCCGAGCTCCTCACCCTATATCTAAGGGAGTGCCCGGCCACCCTACTGAGGAAGCTCATTTCAGCCGCTTGTGTCCGGGATCTTTCAGTCATAAAGTTCATGGCCATAGGTGAGGGTAGTGACACCTTCATGAGGACCATACAATCGAGGCACGTGACGTCGCCCGATACGGCAGAGCCGGGGTCCCACCCTGGAGCCAGGCCTGGGGTCGGGACTCGTCGGACAGCGCCTGGTGGCTGGGGTGCTCCTCGCGGGACCCGGGAAGACCCGGCTGGGCCAAGCCTGAATGAGAGACAGGTGCCATCCCCCAGTGGGCCCACCACCTGCAGGGGGAACCATGAGGGACCGGTGCAAAGAGGATTAGGCAGCGGACGAGGGTGGAGACCTCGGTGGCCCGATTTCCTGATGCTAAACATGTTTGTGTTTATGACTATTAAGGGCATAACTCTTCTAAAATAAAAGCAAATGCTCATCAAAGATCTTATTAAACTGATAGCCTTGTTCTCCAGTCGTCAGTCTTTGCATCTTTTAAACAGCCACACAGACATGCATCCAGACACAGTTTATTGCGTGTTTCACTGGTCCAGACAGCCTGCCTGTAGACGCACAGTAGTAGCCATTGATATCTCCACACAATGCATCCTCAGAGGCAAACACATGCAGCCACAATGCTGCCACTACCGTACACGCTGCTTCATGTATGCCTGTGCATAAAATCACTCTGACAAGGAGCAGACAAAAGGCTGGACTGTTGGCTGTGATTATGCTCACACTGCGTTCACCCTCGCAGGTCTAAATGAATTTCCTCGCATCGCCGCAGAGGACAATGAGTCTTGTTTGAACTACAGTGCTTGGTCTCATGCTCTCACACAACTGATTTGCTGGTTATACTGAGAACCCTTTTTCTGTCTTTAAAAAAAACAACAAAAAAAAAACAACATCATACGATACTTGTATTTTACAGTGTGACTGAAACTGAACAGATTTTTCTCTTCTCTCTCTTTGTTCTCTACGCGGCACAGGCTCACGCTGTTCTCACCTTCCTCGTCTGATTCTGGGTGTTAATTTACAGCAGGAAGGCGGCACAGGCTCTGAGTAATGATTAACATCAGCCTTTCCTTTGTGGCTTCAGTCACAAGAGGAAAAAAAAGTATCTTTCTTGGCTAAATATTATCCATTACTGCTTTTTATTTGTGCTTTATGGTGTGGTTACACAATGCGGCTTTGTCCAGCTTTGGCTTTGGAGCGGCTCTGAGGTATATGGATCTTTTTTTTTTTTCTGGTATGTCTGCGTGTTAAGAGAGTCATTGTAAAGATCCATTGAAGTCCAAGTGTAGATTAGCTTTTAACGATGGCTAAATTTGCCTCAGTTTGGTATGTTAAACATCCATGTTAAGATGCATTACCTCCCCACACTGACTAGAAACAGGTTTCGCAAACGTAGATTTATTTGAAATAAAAAGCTGACATTTGCAAGAAACAACTGTTAGGACTGTTCCATTTTAGATTCTGTCCTTCCAAATATAACGAATAAACAGAGCAAGCAAGAGCAAGCAGAAGGATCAAATACCAACAGAAACAAGGCTGTTTAGCAGCTTATCTTATATGTATCTCCAGTCTTGAGGAGAGGCTTGACCTGATAACTACCATCCCTATAGTCAGGCATGGCAGACAAAAATATATCATTCATTCTGAGGTTATAATGTCACATCCTATTTCCTTCTTCACAGGTGCTGCTCTAACAATGGCTAACAGGATACTGTAGCTCCTATACTGTGTGAGAGCAGCAAAAACAGTGTTACAGGTGCAAAGTTCGTCAATGCGTCAGTTTCCCTTGCATCTCTGATGCAGCAGATCTGAAACTTTGCTGTTTTCAGTTTTGGACTTGAATGTTGCCCTAAACAGTAAGCCCTACAGCCCAGTTAGCCTGTAAAGCCTGCAACTACAGCTTAGTCATTTCTCTTGGTCTGTCCATACAATGGAAGTACATTCTGGTACTGCCTGATTCCTCTTTGCTTGGGTTAGTTTCCAGAGTAATATTCAGCATTTCATTTATTAGGTTTTAATTTAGTATTCAGGATTAATCATAAAATAGAGAACATTAAGAACATCCCTGAGCTTCCTCTTCATGAGACAGTCCTACAACAAAAGAGTGTCTTCAGTCAGAGGCTTGTTCAGATCCTCTTGAAGACAGACTTCTACAGGAGATCCTTCCCACCCACCTATCACCATCTATAACGGTTCTATAAAGAAACTTTAATATTCTGAGTTACTACATACAGTTCCCCTTTGGGGTTAAAAAACAATTTTTGAGAATGAATTAAAACACCACAGTTGATCACTTCATGACATGACAGATGTGCAGTCTGGTCTTACAACATTTATTAAACTTCTTTCATGTTTAGTCTTTTTTGTTATATTGTTACTGATTTAAGATTGATGTTGCATTATCAGATAGTAAGAATAATTTGGTCCCAATATCTACTACATAACTCCTGTTGTCATTCACACAAGGGATGGTTGAAATGGACTTCCCCATAAACAAATAGGATATTTCACTACAACAGTTGCAACTGTGCTGCTAAACAGCACACAGTGATCGCATTTAGTCATATTTTAAAATGTAAACACAGCATCTATTGATGTTCTCATTGAACCTGCTGTGGAAAAATGTCCAAACGTCAAATATGGCGATCCCAGTCATCCTTCATTTTCAGACCTCAGTTAGAGTTTATCATTATTATCACAGGGTGACTTACAATCATTTTGTTGTCTATGTTGACAATAGACAGTAGTAAAATAGCGATGAACATTAGTAATAAACATTTTATAACTGCGGCTATAACCATGTTTCATATGTAGGGCAGCTGGGAATGGGCTATTATCGTCTCTTTTATTATAGTAAAGTTTTTGTTATCGTCAGAAGAATTTTGATTCATTGGGAAAACGCTAAACTTCCCATAAAGTTAATTTATTGTTAGGATTGTTACTTTTACTATTGTCTTCCACTACTGGTTTCATAAGAACAGCAAAATATATCAATATTTTTGAAATCTGAATAAAATGCAGGTATTGTGTGCTGTTTAGCAATACAATTTGTACTTCTTATTGTAACTGATGTCCTGAAGTAATCTATTCAATAATTGGTAAGTTGTTCTTTGTTGATTTGTTGTTTTGTTTTGTTTTTTCTTAGAGCAGTATTAGTGTTTGTGGGGCAGAGAGGACGGGGACATGCAGTGCCTCCATACACTTTTTAAATACTTATGGTTATCGCAGTAAATTCCACAAACTATCACTATATACTTTTAAGTCATTGCCACCCTTCCCTAATGGCAACCATATTTGATTTTAAGGTTGTGGCTGGTTGTTTCAACTTGAATTAATAATTTGGACGTTGCAGTTGATGTTTCTGACTTGGTTATATTCGGTCATCAACTGTAACTCTTATTAGTCGGCTTTGCTCTGATTTTAAGTGTTGCCTTCATCAAATGTTTTACCTCCACTCAGGTCCTCAACGCACAGAAGGCTGGATATAAGGCAGCCATTGTTCACAATGTGGACTCTGATGAATTAATCAGCATGGGATCCAACGACTGTAAGTTCATACGCTGTTTCACCCATGGTACGCTAATACTGAATATTCAGCATGTCTTCACCAGGGTAATGCTTAAAACAAGGCTGCTGAGTTTACACACGGAGTGTAACGCCACTTTAAGAGATTTTACTCTGTTATTTTGAAGCAGGAGATGTGTCTGTGTGCCATTATCAAAGCGATTCTTACTGTGACTGACCATTGCACTTGGCTTTTAAATACGGTAATTATTTTAACGTTTCTGAAACAGTAGCAAAGACAAAACTGGTTTTATTCTTCACTCATCACCTGAACTGAAGCACAACAGTTCAAATAAACAGATGAGGCTTCATCCATTTCACCGATTTTATTGTGTCTGTTGATTAGTTTGGAGAATAAATCACAACAAAGAAAACTGTTTTAACGCAACGTACAGAATGACATTTTGAGATGATCTAAAAAGCTGCTATTTAATGAAAGGTTAAAAAAATGCAAATATAACTGAAAACCGTTTTTCTGTCAACACTGCTTTCCTTTTTGCCTTTAATGATTTCTCACATAACAAATGTTTTCTTTTTCTGTTTTTTAGTGGATTTCCTGAAGCAGATAGTCATTCCCTCGGTATTTGTGAGCGAGCTGACCGCCAATACTCTCAGAGACGATTACATGTACGACAAAGGGTGAGTCTGAACCGCTTTAGCTTCTCTCACTGCTCCCTGAACATTTTTCTGTTTGCACATCCTTAGCTCACCAGCTACATCTTTAATTTGATGCTAACTTATACAACAATATCTGAACCTCACTATGAAACATTTCAAGTCTTGCGAGACGAGTCAAGCTGGAGAACAGAAGCTGAGGAAGTCCTCACTGAATTATGTGAAGTGATATATGAAGTGAATATGTCGATGTGAACAGCTCCAATGAGAAAACAAGCCTAAATGCTGCTGCCATAATGTAGCTTAGACACACAGTATAATAGGTTTATGTTGTTCATGTTTTTTGCACCTGACGCTCTGCCTGTTCCGCCAGAGGACACTTGGTCCTGATCCCAGACTTCAGCCTGCCTCTGGAATACTACCTGATCCCCTTCCTCATCATAGTGGGAATCTGCCTCATCCTCATTGTTGTTTTCATGGTGGGTTTTCTTCAGTAAAACTTCTATTTCAAAACAAATTTTACTTCCATTGAAGTGTGCTTTGAGGTCTACAATAAAAATAAGATTGGCCAAAGTCCGGTTTCCAAGCTCAATATAATGTATTTCTGTTTCATTTAAAAGGTGATCCTTGGAGAATTTAGTGCCTAATTTCCGAACTCCGGCTCTTGTAAAGCTTTGACCTGCTGATATTGATTCAAGCCCACTCTGCTTTCTGTTCTAGAGCTGTTCTATAAAAAGATGTAGGCACAGTATTCACAAATAATAGCTCCAGCCTTTTAGCTGTGAGTGAGTTATTAATTATTCTGATTCTGGTCACCAGCTAATTCCTCGGTGCATTTCAAGTGATGCATTGGTCTTACCTTCTTATTTCAAAGGTTTTAAAGGATTTTCTCTTCCCCCTGAAACTAGATCACCAAGTTTGTCCAGGATCGCCGCAGAGCTCGGAGGAGCCGTCTGCAGAAGGATCAGCTGAAGAAGCTTCCCATCCACAAGTTTAAGAAAGGTAAGAAGGTAGCCTCAAACACCATCGATCCTAGTGAGAATAACATGATATAAATATCCACAAAACCTGTGTGGCATTGCCTATTGAAACCAAAAACATGATACATGGAGGAAAGATTGTTTTTCTCTTTGAGGAATGTCTCTAACTTCCTGACAATAACTCCTTGCCAACCCTCAACAATCCACTTTATATAGAAACCTTTCTCTGCAACTATTCACAGAAAAACATACTGGTTAGCTTGGTACCGACTCCAGCCCTCGACTCTTTAACATTCAGTACTAATTCTGTTTCCTCTGCTCCTCTGGTGCTTTTCCTCACGTGATCCAAACCAGAATGGAAATACCATCGATTCACTTGAATGGCACATCCTTCCTCACCGGAGCACCTTGGAGTTAATTGGATTAATGTGGGCTTGATTTTTCCATGAAGCCCACCGCTGCAGATTAGAGCTAGTCTCTGTTAAAACTGGACACATGACTGCTGATTTGGAATGCGGTTTTAAAAGTTCTGGGTTTTTTTGTGCAGTTTGAGTTGGTTTTATTATAAAGACATAATGAAGAAGTAAGGAAGATGTAATAAAGTGATTTCTGCATCTAAGTGCAGCTTCTCCTGGGATTTTATTAGACACCACCACCTCTGGCTTTGAAATAAAGTATAAAGTGTAACTGGCTTTCCTTTTTGTGGCTGTACATGTAGAGGTTTTCCCTGCTTGCTGCATTTCCCACTGCGGCTCTGTTTTGCAGACTGGAGAGCAGTGACTCCAGTCAGCTGTGCTGGGAAAGCACCAGGGGAGCTTTGGAGAAAATAGGTGGTGCATAATAAGTACCCCCCGCCTGCTGCAAAGCTTTAAGTGAAGGACCTGATTGAGCCGAGCCACTACTACCCGCCCAGAGAGCACAGACGCACGTGCAGCAGCGAACCAGCTGGAAGCGATGAGTGTTGCTCACATTACCCACGTCATGGCTGTGTCTACGAGTGGTCGGACGCTGGGTTTCCACGGTCAGCTTTGTAGGGAGTCCTGATGTCCAGGAAAAAGCCTCTGGGGTTGTTGTTTGCACTTCCTGCCAGCTGAGTCTGAGCATTTGGCTGCAAAGGAAGGGGATGCCAAATCTTTGCCTAATCACTTTTTAAGCTCGTTCTTTGGAGCGATGCTAGCTTTGCACGAAACCAATTGCTCTGATTTAAGTTTTCTTAGAGCAAGGGTGTCTAAAGTGCGTCCGGGGGGCCATTTGTGGCCCTCCGAACGGTTATGTTATAGAATATAGAAGAATAGAGCTAATCTGGCCTGCAAGCACAGGCGGTTGATTAAAAATACTTTTTTTTATTTATGAAATTACACTACTTTGGTTCATTAAAATCCTGCACGTTTAGTGTATTATTAAGCCGATAAAAATAAAAAATAGCAAGAAATTTATTTTCCATTTTAATAATTTTTTATTATTCTCTCAGACCCCACTGTCTTAGGAGGTATAATGTCAGGCTGTGCTCCTGCAGGTCAGAGGAAGATGTCCCACCCAGCATCCACTGGTTTTAGGATCCTTGTTTCTGTAGATTAGAATCGCAAAGTTAATCAAAGAGCCGTCTTTTATAGGATATTTTTATTTACTGCACTTTCTGCTGCTCCTGTTGTCTTCCTACACTTTTTGGCCTTCTTGCCTAAACTTTAGTGAGAAACAACAGTGTGTCAGCTTGCATATGTTCAGCAGAGAGTGGGGAGGACGCCTCAGCTTCAGCTGCAGCAGACAACGCTCAGCTCAGACTCTGTGGGAGTGTTGATGTTGCTTTTGCATTTATTTGGTTTTGTTGTGATATTGAAATTAGGTTAAAATTACAGAATGCACTCTGCTAAGATTCAGTCAACATGTTTCCTGTTGAAGTCATCATGCAAATATATTAAATAAGGTGAAGTTTCCAAATTGAAACTAAATAGCTGCTTCCTTCAGCTCCCCCACAGCTTTTTCCTGTTTGTGCCAGTGTCAGTTTTTTGTTATCAGTATCTGCAGCTGTTAAAAACTAAAGATGCATGGCTGGCACGTGGCGCAGCGGGAGGCATTTCTTTCCTCAATGCAGCCGTACACGGTTTGAATCCGGCGCCTTTTCTGCATGTCTTCCCCCCTCTTCTCCCTGCCTATTTCCAGTCTGAATACTGTGAATGAGGGCTACTAAAATCACACAAAAATAAAAATCACAATATTTGAAGATAAGAAAAAGAAGAGAAAGAGAAAAATAAGCACCAATCAGGCTTTTACGAGTAAATGCTCGTTTCTGGCTTTGCTCCAGGTCTGACCTGCTGATTCCAATTGAGAAAGGTTCAGATATATCTTTTTAATTCAAGGGGCTTCAACGTATAACAGAATGAAAAATGGGTTGGAGATTCTTAGATGGAGTTAGTAATTTTGAGTTCAACACAAGATAAAGGGATAACAAGTTTATCCCCATTTCTGCATCCAAGCAAACCCTCAGCCAATCAACCTTTCCGATCCAAAAAGCCATTTTTTCCTCTCTGTTCTGTTTCATAAAATTTGCCCAGAGCTGCAAAAGCTCCATTTTCCTTGACAAAAACTTGTATAAATACATTTCAAAAGAGTTTTTGTTAAATTTTCAACGAAAAGCATAATTGTATTTACATCTTTTAGGGTTTAGAATAAAGAGAAACATCAAACTTTAACAAAAAGAAAAAAAACATTGTTTTTGAATGGGACGTTGCTTATTGCTAAAAGAAATGCATGTAGTGTGCAACGTAATGACAAAAAAGAGGTAAATAAATAAGTCCTTGTACCATTTGTGTCATTGTGTTATGTCAATTCTGTTTAGTCATTGCCTGAAAACACAGAAAACTGCTGCGACTTGCCTTTTTGTTACCTTTAGATCAGCTTTAGATAACTTTATGTCTTATACATAAAGTCTGGGCCAAAATTAGAGAGCTGCAGTGGAAGATCTGCGCCGTGGCTCTGAAGCCACGAGTTTGCGGACGCCTTGCCTTAACCTTTCGTCTGATTTCTGTTAAGCTCCTCAAAGAACATGCTGCTGGTTGTTTTAAGATGGAAAATGACGGAAGTTCTTAGATTTGCTGCATTTGATGAAAAAAAAACATCCAGATTTTCCAGTATTTGACCTGCCGGCCATTTATCAGAGACTATGCATGAAAATTGAAGGACTCTGATCCCTGGATGATTTATTGGTGCGTGTCTGTCAAAACCACCTGACATGCATGTTGCACTTTCGAACATTAAATCACTAAATCAAAATTATCACCATTTCTAGTCAACAAGCCTGGAGAGTTCTGAAATGTAGCGTTTTGTAACGTTCTTTGTGAACAACGGAAGATGTTTTTATAAACTGCTGCTGCTGGCAGGGTTCCTTCCTGCTGATGAACACTTCTACCCACCTTCACAGTTGTTCACACATTTCTTGCATCATAAACTGACTTCGTTTTTAAGGACGCACGATTTCTGGTTTCCTTCCAGGTCCGACTTGCCAGCTATGTTTTTATTTTTTTTAAGGACGCAAAAGAGAAAAAGCGATGTCCTGGAGTTTTTTGGTTTTTCTTATAGAGGTTGACGTTTTGAATCCAGAAGCAAAAAGTGCATCAAGGTAAAAAGCTGATGGTAAAATCTGCATGTTAAGTATGTGACCTGCTAATCAGGGGAAAATAGGCCGATTCCAAAATCTCTGGCCGCATAAATTGTGCGTCTCTAGTTTCATTACTTCTAAAATCCCTTTTTTATGAGTATATCATTCATTTATAAAGATTAGACAGTGGGCAGCATCCAACTTGTATGTATGTAAACAGAGGACCTCAGGCGGACATGAGTAGCAGACCAACAAACACAGAGAGGGTCTTTCTGTAATGAGAATACACAATGTCTTAATGGAAACCACGCCACCCATGTAATTAGCACACAATACCAGTTTGAGCAGCATCCTGCAACAGAGGATCTGTGTCAGTGTGTGCAGGATTATGTAACAGCAGCTGCCCTGGCTATCAGAGTAGGCTGCTGCTCTGCCGTTAGGTTGACTTGTACTCTGGGTTTATTACCGAGCCTTACATCATTCTCACTGGCTGGTTTTGGTTGTACGGAGTGGCAGACATGGCCAGCTGCTGTCAGAACTGAGAATAGAACTGAGAACGTTCAAGAATGACAGAATCTGGACTGTTCCTGTGATCCCTCCTTGGTTATGATGACTCACTCCATGCCTCTCTGCAGCCTTCTGCATCTGAACAGTGGGAAGAGATCTGAAACACACTCACAGAGAGAGCAGCGCAGCTGCAGTGTGTCTGCAGGCCTGTATGTGTGTGGAGCATGTTGATGTCAGTTCAGAGGAGCTCTCTCTGTCTCTCCGGCCTCAGTGCCAGTCGGCCCGGCCCGGTCTGGTTGGTTCCAGCTGTGGCGCGCTGGAGATGTTTTTTTTTTTCCTCCATACAAATTTTTTCCGTCACACTCGCTTTTATTCGCTCGCTCTGACTCCCTCAGACACATTCATCGCTCATCCCAAGTTCAGTAGGCCAGCGCGGCTCCTTTGAGAGCCGGGAATGCTGACGTTCTGGACGATTAATGAAGAAGAAGAGGAAAGAGGAGCTACACAAGCTCCTAGAGCCTTTTCAAACATGATCTCCAAATGTTGAATGCAAGGGCCTCCCAGCGACTGACAAAAAACTAAATATAAACCCTGATCTCTTTAGGTTACATAAAACATACACTAGTGGCTACATTTAGTGGCTCCCATGGGAAACGTGTGTAAAATGTCTTGACATAAATGTATCTGTTTATGCTGTAGCATAACACACACTGAAAAAAAATCAGTCTTTAATTTGACTACATTTATGCAGAGGGGGAAAAAATCCCAGTTTAAAAAAAATAGTTCTCCCAGTCGTCATCTTCCGCTTATTCGGGACCTGGTCATGGGGGCAGCAGTCCAAGCAGAGACACCCAGACTTCCCTCTCCCATAAACACCTTGTCGAGCTCTTCTGGGGAGAGCCCAAGGCGTTCCCAGGCCAGCTGAGAGACATAGTCCCTCCAGCGTCTCCTGGGCCTCCTTCCGGTGGGACGTACCTGAAACACCTCCTTCAAATGCCTGAGCCACCTTAACCAACTCTTTCTCTCGATGTGGAGGAGCAGCGGCTCTACTCCGAGCTTCTCACCCTATCTCTAAGGAAGTGCCCGGCCAACCTGAGGAGGAAGCTCATTTCAGCCGCTTGTATCCGGGTTCTCGTTCTTTGGGTCATGACCCAGAGGTCATGACTATAGTTGAGGGTAGGAACGTAGACAGACCGGTAAATTGAACGCTTCGCCTTAGAGCTCAGCTCTCTCTTCACAACGGACCGGCGCAGTGTCTGCATTACTGCGGTGGCCACACCGATCCGTCTGTTGATCTCTCTCCATTCTCCCCTCACTCGTGAACAAGACCCTGGGTTACTTGAACTCCTCCACTGTAGGCAGGAGAGGGCAAGGCAACCATATATATTTAATCACTGGTGCCACAATAATCAGTACCTCTCTTTTAATACTTTGTAAAAAAAAAAGAAAAGCTGATTTGGTGTCTGGTTATTTGTTGTAGTTTATTCTCATTTCTTTAAAATATTCTGCTGTTTCAAAGAATCTGACACCATGCTCCTTAACACGGTTCCCAGGACCTTTAACAGTGGAAAAAATCCCACAGGATCACAGATCCTCCACTGTACTTAACAGTGGGCATGAGCTGCTTTTCCTCTCATTTATCCTTTGTTTCAAACCAAACCCTCCTGAAGTGTTGGGCCCAAAAAAGCTCAATGCAAGACACACGCTTCCAGTTAAAGTTGCAGTTTCAGTTGTTTAAACTTTTTAAATTATTGCTGATAATGAGTAGCTATTTTCTTGTACCCATTTCCTGAATTGTGAGGATCCACATGCGATGTTCTGTGCTACTGCAAAATAGGAGAAAATTATTTAAATGATTTTTACTCTTTTTAGCACTCCAGTTAAAGAGCAGACACTGTATTAAATACATACTGTAGGTTAAATGTGTATTCATGCTGCTGTTGATTTCATCTGTCGCTCATGTGCAAACAGAACCTCGGCTCACACCTAAGGGTAGACGCACTAAAAGCTCAGACGGTCCTCTAGAATCAGTCTAAGTAGGGCATGAATTATGATCTGCTGCTCTGCAGGTTTGTCACTGAGACGAGTCACGTCATTTTTAGGCTTTTAAAAGCTTCAGGTTTCATATTCATCTTTAGAACTTGTCAAAACAGAAGAAAGTGTCCTGATGGCCCATATTTAAATGATAAAGAGCCCTGTTTGGTAACTCCTCCGCATTCAGGGTTCAGAAAGCCACTGAGGAATTTTTTCCTGCTTCTCTCAGAATAGCTACGTTATTGCTACAGATCAGCAGTTCCTGAGTGTATTCTGGACCCACGCCTGCATTAATACCGTCTCCCATTCACCCTGAATGCCCATCCCTGTTGGAGAGAAGGAAGATTTGCTAAAGAAGAGAGGTTCTTTTTATGTTTGAAACATAAAAAAGCGGAGGTGAAAGTGTAAAGAGGAAGAAGGACCTGGGCATGTTGCCTTTAGCTGTTGATGCTTAGAGAGAAAAGAAAGAGGGGAGGAGGTTTAGATGCGACTCCCCTTCCTTATATGGTCACATGCAGCCCTGGCACGAACAGAAAGTCCAGTCAGGAAAAACAAACTCTTTTAAAGCTTTCATAAACACGCAGACCCACAGCCCTCCATCCTCCAGCAGGGGAGCGAAGGGAAAGGGAAAAACGAAGAGGAACTCTGTGGAATCTAAACGGGAATATGCAGATAAATTCCTGAACTTTAAGCGCACAGAGACTTCCGCCACTTATTACATCAGAGGCTGCTCAGCCTGCTCGCTGTGGACTGGTCTGGATGGGTGGGACGGACGGGTGGGATCAGGGACATATTTGGATAAAGAATGGAAGGAAATCCAACTTGTGAGGAAGCAGTTTCTAATTGCCCGGCGCATCATGGATCTGCCTGACCTCAGCAACCTTCAAGCCTTTTCATCTCCTGCAGAGGATGTTTACAGGGTCCCATTACCTTTTTTCACTTTTTGTCATGTTAAATTTCCAAACTCTAATGTATTCTATGTGACAGAGTCACAGAAACTGGGACAAGTTTCATGGAAGTGCATGAAAGTGATTGATGGATTTTATTACTTTTACTGATGGCGACTATTTTTAACATTAAAATCTGTAAACTGTGTATGTGTTGGGGCCCCCTTAATTTAATCCAGGACAACCGATGCTGAATTCAGCACTGGATTCACACAGTAATGCAACACTTCTAGCTCATAGGAAAATCAGTAAATGATACAAAGATCCAATTGAAACTATTAATTGGTAATTACTTTTATTTCAGGAGATAACTATGACGTCTGTGCCATCTGCCTGGATGAATATGAGGATGGAGATAAACTCAGAGTCCTGCCGTGCTCTCATGGTGAGTATTCTCAAGTTCAGTATTATAGCACTTTTAAATACAACGGCAGCGTTGACCAATGTGCTGCACAGAAAGTACAAAAAGACAAAAGAAGGGGAAAAAAACATTAGATCTGCTATGGTTCATCGTCCTTGAGCCTTGTTTTCTAACCTAATGTCCTTGTTCTCCTAGCTTATCACAGCAAGTGTGTGGACCCCTGGCTAACCAAAACCAAGAAGACATGTCCTGTGTGCAAGCAGAAGGTGGTCCCCTCACAGGGCGACTCAGATTCGGATTCAGAGGGGGACAGCGGCCCCGATGAGAACGAGGAGGTCTCTGAAAGCACGCCCCTGCTCCGCTCCCAGGCCTCCACCAGCGCCCACTCCTTCGGCACCATGTCGGGAGCGTCGCCCTCGGAGCAGGACCAGGACTCCTCCGAGTACGAGGACGAAGAGCTGGACAGCAGCGACAGCGAGGAGGAGGTTACCGTGGAGACGGTGGTGGTGCAGATGCAGCAGCCGTGCTCCGACGAGCACGACTTGCCCCGAGCTTGACCGGCACGCTTAGCCGACCTCAAATTTACAGAGACTTTATCGGGGGCCCGAAACAGATCTGTCATCTCCATTCTTCTGTCGTTGCTTATGTCATCCTCCTATCTGTAGGAGTTCAATCACACACCGATGTTTTAACCTGATTGTGGATGAAGGGTTGCAACACGAGCTGCCCTGCCGAGTTGAAAGGACTTCAGTACAGCAGACTGCTACAGAGTATTGTATTTATTCCTGGAAAAGAACAGAGGTTCCAGACGCACTGATGCCTGACAGAGAGCAGCATACATACTGTCTGTATATATTAAGAATAAATCACAATAAGCTCCAGATTAACCCTTGATTATCTTCAGTCCTACTTGTATATACATCGTAGATACACATTCATAGAAGATCGTCCTAAACGGAACCACAATGCAGCACTTACACGTCAGCTCACAGTAATACTGTGTTGCCATTTGATTTCTAGCCTGACGTCTTGCAGGGGTTTAGGTGCTGGCATGTTTTTGTGCCACAGTTTCTGTTCTGACTGACATGTAGGCGAAGCAGAACACTTTCTGGATAGATTGATTCATTTAAGGAAAGAACAATAAAAAAATGTGCTTTCTAAGAGGCATCACCACGTTTTCTGTTAAAATGTTCCGCACTACCTGTGGAAAATTAGTCTGGCTGCTGCCGACGCTTTTATTTTTATTTTTTAAACATACTGCAAAATGAACCTTAGGAACTCGTTCTGATATGGTTTGTAGGGAAAGCGCAGGGTTCTTCTGTTTTATCCACAAAATGACTTTCTGTTGCCTTTTTAGTTGTATATTTGTCTTTTCTTCCTGCGCATGTACATCTGTTCTCAAAAAACCATGTCAATAAATGAACCCTGAAAAATTACTTCGGTCGATTATTTGTCTAAAATTGGCCAAATATCCAGTTGCCTCCATCCAGCAGTTCTAGTTTCAGGACCTGAATGTGAACCCTGACACATTTGTTGTCGGTAGCCTAATAGTCAAATTCAGACATAGAGCAGTTAACAAACCTCTACACATTTCCACCCTCCAGTAGTTCAATTCAAAAAGTGAGTTAAAATTCAGGTGGATATGTCTGTTATTGATGATTATGGCTAACAAAATTCAGTTTTCCAGATAAGAATATGACCTTCAACCATTTAAAAACAGGATTTTTAAATTAGAAACTGTACCATATCCAAGCATGTTAATGAGAAGTGGAAGGAAAAATGTACACAGCATGAACAGGAATAACTGCAGCGTTGAGAGGATTGTGAAGATTTCCATGTGTTTAGGGTGAATACTGTACAGTACCTGGAAATAGTTGTTGATCTTCCATTTGTCTGAGAAACCAAATGTTGGGCTTTCATTAACTGTAAGCCATGATCAACAGATATATCCTTGAAATAGTTACATCTTAAAACATTTGAATATTGCGTGAAAGTGCAATATTTTTTGCCAGCCATCTCAGAAAGTGAAACTCGGATGTTGTGTAGAATCATAACACAAAGTGATATATTTCAAGCGTTTCTTGTAATTTTGATGATTATGGGTTACAGGTAAAGAAAACCCAAAAAGCTGTCTCAGAAAATTAGAATACTGTGAAAAAGTTCATTACTGGACACTAATGGTGTCACACCATAATCAGCTAATTAACTCATAACACCTGCAAAGGTTTCCTGAGCTTTCAACAGTCTCTCACTCTGGGTCATGGGCTTCACAATCATGGGGAAGATCGTCTTCTGGACATCTGTCAAGTCAGCAGTCACCGACACCCTTCACAGGGAGGTCACAAAAGGTCACTGCTGAAGATGCAATGACATCACAGGAACCATTTTCCTCTGATGTCCCTCAGTTCATTGCATCTTGAATGTCTTCATACATAACCATGAACTATGACCTTGCAGGTAAAGGTGTGAAACACATTAAAGGAAAAGAAAACACTTTTTTTAAAGGCTTTTTGCCGATCATGTGACGAGGAACTTGGGGCACTTGGTATTGCTATATTTCAAGACCACAAACTTTTGCGCTGATGTAACAAGTTCACATCCGTTGCCTGCTTTATTGGTCAGATGAGGAGTCATGTGGGCCAACTATTCAGAGAAGAATCTCATAACAGTACTGGTGTGGTTTATTGTCAGGTTCCTCACATTTCAAACAAGATTCTTTCTCAACATGTTTTATACATTTCTGGACATGAGTTGAAAGTACAAGTTGTGTTTATTGTGTAGGGCTCAACTGATGGTAAAATTGGCTTCCAATATTCAGTAAGTTTTAGGGCCCCTGTGGCATTTAGGTCCAATTCAACCCCAATTTGAAGTGAGTTTTTCCGTTTTAACCAGAGTAAATCAGTCAGCAAGTGAAAACCCAAAGACGTGTGTCAAAACTTCCTGCTTTCTGTGGCAAATCAAAGGAAACCTTTCAATTTAATTTAGCTCGATGTGAAAACGCCCACACCCAAACATGACTGGACGTTCTTTAGAACTTCTGGAAGTTTTGAAAAACTTTTTCAACGCCCAGACCTGGAAAATAAAAGCAAAACCCTTCTTGAAGCTTACCTCCTCATCATTTTTCAGACTGTTGCCCCTTCTGCATTTGCAGGCTCAAATGGAGCCAGAGAAAGTTTAAAACCCTGGCAAGTATGCGGACCTTTAGAGCAAACCCTGAAATGTTTAGTCTAATGACATCCATCAGCAGCCAGCGCTCAAGTAAAATGACCTACAAGTTGACCTTACAGTACAGATGTGCATTAGGATCCAACAATATGTACTGGTTCTGTTAAGGATCAACAGCTATTTTTATTAAGGCGCAACATAAATTGTAGGGGAGATTACAAAAGGTTTAACATTTAATTTTTATGAGCACTTTCAATACTGTGATTTGTGGTGGAAGTTCACCCAAGTTAGATTAATCAATAAATAGTCTGAGAAATTGTCAGAACATTCCCCGTAAAATGAACAACACACAAAGAAGGGAGAGTAAACATTTGTCTGGTTGGAATAAATTTATTTGATCTGTCTGTAAACAAGGTGATAAATCAATTTATGGCATTTCTTGGTTTATGCATATGACAAATGCATTAAAGACTGTATCCCAGATGTAAGAAAAAAAAAGTGATGAGGAAAGGAAATGAACAGATCAGCAAACAGGACTTGAACAGTGTTTATGGAGTACACATATCCCACAAGGCCTAAACAGTGGAGCTGAAGCTACCAAAAAAGTGCCGATGAAACGACTCCTTAACCGACAGTGGGCAAAATCCATCTTACAGATCTCTACATTATGGCACAGGATACACAGGTTCTGCAGTTACGTTTCAACAAGACGACCATGAGCATCTTTGTTCCAACCAATACCACCATCTCCCATCGAGTGTCATTTCTACTTTTAGAAGTCAGTTGTTTTTCAATTGGACGTTACAGTTAGCAGCTCTGAGCGTGGACTGATGCCCCCCATAGCTCAGCTGACTAAAGGCAATTTATTCCACAGTTACGTAGTTGTCAACACAGCATGGGTTTGTACAAATGCATTCGTTTTAACAGTAGTGAGGATTTTTCAGATTCTCCCACCCTTACCTGCCCTGGACCCCCCTTTAGTTTTAACCACAACATCTCTGCCTGGTTACAGTTTCCTTCATCAGAAAAAAAAAGTTAGTCATCCTTCACATGATTTAGAGCAGTTGTATAAACACCCGGTCTGCAACTACACTTGGTCCTATAAAAAGAATCAAAAAAAATATATATTCAAACTGGACACACTCCAGATTGTTTTATGCTGGGATGTCAACTGTCCAAAAAAAATGGCAGCCTTTAAAAAAAGAAAAACAAAAAAAAAAAAAAAAAAACACAAGAAGATGGAGAACTAAACAGTGTTAAGTGTCTGAGCCTGTTACTGTGGAATGTCCACGGACTGTATAGTTGGGAAGGTTGTGATGCCAGTGGGGGAGCGGCCATCTACATCTGGATGACATGAGCTGAACTGATCCATGCACAGAACCCCCCCCCACCCTTTATCAAAACTGGTTCAGGACAGTACTCTGTTGGGAGCGGTGGGTAGTGTTCAATAAAAGGTTAGAAATCATGTAGTGTCATCCGATTCAAGCCAAAACCATGGGGGAGCTGATTAATTTGGCAAGGAGGAGGTTAGTGTGACGTTTGTAGAGGATAACAGATATGCACAGTCTCCCCTCCTGGACATGGAGGAAATAAAGGAAGACACGACGAGCTTTGTTAAGAGCTCAAATGCTCCAAAGGCATAGGCTGCTCAAGGAGGGAGTGTGTATGATCTGTGAGGACTTAGTGGTAGGTACCATAAAACACAAAAAGGGGAGAAAAAAAATAATATTTTCATTGATGCTAAAGCTTCCTTTGTCTAAGTGTTCTGCCAAAAATCGCATGGTTTTTCTTTGCTGGTCTCGGTTAAGTACAGATTTGTCATGACATCCTGTTTTAGCAACATGCTCATCTTAGCTATGGATCAACATAAGAGTGCTTTAAAGGAGATATAGGAATACACAGAGCAAATGTGTAGAGGAAAGGGGTTCAAGGGTAAAATGGGAGGAGAGAAGGCAGAAAAACAAAACTACAAACTAGGACTGGAAGTAGTGTGAAATGCAACAGGGTGGCAAGGGTGAACTGCTAGGTAGCTGGTTACAGGTTGCTTTAGTAGGAGGACTTCCTCAGGTATTCAGCCATCTGAAATGCTTTCTTGTTGAGCTGTCCTCCATGGACACCTTCTTTCCCCATGACAACAACCAATGCTGGAGTACAACAAAGGGACAAAAAAAAAACAACAACAAATGAACAAGCGTGATAGACTGGAGAAGGAAGTCGGAAAAAAAAAAACAACTTTGTTCTACACGCAGTTTAAATTATGGGCCGTTACATGGGTTGAGGGCATGGGTATCTCCTGAGCCCTGCACCGTCTAAATGCTCCCCCTTGGGGCGCCGATTGTATTTTGGACCAGGTTATCTTGCCCGTGTTCGGGGGGCGGGGGAGGGAGGAAGGAGGGCGCCAGGGGGTGAGGTCTGACTCGAAATGCTTTTTTTTTGTTCCCTTTTTGATTGTTTGTGTATATTTTTGTTTTGACCCTTTAAAATGTTGTTTTTCTCCCGTTCCTCCACACGCCACACAACAGAATACACCTTCTAATCATAAAAACCCTGTAAAATTTCCATCAAGATATGTTGCCACGAGGTATGCCAATCTCTATTCCAATCCGCGCGATACGAATGGACCCCTATATTTTGCCCTAAGTTAACCAAGACACACGAAGACTGAAAGAAAAGAGACAGAAGGAACATAATAGAAGGGCATGTGGGAGATTGCACGACAAACCGATGAACTGAGGAAAAAAGGCACACAGAGTGCGAAACAAAACGCAGCACAAAGACAGCAATACACAAAAAAGAACACACATAGGACAACGGCAACAAAAAGACGTGAACCACGCAAGTTCTTTGGTTTATGAAGGCTTACGGAGAGATAATACAACGCTGTGACAGGTTTATATCACACTAAGTTAGTCTGCTTGGTGATCAGATGGACAAAGTGTCACTGTAGACACAAATCACAAGGAGAGGGGCTGGAGCAAGCATGACAGGACATTAACAAGGAGTATGGTGGCCAACAGAGCATATTGACAGGTGTAATACAATTTGATCACTAGCAGTGCAAGAATAGTATCGTCTACGCCGAGAACAAGCAGTAAGCCCAGAAGGCGCAAGTGTCAGTGCAAAGCACCCAATCAAATCTAAGACTTTTCCAGGTCCAGGTTATCACAGCCATATAGTTAATAGAAACTTAGAGTGCAGACGAAACAGTGATATAGGAGACATTGGCGACCAGAAGTGTTCTGATTTGACTAACACCTTTGTACTACAGACAATACAAATTGTTGAGTAGTAGTTTCTGAGCTGTCAAAAATTCTCAAGTGTATAAACATTACTTGCCACAAATCAAAAGTACTGTGGGGTGGGGTATGCCAAACACACCAATATCAATGAATTCTGTTCACTTCCATGGCTGCAGGTGTATAAGGTTTGATGTGGAGAAACTTGACTGGCCTGCGCCATCCTGACCTCACAACCTCTTGAACACCCTACTTGAGGCCTCAATACTAAAAAGCAGAGGCGTGCGATGTCAGGCGTTCTAGAAAGTACCCAACCTGCGTGATGAACAGCACTCCTACCTTGGTATGGAGCCATCAGAGAGTTCTACAGAATAGTTCAAAGTTGCTATTGTGGCAACAGAGGGTCCATCACCAAATTAGACCTTAAAATTAAGAATAGGATATCATAAAATTTCATGTACATTTAAAAGTAGACACTTTTGGCAATGTAGTGTATGTTGCACAGCTGATAAGAAACTCACACATGCCGGCGAAAGACTGGGGACGCACAATCCCAGTCAAGCATACCCAAGTACACGCCAAGAGTAGGGCAGACGACATTTGCCACATTGGCGGATATATAACTATGTACTATACATCATGCTGAACTGACAGACAAGCTATGTAATTTCTGAATTCTTGCAATAACTCTAGGGCAAATATAAAAGCTGATTGCTCCCTATAACAACAAGTGGTGAAAATGTTAACGAATTCGTCGCTTACTAATAAATGTGTCGATGTGCCACACATATTTTAAATACTGATATCAAGTATATACTGGCCATGAAACACCACGGGATTATACGACTGGAACGCATGCCAAGATGCACCCCCCCACCCTATAATTCATTAGAAATGAATATTTGACTTCGTCTTGAATTCTGGAAGCATAGGTGCTGGTCTCAGACCAGAAGACCAGAGCTAAGAATGAATGAAGCAAGTGTCTTGTTTTCACTCCTTAGTACATTAAAGATAGAACCACAAGTAGGTGGCATCCCTTTAGGTGGCTGATGACATAGTGCAAACACATACATTGACTAGGTAGGGAAGTTATAACTTGGCCCTTCACAAGGAGCTATATAGAACGCAGAAAAAAGTATGCAAAATGTATTCACTAGGCCAGCAGCAAAGAATAAGAAAGTGGAGCTTCTGACCAACATTGACAAAGACACAGACATGCATGCAGCAGCAACATGCACTCAAGTAGGGGTACCTCTCCTACAATACACTTCCCGCAAAACCCACATACACACGTTGTAGATGGCACACAGATTCAAAGCAACACTAGCCTTGTGCAGAGGAACAGATATAGTACACTATGGGGAAGAAGACACGAGCTTGGGGCTATTCATCCTACTCCTCCTCTCGTCACACTACGACTCTTCATTTTGTGTTACCAGATAAGCGTAGGATCCGTCAGCTAGCATGCAGTCTTAGGATCGTTTATGGCAACACATACCTCTGCCCGAGAAAAGGAGAAAATCTTCCACTGGGTAGAAAATGGGACTTGCTTAAGTGACCTGGAAGAAATATTTCATCACACCTGCAAAGCATCACCAGCAACACAGTAGAGCGAAATGGTAGACGTGGAGCTTTGACAGCACTAATTCATAAGAAATAACTGCCCACAACCTCAGACAAGTCCATAAAGGCATCTTGAATTAATTTTAAAGGCAACTATTCTATGCAGTATACTTAAACAGGCAATGGAGAAGTCCTGATAATTTGGTCATTTAAATGCACTTTAAGAAGGTCGTAGGTTACAGTCTCAGACACTGCAAACTCTAGTCTAGTTAACACACTACTAATCCCCCGCCAATTACAGCCTAGGTTTAAACGTTACCAAAAGAAAGAGCTGCGTGGGCCCAAGGAGATGTAAAAAAAATGAAATGTAAATCTACTCTAAAAGCATGTTAAATAGGTAACCCTCGTATACACGTATACAAGCTTGTAGAGACGCACACACAAAACCGGTCAATTGTAATAGTTTAGATCAATATAAAAAAAAGGTGGTTAAAAACCATGTTTCATAGGAAAAAAGCTTCATCATTGAATAGCTTTACATTCTGTAAATCATTTCCTGTCCTAGGCCTACAGAAAAATGTCCATCCAGTTTAAAGTTATACTCAAATTGTTAAGACAAAATGTCCTTCTATCCCAATAAACCTCTTAGGTTGCTGCAGAAAACAAGCCTAAATAGATGGTTTTACAGCTACAAAAAAAACAGCTTGAATACAATTGTTCCCCATCATAAAATTCCAGGATGTAAAAGGAGGTTCTACCCTTCATATATTGAGGAAAGGTGCATTCAACACCTCTACAACATGCATCCACAACACATGACCTACAAAAGAATCTAGAAAAACTACATCACTGTAGACCACAAGAGATCTTTAAAGCAAATAATGTGTCAACTACAGTGAATGTTGTACTCACCTTTGGCTGCTTTGCCTACAGAAATATTGTATGTTGGCTCTCCTCCTTGACTCTTTGTCCGGATGTCCATTGTCCAGTCATTTTCAATTTGCAGGCTGTCTCTGATTACCGAGCACTTTTTACCGCCTAAGGTCATCCCACTGGTGAAGAATCCCTCTCGGTCCTTTCCTACTAACACATCGATTTCAGCTGGCTAAAAAGAAAATAAAAACTTGTCTTGTAAATGTTTTACTCAAACTTGCTTTGCTTATTTAAGCATCTTTTAAAAAAAAAGTGAAAAAAGGACATTTTGGCACCTGTCATTTTTTAGAAAATTTTAACAAGAGTTAAAAAAAAGGCAGCTTTCATTATCTCAGAACAGACGACACCAGGATTCAAACGTGACTGAACAAACATGCAGCTGTCTCCATTATACCTGGAGTGACAACACCCTGAAAACTCAGACCAGAAAAACGATGGCTGAAAAAAAAAAAAAAAAAACTGGTATGCAGTCTGGATTGGTAAAGTCTTGTGTAAAAAAACAAAAAATCCTCCAATAACAAAGAGCTAACCTTACAAAGTTGATACAAAGAACAATGTGATTTCACATGCTTTTTTAACAATATCAACAAAAGGTATAGGACTAAGGTGCAAAGTCATGACACATAAGAGTTGAAGAGACGAAAGGAGGATAAAAATTTCCGGCCCAGATTAAGATGACTTCCTGTACAGGGCGAGTTGATCAGATTCGTTAAACGCAAACATCGGTTTCGACATTGATCACAGTTCAAAAGTCATACCTAAAGTTAACATAGCATTTCGCTGATATGTAAAAACCTTTGATATGTACAATTTGCTTAACAGAACTGAGCTACATGTCATTTTTCATTGTCAATGTAGAAAAGTCACTTAACATTTGACAGACCATATTTTTCACCCTAATTGAGTTGATTTAAGCTACCCAGTACACCAACCTGTCCTGTAAAGCTGCATTTTTTCAACACTTTAGACATTCCCGGAATTATGACAGGCCGTTTTGTTTTTGATTTTAATCAAATGAGCGTTTTTCCTCATAAGTTAATATCAAACCTAGGCAGCTGTGCATACGAAACATTTCCTTTCATATTTGGAGATAAAACACCCAATTCACCTGAACAGGAACGTTTGCCCTAAAGTGGAAAATGTTTAAAGGGTTTAAGTAAGAAAACCTTTTAGTTCTGACTATAGTTCAAGAGTTGAAGCCTCTGCTACATTTATGGTTTTAGATGAGATAAAGTCCAGATCTCTTAAACTTCTTTCATGTTTCTTAACCACCCTGATCTAATTAAATTCAAATTGATTTTAGAAAATCTTGTCTTAATTAGTATAAAAGTGAAAGGCTTGATTATATACTATAACGGTACGCCATACCCATTCACAGCAGCCTAGAAGCGATTCTACACCACGGTGCCCAAAAGAAACCTTTTTGCAAGTAGTTTAGAAACAAAATTCTTCTTAAAACTTCATGGTATGGCAAGTTTTCACGGTGTGAAACGGGAATGGGTTTTCCTGAAAAGGAAAACTAACAGAGACGAGAAAATTACCTTCTAGATCGATAAGAGTTACCGAGTGGACACTCCCAGTAGCTTTAGCTAAAGGCGGAAAACGGGTTCATGCTTTGTAGCATGGCTCAGCATCTTAAAGCGTTACACAATACACCTCCTACAGCGTACATATATCGTTTTAATCATATGACATCCACAACTCCAAAAATATAAAAATGATCTATTAAAAAATACAAAATGGAGGCTCGAGAAAACGCGAAGGAGAAACTAAATATATATTAAACCGCCAGAACTGCAGTGTAGTGACATTGATAAAGGCGCATACACCTAACATAAGATCAACAAAGATGGTGTCAAAAACATTTCCATCAGCTTCTAGTAAGAAAACGAACAAGAAACTGAGAATGTATCCGCCATTTTGGAGAAAAGGGGCGGTAGTGAGATTCACAGAAGCCGAACAGGAAAAAAAAGACCGACGGCTGCTAGCTCTTAGCATTAGCTTCCAAAGGCTTCCCAATGAGGATGACCACCCCATTTGAGCTAACCTCTTAGCTTGATTAGCGCTCCCGACACACAGCTTTCCCGGCGGTAAATTCGCGACAATAGTGGTTTAATTATACAGCTGCATTTCGGTTAAGATGGGACGAAGTTGTAAACGTTACACATGGGTAACACTTGATGCTGAGTCCGGTTATATTTTGTTAATCTTAAATGACCGGTATCAGAAGCAGATATGGCCAACTACGTTAGCCCCGCTAGCTATAGTTTGCCGAATACTTAAATTATCTTCGAAACCTGTAGTAGGCATTTATAAGGGCAATTTACGAAACTGTTAAAAATATAAATAAAGTCACTGAATGCTGGCAGGAGATAAAGCAAGGCTGCACGCCTGTCCATGTAAATCTCGTGTCGGAACACTGCATACCATGTGTACCGCACTCATTCAACAAGGCCAGGCTATGCAGATAAACGCTCAAAAGCTTCAATTACACATTTTTAAACTTACGCAAGCCAAAGCGACAACAAAAAGATCATACTAACCGTTATGTTGTTAAAGGTACCGCTGGGACACGCTGCCCAGACGTATTTGGCGTCCGTGTAGCCCATAATGGCCGCGTCCTGGCAGCTGCCATCGGACATCAGGTTGTCCACGTAGCTTTGCCAAGACATGTTAGTGATATTAGTTCTAGGATGGGGAATAAAGTACGGCGAGTGAAGATAAATCACGGTCGTTTCTTCAACGAAGAAGAAGCGGTATTTTTCGGTGGTTAACGGGCCTCCAGCAAGCAACACCCCACGGCTCCGTCACGTCCAGGCTTTCTTCTGGTCTAGGCAACGAAGAGAAGCCGCTGAGACCAGACACAGGCTTGGGTGTAGTCCTCACTAAATCACTCCGCCAGGCGTTCTTTGCCCTGCTCCTTCAGTGCATAATATACTGCGAGGCGGATGAATACAAAGATAACAAGAAGTAAGTTACACAGACAATCTTTTTTCCTCAAAAATGTTACGGTCTATTTTATTGGGTTACACTAGAATTTGTAATGTAGAATTTGTACAATAGTGCATATTGTTTGATGATGTTCCATAAATATTTTCTAAAAACAATTTTAAGTAACATAGATGTCCAGCTTTTTTATTAAAAATAAAATACTCTTGTCATTTTCAATAACGTGCTTCAGTGCAGAGACAATTACCTTAGTATTCATAGTGACAATAAAAACAAGCACTTGGTAGAAGAGAGGTAACCAACATTTTGCCGGAACAGTAGGCTATTACGCGTTATATGCCCAAGTGAGATGAACAGATTTTATTCTTTTTGTCCTGAGTTGCTCACTTTTTAAATTTTAAGTATAACAATTCTCATTGCAAAGTAAGAAGTCATTTAAGTTAAAACACATTTATTCACACATTAAAAAGACAGATCTTAAAATCAGGTTTTTCAAATATGCATTTGTTTGATGATTTTACATAGAAAACATTTTTAAAAATCAGATCCCTTTGACCATCACATGCAGACCCATTAAAAAGCACTTACCCCTTAAAATTTTTTTGTTGTTTTGCTTTTTGTTACACTTAGATGTTTCAGATTTGACAAAAAAGTACTCAGCACTAAAACCTAATAACATAATAGGGTTTGTGCCACCCTCAGCCACACTCAGGCCTGGTTGTTGCCAGACCTGTGGTATCAAGAAATCACTTAAACGGAACCAGTCTGACAATGTGCAGCAGGCTAAAAGATCTCAAAAAGCAACACATTATCGCCTGATCTAAAGAAATTCAACAACAGATTAGAAACAATGTGGGTGATTTCTATCATTCTGAAAAAGGTTACAAAGTCATTTCGAATGCTTTAATGCTCTAATGCTGACTCCAGTTAACCACAGCGAAGGTTTTTATCTAAAATTGGAGAAAAAACTTAGGGAAAACATTATGTGGAGCGATGAGACAAAACTGGAAATTTTTAGAAGGTGTGTGTTCTGTTGCAACTGGAGAACACAGCATCATAAAAAGACCATCCTACTGACAATCAAACATGGTTGTGGTAGTGTGATGGTCTGGCGCTGTTTTGCTGGACAACTTTTAATTCATGATGGAACCATGAGTTTTGCTCTCTAGCAGAAGTAGAGTGTCTGGCTATCATTTCATGAACTTTAGCTCACCCTCTTTTACGGTTATGTTGCAGGAAAAATGTCTAAAGCACACCTGCAAGTCCATCAATGAACCGCTTAAAAAAAGAATGTGTAGGTTTTGGAGTGACCTAGTCAATGTCTGGACCTCTGATTGAGATGCTATGTCATGATCTTAAACAGGCTGATCATGCTCGTAAACCCTATAATGTGGCAGAGTAAAAATAATTCTGCAAAGAAGAGTGGACCAACATTCCTTCACAACGTTGCAAAGGACTGATGCCAGTTATCAGCAGCTGTTGCACCAATTGTGGCCCAACCAGTAGTTTGGTTTACTTTTTCACATTTTCGGGTTGTTTTGGATAGCTTTTAGATTAATACATAAAATCATCATTTGAAAACTGCTTTCAGTAGTTACTCAAGTTATCTTGGTCTGATGGTAGATATTGTTGATCTGAAACTTAGAGTTTGACAAAAAAAAAAAAAAAACTCAATCTGCAGGGGCCAAAAACTTTCACAACACTGTACAATACGCAAAGGCAAACTTGAAAAGCAAATTCTCCAACAAGATTAATGTTCTGCTTGAGGATATTAATACAGAAAGTGAAGCAGATCCAACACACTTTGACTGACTACCCAGTAATCCCCTCTTCACCATTTTTCCCATAAAATAAAGAAAAAGGATTAAAAACCAACGCCTCAAATCTCAACTGGCAAGAAAAAACTCATCTGATACATTAAACACACCACAAAACGGAACACAAAATATTTCTTGTTGGCTGAAAGAATCATCAGGATCTCACTACCTTCACCGAAGACCATTTTAAAGTAGAGATGCAAAACAAAGGTACATGTAAGACATAAATGGAACATTGCATCAAGAACAAACATAATCTTCTACAGATTTATTCCAAAGGTAAGCAGTTTAACTCATCAAAATATTTCTTCTTTGCACCCCTCTGGCCAAGAGAAATACAGTTTCTTTACAATGTTTTTAAAAATGCATACTAATACTAATAAACTAACATACTAATACTAATAAAGTACTGGAACATCAACCTATGGTTAAAAATCCAGAAAATAAACACTAATTTTGTCTAGGGTATCTGCATGATAAAAGCATTATCTATAGCTGTTCAGAAAAAAGTTAGAAAAGCACAATTTAAGTGTAAAATAAAATGAATCTGACCATTCTTGTTTTAATTCATTATAGAGGCAAACCTTTAGGCTGCTACATTAGTCATGCGAAGTCCTCATGGGCAAATCACCGCACCTTACATTTCTCCAGGTTCACATGGGTGTGGCAAAGCAAAGCAAAAACTGTAGCATGTATGCAGAACATGTAGTTATATTCAGGACATTGGAAAAGAATAAAGTCCTCTTCATTGTTTCCTTATTTGGTCATGTTACAATTAAAATCTTAAATGAATTTTAATGGAATTTTATGTGATCCAGCAACACAAAGTAGTTTATGATTGTGGTTTTTTGGGGGGTTTGTCTCTACCAGCTTTATAGCGGAAGGATTCTTTTACCATTTCTCTTTGCTAAGCCCAAGCTCAGTCGAATTGGATGAACAGCATCTGTGAACAACAAGTCTTCCCATCGTTTCTCAATTGGATTTAGGTTTGGTCTTTGACTGGGCCACATATCACATATCAGAGTACTTTAAACTAAACCATTCCATTGTAGCTCTGATTGTATGTTTAGGGTCACCACCCCACCCCCAGGACCTCAAACAGGTTTCTGCCAGAATTGCCCTGGGTTTTATCTTCTTATCAAGCACCTGCTGAACTAAAGCATTCCTAAACATAATCTTTCTACCATCATGTTTCACAATGTGGATGGTGTTTTACAGGGTGATGTACAGGGTTAGTTTTCTGCCTCACACAGCATTTTGCAGGTAGGTTAAAATGTTAAATTTCAGTCTCAACTGACCATCTTACCTTCTTCCACATGTTTGCTGTGTCCCAACATGGCGTGTGGTGAAATGAAAACAGGATTTCTTATTTAACAATGTCCTTCTTCTTGCAACTTTTCCATAAACCCCACAACGCATTCTCCCACCTAAGCTGTGGATCGCTAGATCTGCTTCAGAGTTACCCTGAGGTTGTTCGCTGCTTCGTTTCATAATGCTCTCCTTGATAGGTCTCCTTAGTTTAGGTGGGCGACCGTATCTTGGCTATTGTGCAGTTGTGCCGCACTCTTTTAATTTTTGGATGAATTGAGCAGTGCTCCTTGAGATATTGGGATATTGTCTTATAACCTAATCCTGCTTTAAACTACTCCACAAGTTTCTCCCTGACCTGGCTGCAGTGTTTCCTGGTCTTCATGAAGTTGCAGGTTCACAAATGTTCTCTAACAAACCTCTGAGGCCTTCACTGAGCCACAGGATATATACAGCTTAAATTATAATCAGGTGGACTCAAGAAACATATCTAAAACTCTCTCTAAGTCATTACAGCAATCAGTGTTAATAAAGTTAAATTAGCTCATCAGGACACACACCCAGTGATGCTGTCAGCTCTGAAATCCGACCTTTGACTTCTACGGGACAACATTAACCAGCAGGCCTTTGCTTACGTCTGTGTTTGCTCCATGGAAACCATTAATAAGCATACAAATCTCATGATCCAGTTGTTTTCTTTCTCTCTTCTGCTCCCTGTCAGGACACACCAGCTGTAAAAAAAGACATTGGTATTTCAGCTGAAATATAGATATCTGGATAATTTATTTTACATATAAAAAGCTACTCTGGTCTGGTGTTTTGGTCACATTCTGTATGACCTATATGGAGAGTTTCCTGTTGAGAACTATCTTTTTTGCTATCAAATCAGAGGTTGGGCAAAATAGGTTGTAAATCATTTAGAACAGAAACTATGTGCCTGAGACTTTTACAGCTAAAATAAACCTGTAATAAGTAGTACTCATCACAGACAGATCCACTCATAGCCAAAGGAAATGTAGTTCCAGTTAAGTTAATAGAATACTAAATAAGTGAACTAAAGTCTGTTTGAAGCCTGACAGATTTATCTTTCTTCAGAGTCCCTCCTGTCTTTGCCTGCTGAAGAATTAGGGCACAGAAAGTTACTGATTCACCCGGCTAAGGTATATGACCTGACCCTCAGTCAGCGAACCACGCCCATGTCCTGCTTTCCCTTTGGAAGGTGACAGTTTCCATGGCCACCGGTGTTTTGCACCCCTATTGGGTCAAACCTTACAGCTACATACAGCGTTCAGGCCGCGTGTGAGTCACGCAGCAACAGAAGGACTAACCTGTTTGCTTCACTCTAAGGTTGCTTTTGACCCATTATCATTGTGGATAGTCATAATGACAGCTGCACAAAGGTGTCCTTCAGCTTTTTTCAGCTAATTAGGAAACATAAATTTATAAAGAAAGGAATATGATTAGCCTCTTTTTGAAGGCAATGGCAGCCCATGTATTTTGCTTTTATGGTTTGTGACCAAGTACAATTAGTTTTGAAATAAACACCAATTCAAGTCTTAAATATTAACGCAAGGCAAATTTTATCATTTCAGCTGATTAAAATCAGTAGACGTGGTATTGGCTTGAAGAGCTTTTTCGTGTGTTTTCAGTACCTTTCGGAAAACAAGAACGATGTATAAAGTTTATTCTAGGGTGTTAGAAAGGAGCCTCCAACCAATCGTTGTCAAACCTCTGAGAACATTTTTTCTGGCTGTGGGACTGTGGATCAAATCTACCCACACTGAGTTTCTGAGAGGTCATGGAAGTTGGATTGTCCAGAAACTGAACAAGTTTAACTTTCTTGGAAGGTTTACAAGGAGGAACTCATTTCAAACATGAAGACCAGATCAAAGAGAAATAGACAAAGCCCCCCTGGTCACAGTAGCCCAAAGATGCTGTAGGGTGACCTGAATCTTTTACATTTAAAAAAACTGAAAGAAAAACAGCTGCAAGACTTATATGCTAAGGAGTGGGTCAAATGTTCCTCAGCCTGGAGACAGAGACTGGTAGATGGCTCCAAGAAATGTCTCACTGAAGCTGTTTCAACCAAAGGGGAGACTAGCTATTAGGGCAGAGGGTGTCCTAACATTTTTTTAATAGGTAAACTAGAGTGAATTTATAGTTGTGTACCTGGCATTAAAACCATTTCCCCCAAGAGATACATAAAAGCAAGATTAGACACTAATTTGTGCACATTTCTTTAAAATATTTAATAGGCTGCCCTAATTATTCCACATGACAGTCAGTAGAAAATCTTCAGAAGCTATTTGAAACAATCAACCTTCAGTCCTCCTTCGTGACTTTGTAGGTGGTTCTACAGTGAAGCCCGAGCCAAATACAGGTCGGACCGTTTTTCACCAAAATTGGATGAAATTATTTATTCATAACCCTAGTTTCCTCTCTGTCTTTCAGCGGCAGAATAGAAAGATATTTTTAACTCGTGCGGTTGAAGGCTCTCAGGTAGAAATACATTGATGAGGATTTGAAAGTATTTCTTGTTTGATATAAAGGTTGTATTTTTAGCACAACAGCAGCCAAATTATAATGTGTGCTTGGAACTTTGTGCTCTAAATCAAATTATTTGATATTATTATTATTATTGTCAGGTTTTTCACTTCTTTAAAATTCACAATAACTGGAGAGAGTGAGACTTGGCGTCCTTAGATTTGTTTTAGATTTATTCTCGGTTGTAGAATTTACTAAACAAACTCAAAACAGTGACCGCAATTTAAAAGAAACTGTCTAAGCAGAACCTTAGATGTAGAACCTTAATGACTGATCATGAGGTACAGAAGATAGAGCGTCGACGATGCATTTCTTTCCAGAAAGAGTCTCCTCTTTTTGCAGGTTCGAGCTGAATGCTAAAACTGCTTCTGCAGGGTGCATGTATAATCACTGTCCCATCACGAATGATGGGATACACTCATTCAGGACGATCAGAGGAAAAGGCCACTGTGATCCATAAACTTCAGTTTCCAATCTTACATGGTGGCAGTGACCTTTGCTCCCCAAAGAAAGCTCAGAAATGGTCCGTCTACATCTCCAGCAGTCCCCCTGCTTGTGCTCACAGCAAGGCCATTTCTTCAGAGCCACACACTCCACCCATCGTTGGAATGGAGCTACATCACCGACAACAAGGACGTCATGCAAGCATGCAAATCAACCCTGAAAAGCTCTCACACACCCAGCTTCTTTTTCTCGTACGAGCTGACTTGCTATGCAAATGGTGTACAACGTACACAGATACGAGAGGTAAGTTTACATAAAGTCCCACAGGCGTCAGGGGGCAGAGGGTTTGTCTGGATTTGAATAGCGAGGATGCGGCTGCAGAGCCTCACATGCATTGCATGGCAGACGAAAAACTAAAGCCGCAGATTTGTTTACAGTTAAATTATCACATTTGGCTGGTTGAAGGTATATAGAGGGATGGAGAATTATTATGTACAGTAGATTTGTATTGGTTAAATCTTAATATTGCACTGTTACTGTACTAAAATCCAATTCACTCTTCCCCAGCTGCCAGTTTGCTCCATAAAACCCTGGTTGACTGGTTTAATTCTCCATTTTTAGTCTTAAGCAGCCATTTGTTTTCTCACTGTCTGCATAAAATGACTTTAAAACCAGTACAAGACAACTGTATATTCTGCCCACTGTCTTCTGCTTATACACTGCCTTGCGAAAGTATTCGGCCCCCATGAACTTTTCAACCTCTTTCCACATTTCAGGCTTCAAACATAAAGATATGAAATTCAAATTTTTTGTGAAGAATCAACAAGTGGGACACAATCGTGAAGTGGAATGAAATTTATTGGATGTGTCAAACTTTTTTAACAAATAAAAAACTGAAAAGTGGGGCTTGGAATATTATTCGGCCCCCTTGCGTTAATACTTTGTAGCGTCACCCTTTGCTGCAATTACAGCTGCAAGTCGCTTGGGGTATGTCTCTATCAGTTTTGCACATCGAGAGACTGAAATTCTTGCCCTTTCTTCCTTGCAAAACAGCTCGAGCTCAGTGAGGTTGGAAGGAGAGCGTTCGTGAACAGCAGTCTTCAGCTCTTTCCACAGATTCTCGATTGGATTCAGGTCTGGACTTTGACTTGGCCATTCCAACACCTAGATACGTTTATTTGTGAACCATTCCATTGTAGATTTGGCTTTATGTTTTGGATCATTGTCTTGTTAGAAGATAAATCTCCGTCCCAGTCTCAGGTCTCTTGCAGACTCCAACAGGTTGTCTTCCAGAATGGTCCTGTATTTGGCCCCATCCATCTTCCCATCAATTTTTACCATCTTCCCTGTCCCTCCTGACGAAAAGCAGGCCCAAACCATGATGCTGCCACCACCATGTTTGACAGTGGGGATGGTGTGTTCAGGGTGATGAGGTGTGTTGCCAAACATATCGTTTTGCATTGTGGCCACTTTTCAGTTTTTTATTTGTTAAAAAAGTTTGACACATCCAAGAAATTTCATTCCACTTCACGATTGTGTCCCACTTGTTGTTGATTCTTCACAAAAAATTAGAATTTTATATCTTTATGTTTGAAGCCTGAAATGTGGCAAGAGGTTCACCAGTTCAAGGGGGCTGAGTACTTTCGCAAGCCACTGTATAATGCAGGTCCAATAAACTCTGACATCTCTCTTCCCAGTATCACTGCCTAGTTCATTCTGGGGAATCCCAGTTGTTTCCAAGCCACAAACAATATACTGTTAAAGCCAAATATTTACATACACTATATAAAATGACACAAAATGAATTCCCCTCCCCTACTGACATTAAATCAAACAAAATGTTTCATGTTTGTCAGTTAGGACTACCAAAAATATTTAGATTCACAAAATTCTGAAACATTTATGTTCTCTCTTTGTTTATTCTTTTCCTTAAAGCTACATCTGGCCTGGCTCTGTTTAGCTGTGGCACCTTCCTGGAGGGGGCATCGACCGAGCTGCTGCTGCCAACAACTTAATGCTCACCTTATACAGATGATACACTTGCCCTGTCTCTCAGTGTTAACCCTGTCTCTCCTAGACATACAGTACTGTGCAAAAGTTTTAGGCAGGTGTGAAAAAATGCTGTTAACAAAGAATGGTGTCTAAAATGAAAGTGTTAATCATTTATTTTCATCAATCAACAAAATGCAGTGAATGAACAAAAGAGAAATCTAAATCAAATCAATATTTGGTGTGACCACCCTTTGCCTTCAAAACAGCATCGATTCTTCTAGGTAGACTTGCACACAGTCTTGGAGAAATGACCACAGATCTTCTGTAGATGTACGCTTCCTCACATCCTTCTGTCTCTTCATGTAATCAAAGACATACTCGATGATGTTGAGATCAGGGCTCTGTGGGGGTCAGACCATCACTTCCAGTATGTCCTGTTCTTCTTAACGCTAAAGATAGTTCTTAATGACTTTGGCTGTATGTTTGGGTTCGCTCACTTAGCATTTTGTAAATTGATAAAATAAACAATCATGCATATTTCTGAAAGCATTCTTTGTTTACAGCTTTTTTTCACACCTGCCTTAAACTTTTGCACAGTACTGTAGCTACTGGTTAAGTTTCTACTGTGACTAACTGTATGTTCTCTCTTTCTCTACTTGAAAACTGGCACAGAGTTCATCTGCTTAGCTGTCTTTCTCTAGTAGATGAAGTCTCCAAAGGAGCTATAACAGTTAATGTTTCACTTTTCCTTCCCATAGAAAGTACTCCTGGATCAGTACTTTTTTGTTCTCTTTTTGTCTCTGCTCTGTTCTCAAACCTCCAGTCGGTCGTGGCAGATGGCCGCTCACACTGAGGCTGGATCTGCTGGAGGTTTCTTCCTGTTCAACGGAGTTTTCCTCTCCACTGTCGCTACATGCATGCTCAGTATGAGGGATTGCTGCAAAGTCAACGCCAGTGACTGTCCACTGTCGCTACATGCTCAACCAGGAGGAGTGAATGCTGCAAGTCACTGACTGGATGCAATCTGCTGGGCTTCCTTAGATAGAAAAACCTTTTAACCAATTTGAATAAAAAACTGAATCTGACTGCACTGTTTGATAGTTAGGATTCATTGGAATGCATGTACCGCTCAGCTAGGAAGAAGCCATCACTACCCAAACCAACATAAAAAAGCAACTGCACTCAGAACAAAGACCTTAGATTTTGGAGAAATGTCCTTTGGTCTGATGAAACTAAAATTAAAGTGTTTCATCACAATGACCATCGTTACAATTGGAGGAAAAGGTGGAAAAAAAGTGAAGTACGGGGGCGGCAGCGTGATGTTATGAGGGTTTTTTACTACAGGAGAGACTGGTGCATTTCACAAAATAGATAGCATGATGAAGGTACATTAATGAAGAACATTATGTGGAAATTCTGAAGCAACATCTCAAGACAGCGGTCAGGAAGTTAAAGTTTGGTTGCAAATTGGTCTTCCTAATGACACAAACCAGTAATACTAACACTTTAATTCCAAAGTGACTTAAGGACAACAAAATCAATGCTTTGGGGTGGCCATCGCAAATGTTGATCTCAGAGCTGAAAAGGTGTTTGAGAATCAGCGGGCCTACAAACCTGATTTAATTACACAACTTCTGTCAGGATTAATTGGGCTCAGACTCCAGCAAACAATTGTGACAAGGTTCTGGATTGGTTCCCAAATCACACAACTGAAAAGGCAATTCTACTAAATATTATGGAAACATTTGAATTTAAAGCAAGTTAAAAAAAAATTATCTTGCTCATTATTCCGCCATTAAGCGAACAGAAATATTTTGCTAATCCTAAAACACAACGTGTTTAGCTTTTTCTTAATTTCAGACAGTGAGGGAAAAAAAGGTTATATGTCCTTTCTTACGGTGAATATAAATAGCTGTTTTCAGCTGTTTATCCCTCCAAGGAGTTCTGGGTCCTCTTCCCAGTGGGACTTGCACCGAAAACCTCCAAAGGGAGGATTACAAGAGGCATCCTGATCAGATGCCCAAACCACAGGAGTAGTGGCTTCTCAACCTTATTTCAAGCTACTTACTTCACAAGCAGCAGTACCTGCATTACTGTTGACCAGGCCCTAATCTGTCTATCCATCTCCCGCTCCTCTCTGCTGTCGCTCAGAAACACGACACCAAGATAATTGAACTCCTCCTTCTTCCTGTTGAGAGCCATGGCTTCCGACGTCGAGGAGAACTGAAGAATTGCCTGCTTAACATGGTGTAGGGGTTTGATACACCTATGACCAGGGGCAGAGGTTCAGATTAAGGGCAAATAAGTGATCTTGATGAATGGGAGATTACAAGTCAAACCTTGCCAGGAACAGGGATCTCGCCAAGAGCCTCGGCTCCTGGGGCTCAGCTGGGCTCAGCCTGAAACAGCATCAGGATGTCCCCTTCACGGGGAACGTTGGGGAGGGGTGCCATGGGCATGCTAAATCCTGGCATTATAATCTGTCTAAAGTCATTACATCTGATGATAATTTCATAATGAATTTATAATTTATCTGACCAAAACTCTTTTATGCTGCCCAGAAGAACATATGTAGTTGTAATTGTGCAGGGTGCAGGACTGTGCATGTATTCCCACATTCAGTGATGTATCAGTATGATAATGTACAGACTGAATATAAAGCTCTTCTGTTCTGCAAGGATGAATAGTCATGATTCATATGCAGGCATTAAATGACAGTTTGAATAGAGGTTTTCATCCTCTGAACTCAGTTTCTGTGCTTCTGCAGGCTGCTTTTGCCGCACCTCTCGTCATGATTTCAACTTACAGCCAACCAGGCCAGTGATTCAACATAAAACATTCCCAGACCTGTATCTGAGTCTAAAAATATAATTCTGGATTAAAAACAGTCAAATGAAAATGATGCTGTGGTTTGTATTAACAGTCACAGTTAACTCTAGTCATTTAATCAATTCTTAAAATATAAAGAATGAGAAAGTACAAGTTTAACCTTAATTGCAAAGACACTATAACTTTGGTCTGTTTATCGGTGAGGTTTATAACTTTTATCACTGTTTTTAGAGTTCACTTCTTGTTCCTTGGTCTCTGTAGGTGGTGCTGTTGTCTTCGCCATGTAACTCGCTGAGCGCTCAAATGTTCTCAAAAAGCAGCAAAAAACCTCCAACCACTCCTCAGTTGCCAAAGATGATTCACTCCACATGATGTTGAAGAGAGAGCAGAGGGTTATTCTCTCTGGACCGTACTGGTTTTAGTGCAGAAGAAAGCTTTTTTTAAGGCACACAATGTACTTTTTAAACCATACAATTCAAGGTCAGAAACTTCTTTTTGTGCACAGGATTACAGATGCAAACAGTAGGAGAGCAAGGTATGTTTTATATTTTGGTTAGAGTTGCAGTTTGTTGTAAAAGACATGAGATGTTAGAAGTATTTATTAAATTATGTTTTATTAAAATAGCATGTTAACACTTGTATATTTTAGTAGAACTTTTAAGACTTCTATTTTTAACTTTGTATGATTGTTTTCAGTGGATGCATCTGTGTGTATTTATCACTGTGCTACTGACACATTGGAAATTTCCCATAGGGACAAAAAAAAAAAATTAATCTGTATTGTATTCTGTTGCATTGCCTTAGAGCAGTGATATCAAAGAAGGGAATCTTCTCAAAAGCTGACTTGTATAAACCTATTTTTTTCATATATCATTTATTCATTTGTTACACTTCACTCTGTAGAGGCATTTTGAATGATTTCAGCACAAAAAACAAGAGAAATGAATAAAAATAAATTAAATTGTTCTGCAGTAAAAATGTTATCTATGATTGACAATGACAATGAAGGTTTGCTGAGTGATGAACTAATCAGTGCTTGTTTTTTATTTAACAAATGTATGTTTTTACAGACAATCAAGACACAAAACGGTTGCAGAAGGAGTCCAGTTAAAGTTGAAGTTAACAGTTTTGAGGAACATCTGATCTCTTTTCTGTTTTATTGGCTAACAAAAAAAATCCAAGACTTTAAGTTATTAAAAACTCTTAAGTGATGGTCTGCTTTGCAACTCAGATGAACTATATTTTAAGATTCACAAATGAATTAACAGATTATTGTGCACATGTATTATTGTATGGTTTGTTTTTGCATTGCAATTTCTGAATATATAAAAATTATTTTAAATAGTTTGAATGATTATCATTAAATGAAATGTCCCAAATAATAATAAATGCAACAAATAAATAAAGCAGCTTAAAATATGATTCATGCAGCAGATTCCAAGTTAAATCACTATTTGTATATAATGCTTGCTGCTCACATGTGGTCTCTCTAACTACATTAAATCATATTTTTTCAGGACATGAATTGCATTTGTGCTGGAGGTTTATGAAATAGTATTGGGAGGTAAGAAAAAAACAGAATATCATATTTTTAAATCTGCTGACTCAGTGTTGGAGTTCTCACACAAGAAAGGAAAATTTTTCCCTGTATCGGCAAAGTATCTTAACTATTACCCTTCATAAAATGGTGCTGCAGATGTTTTTGTCTCATCCAGCAATACCAATGCACTATTTATTTGAATTTTGTGCGGAGAACAGCTGAAGTTGATTTTGTGGAGGAATAATATAAAATATGCTTACAAAACATTCTGGAAGCTAAAACTAGTCATTTGTCATCGAATTATTCATGAATCAATATGTTGAAAATGATAGATCTCAGAGCTCCTCGCCTAAAGTAGTTGAGTCAACGTTTTAATGACACCTGGTTAGTGCTTTGTCCACCACACCCACTCATGTGTTTACAGCTCAAATACAAAACACCCGCTGTGAAACCTGCGTGGCCACTTTCAAACCCGCTCATCTCTGTAGGCGCAGAGATGAGCGGGCCCTGACAACCCACCCTCATTTCTAGGAGAAATACTCATCAAATGATATCTTAGAAACCAGTTGTCCAAGGGGGGTGGGGTTCTTTGTCATTTTCTCTTGTCTCTGTCTGCTGCTGCTTGGGGCTATTTTTAATTCTTTTCCTCGGTCACCCCTGACCTGGTTGACCTCAGGAAGTGGATGCCACAAAATATTCTCCCTTCTAAAGAGAGCAACACTGAAGTTATGATGTTTAAACTAAATCACACTCATGCATTGCTCTTTCCTCCATACTGCATGCAAAAAAACAACAAAAAAACAATCATCACAAATTTGGGTGTAAAAACGGATCCCACCCTTAAACATGACAGTCAAAGCAGTGCACAAATTCGGCTTTTTCCAGTTGCAGCATTTCTCAAAAATAAATCCTAATCTTTTCAAATTCAACCTCGAGACAGTAAGACATTCTCATATACTTCTCTTTTACTATTATCTTTGGAAGTAGTCAGGCTGCAACCGCTTGCTTGCAAGTGGTGTGCTTAATTTTTTTAACTAGAACAAAAAGAAGAGGACATTTCACCCGTATTGGCATTTCTTCACTGGCCACCAGTATGGTTCTGTATTCCTTTTAAAATTATTTTATTTGTTTCTGATAGTCTTGCCACATTTTATTTAAGTTACTGCAATCTTATGTAATGTTTTACTCCAGTTGGTTAGGAAATGAGATACATGATGTAGATCAGATGCTTTTGATTGTTTTAAACTCAGCATTGATAAAAGTTTTGCTGTTGCAACTCAAAACTGTGGAATGCTTTGCCATTTAATGTGCTCTATAGATAAACTGGTATGATGTGACTGGAAGATTTATAAGGCAGCAAATTTTCCTGCAACGTCATCTAACATTTTAGTGTTCTAGTTTTGGAAAAGCACATGGTCTAGTCGCTTGTATTAACACGGTGTACTGTTTGAAAGGAGAGACGCACAGATAGAAAGGTTGTCAGGGCAGCAGATGCTGTTTGCCTGCTGTGCAATGACACCTTGTGGCTGTGAACTGTTACTGCAGCTTTGATTCAGTGACGGTGCAGAAACATTGACGGAGCATGCGCTGGAGGCCCTGCAAGGTTGAAAGAAGATAAAAAAGAAGAGTTGTAACGTTAATGTCAAAGCTCATCAAGGTAACCAGACACCTGACAGGATGGAGGAGGACTGGGTCACTGTTTCAATTAACAGAAATTATGTTTTTTACAAGGAGCAACAAGTAAATGAGTGAAAGGGAAATCCCCCTTTATTCGACTACAGGCTACCTGCTTATATATCAAAACATGAAGTGTCCAGAACAACAACAATATTACATGTCTCTTAAATGTAGTGTTATCTTTTCAAATCCACTCAAGTAACAGTGAATTATTCTATACAATAAACATATGCTATTTAAATCATTACCACTTTAAAACCCTGTTAAAACCATTGTGAAAATTTTCCAAAGTTTCATTTGCCTCAATACAAATGCGGATATGCATTACTTAGTGTTACAGGGGCAACAAAGACCGAAGAGGCACCCAGGCCTCATTTCTGACATATAAAGTTTTTGCAGAGAAACTCATTAAAATGTTTCTCAAAAAGCTGACTATGAACTAATGTTTGTTCAGTCTCCCTAAAGGAAACATTCCTCAAGTTAATCTGGTTAAAATTAGAGTTGAAACAAAGCACATGTTTAGCTTCCAATAAAAATATATGCTTCCAATAAATATGGATGCACTAATCAAGTTATACATGTTGAAAATCATTTTATCTATTTAAAACTGACAATTGTATACAAAGTAATTCGATTTCAACTTTAAATAATCCTAAAGTGTTTTATGAGAATAACATAATATCCGCCTTTTGCTATTTTCAAGAACTTATAAGAAGAGCAGGAAGATAATATCAGAACAATTAAATTTGTGCAGAGATAATGATGTAAAGACTGCATGAAACTACTTTTTAAAGGCCTCATTTGGTCCAGACTTTTTTAAAGGTGAAAGTAATAAACTGCTCAGAGATTTATTTTAGACCATAAAATGACTACTGACTACTGACTACTTGCAAATTGACTTTGCAAGTAGTCAGTAATGCAGGATTAACTAAAGCGGTATTTGAACTTGGAAACCTTTCCTTATTAAACTTTCTCTTCATGAGACTAACGTACAACAACAGAGTGTCTTCAGTCAGAGGCTTCTTCAGATCTGCTGTAAGACAGACATCTACAGGAGATCCTTCCTGCACACAGCCATCAGCATCTACAATGGCTCTTTGAAGAAACCTTCATAATATGAGCCACAACAACATTTAATCTCCCTTTGGGATTACTAAAGTATTTTAATTGAATTTGAAGCATCACCTGTAGCAGGGTAATGATTCAAATATATGGCCAAATCAACACAGAAATGGTTAAGCAGGCCCATAATCAATGGCATCTCTAAATCCCAGAGAAAAACAGACAAAAGAGGAATAGCCAAAGATCCCTCTCTATGTACAACCTTGTGAAACCTTAAGAAAACAAACTGTAATACTGGTTGTACAAAATAATCAACATTAAAGGTCCTTGTGAGGATTGTAGTAGTGATTTTACAAAAAAAACTAAATAAAAAAAATATTATTTCTAAACACATTATGTTTTTTTAATCAACTGAATAAATGTACCCAAATTAATTTTTGCATTTCTTTTTACATTTTTCAGTGTAAAATGATGCTGTTGCAATGGAATTAAAGGCTTCTCACCAATATTTACTAGAAGTGCTTTTTGATTAAGAAAGCTGAACTCAAATCGTTTTTAAACTCTCCCTTTAATCTAAAGGCATGCAGTTATAAACAGTGCAAATCAACAGTGGTATTATTGGTAGTTTGGTTTCTGTAAGATCTCAGATTTTCATGCTCACAGACCACAGTGAGTCCATCTCATCAGTTCATGCAGGTTGAACACTCACCCATCTCTCACCCCATGCTAAACCCCCTGAATGCCCCTCTGGCCTCTGAGACACTATAATCCCCTTCAATCTGAGCAATTGGGAAATTAAGTCACTCAGGATTTGGGATACAATGGGCAGATTTAATGGCTGGTATTAACATGGTGTATGCTATCAGGTTAAAGGTTATTAGTTCTAATTAGAAAATAAGAAATATAAGGCTTATTACTCTTATTACTCGATGTTATCGGTTTCTGATCAAAGTATGACTTATTTGGGTAGAAGGTGAAACTAATAGATCAGACAACTGGTATCATGTTTGACAAATGTATTATTGATTGCCGCAAGCCCCAGTCACTTGTTGCTGATATCTGTAAACTTTTGCTTTCAACGCTCCTATCCACTTTAGGCTGGATTTTATGTGACAGTAGCAGAGCAGCGTTTAGGATGTAAGATATAGTATAACTTACTGTCAAATAAAACTTACAAAAACAATGTACAAACCTTGCTGAAGGTACACGGTTGAGTGATGGTGGGTGGTGAAGAACCCACATGTGAGGAACTTTATTTCCCTGTTTTCTTTACAAACATTGTTTCTATGGCTGGAGGCAAACTCAGAGTTATGACACCAAACACAACAATTTCCCTGTGAGAGAAACAGTACATCCATGCATTTCCTGGGGAACAGATGTATAGGTCCATTCGGTCTGTGAGAAACTCTGAATGCTTTTATTTTGTGCAATTTAAGTACACTGTAGTGCCTTTTATTTTAAATTTTTTAAATTAAGACCTGAAATCAACATAATTTTTTAAAAACTTTGTAAAATATCAAATTATTCAGATTTAATTGTATTAAAAAATAGCATTTTATGTTTGCAGTGCACTAGTGTAGGATTTGTTCACTCTGCTGGAACATTCTGGTGCACACAAACTTGTGTCTGGCAAAAGTATTCACACCCCTGTTTTATAAATTAAGTTACATTACAATCACAAACATCAGTGTATTTTATTTGGACATTATGTAACAGACAAACACAAACTAATGTACATTTCTGAACTGGACAGAAAATGATACACGGTTTTTAATAAAACAAAGAAATCTTAAACATGTGGTTTGCATATGTCTTCACAGAACCCCTGACTTTGAACCACCTATCGCTGCAATTACAGCTGCAAGTCTTTTGGAACATATCTCAACCATCTTTGCATACCTAGAGGGTAATATTATGGAAAGAGAGCATCTACGATTTTAACATTTTGCCACAGATTCTCAGTTGGATTTAGGTATGGGCTTTGACTGGGCCACTCTAACAGATGAGTATGCTCTGATCCTGATAATTTCACTGCAACTCTGGCTGTTTATTTCAGATTATTGTCCTGCTGGAAGGTGAACCTCTGCCCTAGTCTCAAGTAGTTTGCAGACTCTAGCAGTATTTTTCCAGGATTTTCCTGTATGTAGCCTCATACACCTTCCTATCAAATCTGACCAACTTCCTAGTCTGTGCTAAAAAATCATCCTCTTAGCATGATGCAGCCTCCACAATACCTCACAGTGGGAATGGTGTGTTCATGGCAACATGCAGGTTCTGATCAGAGCACATTCTTGCACGTCTGTTGTGTTATATCGCAGATGCTGATATTGTTTATTTTGTATTTTTTTCTAAAGCCATGAAAATAGAAAAGTATCTTATCCAATAATAATGGACGTGTACAAAAAATGCACAAGAGTGAAAGTTAGAGTATCCTATTTAGAGAGTTTAAGGTGATTCAGAGGGTCAGGTCATGTTTTTCTGGGATCATTTGAGCCTGTTTTTGTTTTGATTTATATAGATGATGCTGTTGCAGGTCCCAGGTTCACTGGCTTGATTGAGCAAGGGCAGCTGCTCTTGATTCCCTCCTCTATAATAATTGGTCATTATAAATATAGAGGAGGGAATCATCATATAATTGTAAATTTCTCGGATTGTGGTTGATTGCCTTGTGGTTTTCCTTTAAGATTTTTTTGCGGCTCTTGTGACGTTTAGTTTTGTTACTTTTCAAAAGTAGGCGGACAGAAAGTTGGGTGGAGGTAGGGGGAAGAAAGGCAGCAGAGGTCTCTGGGGTCAGGACTTGAAACCTGGACAGCCGGGTCAAGGAAGGAAGACCCTGTATATGGGTCATGCGCTCTACGCCCCGCACTGCGCCCCACCTTGTGGGTTTTTACTTTAAATTTTTTGTTGATGGTTTTTTTTTAGTTCGATTTACCTGAGGTGACCAAAACAAGTCAGCTGTGACTCTCAGTTGGTAGGCTATGTAAAATCACAGAGAGGAATCAGCAGATGCTAAGGTGCAGAGTCAATCCCTACAGACCTCCTTCAGATTAGCTCAAGAACAGTGTGTATAGAGCTAAATGGAATGGGTTTCAAAGGCAACCCAACTGCATCCAAGCCTTACATAACCAAGTGCAATGCAAAGCATCCAATGGAGTAGTGTAAAGCATACAACAGGACCATACAGCAGTGTAGATCTATCATAAAGTGTCATAAATCATGTCTCTCTGTTTGGAGTCTGGTTTTGGCAGTTGCCAGGAGAACAGCAATTGTCTGACTGCACCGTGTGAACTGTAAAGTTTGGTGCAGAGGAGATTATGGACTAATTCTCTTTTTGGAGTTGGGCTCGGCCCCTTGGTTCCACTGAAAGAAACCCTTAATGTTGCATCATGACAAGACATGTTAGAGAATTTTATACTCCTGACTTTGTGGAAACAGTTTTGGCCTCTTCCTGTTCTGAAATTACTGTATCTTTATCATCCCATAATGATTGGTTTGGAAATTGTGAAGAAGATTTATTAAATCCATCACATTATGCTTTAATGGTAGATTTCTTTCTCTATTTTTGTGTTAATTCCTTTTGTGATTATCTTTTTGTGGTTGATTTTATCTTTAATAATCTTTGTGAATAACTGACACATTTTCCTCCTCTTTTTATGTATAAAAAAGCTGTTAGCTATTCATTCTTCTTCACTTTTTAGTTTTTTTTAGCTGTTCCATCTTGTCTGAATTGAATTTAGCCTGTTCAAATGAATTGAAAGAGAGGCCAGCTGTCTTTTCACATTTCACTTTTCACCCACATGTTTTTAAGAAGTAGGGCAAAATGATTCTTTATGTATTTTTAAAGATAATTTGTGCAGAGGGATACTTCTTTTCCTCTTAGCTGTTTTTTCCACAGGCCTTAAAGCGAAAGGTCAAAGTAAATTACTCATCCATGGCCAATAACCACTTTTTCCAACATCGGTTTCCAGTGCATCACAGGGTGAACACATATGACAACCCCAGACACACACTCTCACATGTTTAGAGGCTTGTTTTTGTGACCCAAACTGTGGACTGTGCAGTGGTCAAGAAATACTCTGGAAGAGAGGATAATGGGTGGCTGCTGAGCCAGAGAGAAACAGGTAAGTAGGGGCAAACATTTGTTGCAAGTTTTTGGTTGCTGGTTGTCTAATCACTAGAAGGTCTTTATGGGTGAGGGTTAGTAGGACCTGTGGTGAGCTCTTGTTGGTAAAGGTGAGTTATCCTGAACCAGTAGGTGGTTTGAGGACGTGAAGGACGCTCAGGTAGAGGTTCAAGGTCAATAACAGGTTTCTGCGTCTAAAGAGCAGATAAATAAAATGTGAGCAATAAGCTGTCACTGCAAGCATTACAGAAAGATGGCGAGACCTTTAACCGGACATTCTGGCAGAGCAGTAGAGTACCGCTGGCCCTCTTGTACAAACAGTCGTTGAGCTGACATGCAGCCACTCAGGAGCAAGCCCATATGTGGAGGAGACCAAGGGAGCATCGAAGGAGAATGGGAGGAAGAGGAAAGAGAAGACACACAGCACACAAACACCCCTGGATTAAAACACAGTCATAACAAAGCAGGACATTTTGAATTTCCAGTAAAGCTAACATTAATGTTTCAGGACTGTAGGCGAAATCCTATGCCTGCACCTGGATGACATGGAAACTGGATACAGAAGACCTTTGATTTGACTAAGAATTTGAAGCTAACAGAGCCAAAAACTACAAACAACTGTTCAGCCCTGAAAGCAAATCAGCTCACAAGCCTAAGATATGAATACATTTGACTCTGATGTTTATGGTCTCTTGTTCACATCTTGTCCACATGACACTAGAGGTCAGAATGGTTTGATGTGTGTGGAAACTATGTAGAAAGAACAATGTTCAGCTGATTCAGTAGATGACTCCCATCATCCGATCATCAGCAGTTTTTAAAATCTAGATTGTTTTATCCATCTGAGAATTTCAAGTAATTCTTATCAGGGGCTTGGTGCCTTCTGTAACAGCTTTGGGCATACATACTGTTTGGAATGATGAGTTTAGGGAATAGATGTTTCTTTTTACTGTGAATATGTTGGTCAGATTTTACCTTTGAAAACTGATGTCATCTTCAGTCATGAAAAACAGACCAATCATGAAACAACATGTATAAATGTTATGCATTCAATATCTGGGATAGCTGGACTTTGATCAGTATGTCCCCAAGTATCTGTTATTATTTATAAAAAAGTCTCTTTATTATTGTGGGTAATAATTAGTTTATTTTTTGTTTGTCAAAACAAGCAGGGCAAATCTGCTGAAAGATCAAGATTATATCTGACCTCACGCATGCAGGTTGAGAGGAACTTAATCAGTAGGTTTTCCACATAACTTTGTATTTGTCCTTTTCATCTCGAATGCTTGTTCATACCCATCCTGCTTGGATAACAGGACTTATATCATGGTAGATTTAAACTCTAAAACCAGGATGCTGTTTAGGAGGAAGTTGGTTTTGTTCTGCTTCAGATGTTTTCACTTTAAAGTTTGGCGTGCAAGCCCACAGTATTGTTTCCATGCACACATAGATGGATTTATGAATTACCTCACTTCTTTCTCTCACACCTTTTAGAGATAATCCTGCGGGGGAACTGTTTGAGTAAGCAAGAGTTTTGTTGTTTGCTTCAGTTAGTGCTGTAATTTTGCAATGATTCTGTCTCATTCGGGATTATAGATTAATAAATATATCAGCAACTACTCTGTCCAGTATTCAGGCTAATAGGTGTAAGTCTTTGTGTCGTAACAGTTTTAAAGCTCCAATGTCCAGAACTTTGGACTTGTTCTTCATTTATAAGAGATTTTATACAAATCCTCATTGTAAAATCGTTTTGAATATCCCTGGAATGAATTTCTCAACATTAAAAAACATAAAAGCCTTGTTTTAATTCTCTGGTGTAAACAAGTGGGACTTAAATCTGTTGCACAGATTTAACCAAGAGTGTTCAAATGTGAGGAAAGGTAAAGCAAACTAAACTGGAGCTTTGATAAAAGGAATGCAATTAACAGGTGATAGGGTAATGAAAAACTCTTGCTGCAAAGCAGAGCACAGACTAAATCTAAAAGGTCCACAGCCAAGCCCTGGTAAAAAAAAGGGGTAATAATAATTGTTATGGAGACTTGGTGACCCAGAATGGCCATTCTGTGCTGCAGTTCCTTAAGTACACTTTTTAGTTATTGTATTATGCAGAGTTCATGATGTGCTTTTCCACATACTGTATTCCTCATTTGCTTTACACCAAACCCATCCGGACTGTTTGTCACTGAAAACTTCACGGCATACTGATGCAAATGTGTAAGTTATTTTATGAGATAAGAAAAAAAATTAAGCTATGGGTCAGCAGTGACATTACAGAAAATCTTCTCTAAAACTGATAAAAACACTATACCGAAACTGATCTGTGAGGCTGCCAAGAAGCCGACATAAATACTGAAGGAGCTGCAGAAATTTTTACCAGGTACTAATTGTGTTATACATGTAATAAAATATCTCCTGTTCTATAAATTTGGACTAAGGAGTAGGGATGAAATCATTCAGTCAGGATTTACAGATTTTAGTTTTCTGCATCACAGTAAATCCAAGCACACATCCAGATTTACCAAAAATTACTTTAACAGAGGAAAATTTAATTTTTGGACAGCCTAGCAAATGTCCAGAACTAAATTTAAGTAAATGTACCAGAGATATCCTCACAGTCTGAGAGATTTGGAGAATTTTTGCAAGGTAGGAATGGGCAGATATTACCAAGTTAAGATGTGGGATGCTAAAAGACTCCTACATAAAAAGACTGAATGCTATTAATTATTTTTAGCAATAAAAGTCGTCAAATCAAGGAAAAAAGGCTAAAGAAAAATAGAAATAACCCTGGGCGAGTATTTTATGCTAGTTTATTTTAATGGCAGCTAGACATCTATACGTTTTTGCTTTAAACTTGATTTGGATATGTATTTTTGAGAGATCAGTTGCAGTCCTGTTGGAACATCTGGTGTAATTTTGCTAAACAGCAGTATTACTCTGCATCTGATTAGCTAAGGAAGTGAATATTTATTGCTGGCAACATGCCTTGCTCTGTAACATTTTAAAGCTTTTCCCCCTGAGAACGGTGTCGTAATGTGTTTTGGAAACTGAATGCTGTTGTTATGTGATTCAACACTTCTGGTTCAGTGGTCAAATGGAAAAATCTTCTCAGATTCCCCTCCTGTTTCCTTATAATGTCAACAGTATTACTGTTATGAGGAAGTTGGAAAAGTATAACTATGTGGAGGATCTCCCCAACCACGTCTTTGCTTGTACAAAGATATAGATGGTGATGTTTTTGCATTTTAATAACTTATCTGCAGAGACTGTGACACTTGGCTCCTTGTTAATCAGATAAAAACCGTCTATATCTACAGATACAGATCCAGCCCAACATCTGACAAGGCCTTTAATAGATTTGGATTCGGGGGAAACCTTCCAGTGAAGCTCATCATACTTAAATACCTAAATATGACCAATACAAATATTACCTAAATATGACCAATAAAAATATGACCAATAAAATTGAGTGCAACCAGTTGGATTCAAAAGTCACCCAATTAGGGAGCATAATCTATTTTGAATATAAACACAACTATTCTTAGAAGGCATTGCAGGTTTGATACGAATCAGTGGGAAACAAACATGATAATGAAGTCCAGACAAGTCAGGGATAAAGTTGTTGAGAAGTTTAAAACAGTGTTAAGGTATAAAACTATATCCCAAGCTCTGATCATCTCACAGAGTGCCGTTCAACCCATCATTAGAAAGAGTTTTGCACAACTCCAACCATAAAATGGCTATCCATCAGTCTTTGCTTTACTGTCTCACCTATTGTGGCTGCCTGCTGTTTTGGCCTCCAAAAAAGTATATACAAGTATTCGCACCCACCCACCCCAAACAAAGACACTTTTATTTTCACCCCAACACCCCTTAAAATAAGAAATATGATGGTGGCAGCATCATGCTAAAACATGGCAGTTGTGGAAGAAAACCTGTCAGAGGCTGCAAAAGACTTGAGACTAGGATGGAGGATCACGCTCCAGGAGGACAACCACCCTAAACATACAACCAGAGCTGTAGGAAAGACCTGATAATCAGACACTCTCATTCTAATTTTAATCTATTTGAGCTAGAGCTGTTTTACACAGACGAAAGGGCAGAAACAATTACTGACTTGAGTTACTCTTTAGTTTAAGTTCTAAGAATACTTTTGCAAGGAACTGATGTTCTTATGGGCCCCCCATAGTTTGCTTCTGCTTTGGGCCACCTATGTAGACGTGTCCTGAACCTGCATAATCTTGAGGTGGTTTATTTTTATTGTACCTTTCTTTGTCAATTAATTAGCAAGAGGTGAGATACAAAACAAACAGTTTTCCGAGATAATAAACAAAAATTCATGTTGGGTAAGTTGACAAGAATGGAAAAGGAATTATGTGAGAACGTGTTTGTGCCTGCTGTGTCTGCTCATCAGCTTTCCTATAGCATGTTTACTGGTTTACTGCTTCACAGTAATATGAGGCTATAAAACATGTTTAATTAAGATTTATGAGAAGGGTGAATGATCTAGCATGCTCCAACACATCATCTGTACTTCAAGATAAAAAAAGAAAAACTGCATTAAAATCAAGTCCAACTTTGCACTGGGACATTTTGGGGGAACAGGACAGAACCGCATCCTTAAAAAGACTCTTGTAATGGCATTTACTTGCTTTTATTAGAAGTCAAACATGGGGAAATAAATGGTGCGGGTCAAAACCAACAAACCAAAGAGTGTTTCTGTGGAAATGAAGTTCACTAAACCTGAAAACACGCATAAGGTTTACAAGCACATTTCACCATTTCACTTTCATTCATGTCAGGTTGAACTGAACTAATCCCTTGTACCGTTTTTTTTCCCTTCTTGGGAAGCCCTTTTTTTAGCAAGTGCAGAGAGATATTTGGTCTAATTGTTTGTTGATCATGCCCTCTCGAACCTTTGCTGAGGCTTTGCTGAAGGCCTGAGGTCTCCCAGGTTCAGCAGCTAAAAGTGACCACTCGCCAAACCCCCACCAGACCCCAAAAATACGACCTCTACAATGTCGGTGTTGTTATCGAGGTGGTGTACCTAAAGTGGAGCTGGCATGTTAGACTGGGACATGCCACAGCACAGTCTGGCAGTCTTCACCCTCAAACCAGAGCAAATAAACTCAACCAGCTACACAAACAGATTGGATGGGTCGGGGAAAGCCCGCATACATCCCGCTACCAAAGAGGAGGCATCTAAGTATAGAGGGTTTGTCAGGGCTGGCACTGCAACAACATTTTCACAGGAGCTGGTTCCAGATATATTGAGATAGGAAAAACGCTCTGTTTAGCCAATAGAAAAAAATATCTTATCTTGAATGAATTTAAATGGAACTGCTGTGTGAAATATATTCTTCCAAAAATAAGTTTCACAACTAATGTCATAAATGCTTGCGTGCTACTCATCCATAACACAGCCAACCTTTAAGAAACTCATCTAATCTTACTTCTATACTGTTTACATGAACCAAATTCAGAATCTGCTGACATCTTATCAACCTCTCCACGCCATACCTCTGTTTCTCCTGTTGCTGCATGTCAACTCATGCTCTCTTTCCCATCTCCCCGCTTTTATCTGAGGAGGGCATGAAATTGTTTTTGTCACACAGACCTTGTGAGGCACCGCTGGACGTAATGTAACCATGTCATTCAACGATTAGTGAGTTGTGGCATTGCAATAATACAGTAAAGTTATTTTCCACATCACTGTTAATGTGCGTAGAAGAAAAGAAGTTGGCCTGCTGGCTGCTCCTATAAAATGACACAGTGGTTGAGAATAAAGCAACCATAAAAATAAAAACAAGGAAGAGGTGATGTGAGGTTGTCATAGTCTGAAGTTTGCATGAACTCTTCATGTGCATAAATATCATGTCAATATTGGTTTAATATTGATTTGTTTTAAACCCTATTACAAGGTGGAATGATTTTTTTTTGTCTTTATCTTTTTTTTTTTAAAGAATTGGGTGAATGAGTTTGAATTTACTGTTGTTTTTCTCAGTTCACTTGTTCTATCTGGATAACTGTTCCATAGCAATTTACAGAAAACCACATGCTCTTTGTAGCCATCAACAAGCTTCTAGCAGGATGTTTGACAACTCTTTCTATCAGAATTGGTAGACCCCCTTTAAGGTTGTTGTTTCCTATGACAAACACCCAACCTTTTAGACAAAGTCCTTATTTAATAGGCTTGATGTCGAGGGCTTTCCAAGCTTCATGTTAGCCTCCTTTATCCATTCTAAACCATTTTATGTATTTTGCATCATTGACTTGTTGGGAGACCCAACTTTCAACCAGTTAGCTTTCGATTTCAGAAGAAATAGAAGAATTTGGATATTTTCATTATTTGGTTCACTTTGTGCTGTGCACTAGTACCGATATAACTAAACAGATCCTAAGCATGATGTTCCCACCACCATGCTTGACAGTTGGCACAGTGCTCTTAGATTTGAAAGCCCCACTTTGAGTAACTCTTGTCACTGAACCCTGACAGTTCAGTTTTTGTCTCATCTGTCCAGAAACCTTTTTTTCCGAAGACATTTACATTGTCTCAGCGGGCAGTTGTAAATTTTAGTCCTGACAATGTTGGTTTTGGAGCAGTCGCTCCTTTCTTGGCAGACACCCTCCAAGTGCATGTTGATGTTAAACTTGCTTCTCTGTCGATGGTGACATTGGTGTTGATGGTTGAAACTTAGACACAAACAGGGGTTCCAATTAGGAACATAAAAAGTGGATTTAAATAAAGTAGGCTTACACTGACCTTCTAGAATCTCCTCCCCAAAGCCCCAACCTCAGCCTTGTTGAAGATTTGTGGACCAGAATTAAAAAAGGCTAACTTAAAGAGCAGTGCCAGGAAACCAACCAATTTAAATGAAATACACAAATTCTGCTAAGAGTGATCAAATAACCATTCAGAATTATGCCAGAAACGTGTTAATTGCTGTAAAAAGTGTGTTTTAAGGTCCAACTTGCTTCATAACTCTTGGGCAAATAAAAGCTGGGCTGTACCAATACATTTGAGCCGGTATAATATTGAACATATGTAGATTCAAATGTGTACACCCCATTAAAAAAATCATTGAAGCAGTTTAATTTATTAAGATGCCATTTCAGCAAAATAAAATGATTTAAATGCACAGTTAAATGTCCATTTATGCTTATATGATGAGTGTAACCTTTTAGCCAGCTGTGTAGATAGCTTGTGTGTTGAGTTTAACACTTGGCACATCTCAGAGCTTTGGACTGTAAACTTTCCCTCAATAAAATAAAAAAAATATTATGAGTGTTTGCTATTTGTGCGTGCTTTATAATGATCTCTCTAACGTTTTTATGGTGTGTGCAGAGGACACAAAGACAGAGTGCCTGCCCAAAAGAGTTAGAGAACAATAAAAACATCATGTCCAATAAACAAAACTAAGCTATAAACTGTTAAGTGCCAGTCAGTCAGTCATTTTCTACCGCCTATTCCATAGTGGGTCACGGGGGAGCTGGTGCCTATCTCCAGCAGTCTATGGGCGAGAGGCAGGGTACACCCTGGACAGGTCACCAGTCCATTGCAGGGCAACACACAAACAGCCATGCACACACTCATTCATACACCTAAGGGCAATTTAGAGTGACCAATTAACCTAACAGGCATGTCTTTGGACTGTGGGAGGAAGCCAGAGTACGCATGCACGGGGAGAACATGCAAACTCCCCCGGCCGTGAATTGAACCCAGGACCTTCTTGCTGCCAGGCAACAGTGCTACCAACTGCGCCACCGTGCAGCCCTGTTAACAAAGCTCAAAATGACAAAGGAACAATTTAATAATTTCATTTTATTAGTCTTTCTTAATTTAAATTAAAAATTTAAGAAAAGTTATTCCCTGATTTATACTTCACAACCTTAATTACATAGTATGAGAAAACTAAATATTTTTACCTGGAATATAACAAAATACATGTAAGGTTCTTTTGCTACCTTAAGCTAAACACTTAATAAATACTTAACTTATTTGCAATCCCTCTATTAATGCAATCAATCAGTAAATAAAAAAAATAGATACAGAATTTTAAACTAAACTTTTAGACATCTTAGGGTGTGGTCGGCAACCTTTCTCCAAGTATATCAAGGTTTTAACAAGCCATTTAAAGCTGTTGCTATGACTTGTAATGAGATGCCAGATAAAGTGCCAGAGTGACCCCGGCAGTATGGAGGCTAGAGTAGGGCATCGCCTCTCCCCCACCTGTTGCTGCGTGCTGTATATTAGCTGGCTGAAAAAAGACTGTCACAGTTTTCACTGATTTAGGAAAAATACAAATTAAGCTGTTTGAAAATATTCGTGGTCACCAAAACAAAACATGAAGAATGTGGAAACTAAAAGAGCAGTACCTGCCCCTGTTACTGTTATTGTTCAGGATGTTGCAAACAGGGATATTAATTTACGCAATAAGCACTTGAAAACTACAACTAAATTTAGGGGGTGTTTATTCAATACTTTTGCTTAGGTCCATGTATTAAATCCAAAACAAAAACAAAAATGCTTTAAATAATTTTATTCTAAATGTAATAATATATATTTGATATAATTTTAGCAACAATAAGACTTATTGCTGCTTTTCCTTAAATTGAAACTTCTGGATCATTTTATAGCTTTTAGTTGTTTTGTGTAAATGCAGTTACGATATGAAACTGCATTTTACTCAGGTATACTTGTGATAACTCCTCAACTTCCAAATGAACACAATATTTTTAAACCTTTGGCTCCTCTGTAAAGGACTTTTTGAGACAGTGAGGCAACATAATATGGTCGAAGTTAAATACATGTAATACTTAAAATATACCAATGAATCAGTCAAAATAGGTCAACATTCTGGCCCATTTCTAGTGTTTGTATCATGTGCTTTCCTTGTGACAAGCTGCCCAACAGTTAAACGTAAGCCTCTGATTGTCTTTGCAGATGAATTTAACCTCTCATCATCAGGTGACTGCAAAAGAGTCACTGCAGAGAATAATGTAGTTAACAATAGGGTGTGGCAAAAATCAGGTAAAAAGGTCGAAATAAACATGATAAATCTTCGGATTTATTTGAATGTGGTTGTGGAGAGTTATGTAGATTTCAATCGCTGAAGGCATAGAAAGGTGAGTCACTTTGTTAATATGAGGTGTGCATTGTAAAATCCTCTGACGGCACATATGTGAGATTGGCAACAAAAAGATCCAGATATGAAATGTGTCACAACCCCACTCCACCCTCCTCCTTGCTTCTATCAAAACGTCAATTGTTTCAGACTGTAGAGTGGTAATCTCTACACTCTTAGACTTCATCAAAAGCAACTCAAACCATGCGTTTAAACTGGGTGTGTCCTGCCATTGGAAGGAATAACTGCTGTCAAATTATAAGTTATATTGTGTCCTTCCAAAACAGCCCAAGGAAGTGGCAGTAATTACAGATTTAGCCTTCAAAGCAATTCATACTAGATTAAATGAGCAGAAAAATTACAATAGCTAGCTCTGAAGAATAGTTTTACCTCTCAGGAACATAAATCACTGTGAGCAGTTGTAACAAATAATTTTCAAGACATCTAAATACCATAAAACTTGTTTAATGCGTAATGGGTTTGGTTTAGAGACACACCTACAACCCAAAGTGTAAACCACAACCGTGAAGCAGTTTTGTTTCCAGAGAATGACTGGATATGAATTCGTTATCAGCTTTATTAGGATGTTTGTTTTAACCAGGTGATGACTAACATGCAGGTCTGTCTGTCACCCTGCACACCAACATTCCCACTGATGCTACAGACTAATATGATTTATCACAATAAGTTTAATAACTCACTGAACTAGACTCAGCAGAAGCCTTTACCTACATGCTTACAGGGTGAATATATATATATATATATATATATATATATATATTATATATTCAAGCTTCTATATATATTGTCTAGCCTTATATTCAAGCCTTATACATACACATTAGGAAATGGTGTGGAAATCATGTACATGCATTGTTAGGCATATTTATGATGTGGAAATATTTATGAAATAATACATAGCAGCTACATTTTCATTATGTTAATTTATCATTTGTTTTGTAGTTAACTCATAAATAACTGTATCATAGACTATTTAGATTTTTGTCGCACATGATCACAGCTAGGTAAAAACCCATTTTACAGTGTAAAGTGTGCCGAGGTACAAAGCAGCAATGCTTTTCATGAAAAGAAATGAACGGAAGCAATGCTTTTTTTTGGATTTTTTTTATTTTATTTGAAAAAAATATGTTTTTCAGTAATACAGATATTTCGTTTCTTTTCATGCGTTGTTTTCTGTTTTGGTATTTATTTCTACATAACTCTACTGAAATAGAATACATTTTTAAAATCGGTATTAAAGGTTATTACTTTTTAAGTCCTTTCTGACTACCGGGTCTGACGCTCACCGGAAGTGACGACATCGCATGTTTAACTTTTAAGCCATTTAAAGTTAATTTCGCAATTTCTTGGAGCTCCAGCTCAATGGTGGGCGTCCATACTTTGTGTTTCTGGGGCAGTTTATGCCTGAATGAAGTTGTTGGAGGTAACAGAGGACGGGCTTGACCTCCCATCCCGTGATGCTCTCGGTTCTTGGCATCTTGCGGAGCAGTTGTGCTGCAGTCAGGAGCAGTTAGCTGTCCGTTAGCTCAGCGCCGTTGCGGGGGAAAGAAGCTGCTTTCTGTCAGCTACCTGCCAGAGACGAGCGCCTCTCACGAAGAGAGACAAACGCTCCGGAGAAACTTTGAGAATCGTTCCCTTTTTGTCTCCTGGTGGATTTTTTTTGTTAATTTTTGAAACCGTGGCTGGGGTTGTTTACATCGCGATGGTGGATATGCTTCTACAGAGGCAGGGAAAACTAGCCCACAGCAGCTATCTTGGCTAATTGGTGAGAAATACTTGAACCGCTGAGAGACTGGTCCCGCCTCAGACTAAAGTACCGGTGGCTACTGCTCACACAGAAGTTTGACAAAGGCCTTTTTACTACTCAGCTGCCCGGATATAAGGGAGGCCGATCCAATACTCGGACTAGACACCACGAGCTGTCTTTTCGGGGTCCGGCCTTAGGGTTTTTGCACTTTTACTGGACAGCAGAGACAACGATGAACTCTGGGGAAATGTGCTGTGACGGTACGTGTCTTTATCCCATCGCTCAGCAGTGAACTGCTTCGCAACACGTTGGTGCAGTACTTCGTTTCCTCTGGGCAGCCAGAAACGCTAACAATGTCGAAAATAACAGGAAAGAAGAAGAGTTGCTTCCAGATTACGAGTGTAACTCAGGCTCAGGTGGCCGGAAGCCTTATTGGAGACGGCAGCGAGCGGCTGGACGATCCGGAGGAACCCGGGACTGAGCTCAGGTCTTCGGAGATATTTGATCGGGTCGATGCGGGGGTGTGCGACCGGAGCTCATCAGAGGAAACTTTGTACAACGTCGGGGAGTGTCAGGAGGGCCAGCTGCCTATTACAAGTCCCGTCAACGGGGGGATCTCCATTAAATCGACCTCCAGTGGTCGTAATACCCCGCATAATGTAGGGGGGGGTGTGCCTTTTGTTCCCAGCTCCAATATGGTAACCAGTGCTACCGCTGTTATTACCAATATGACCCACACAGTTCCTAGCAGCAGTTCTAGTTCTCGATTTAGGGTAATTAAACTAGATCATAGTAATGGAGAGCCCTTCAGACGGGGCAGGTGGACTTGTACTGAGTTCTATGATAGAGAATCCGATTCAGGAGTTCATCGGACTGTGGACAGCTTAAAGTCCTCTCCATCCCTCGATCAAAGTGTGGACAGAGACAGTGGGTTAGGAGCTACTTGCAATTCTATTGTCAGTAGCAGTGCTATTCTTGCACAGGCCCCGGAGAACCACACAGATAGTGGCTACTCTGTTTCCACTGGACACCACACCCACTCTCAAGCTTCCGAGTCCCTGCAACAGGGCTACGGTTTGTCTCCTCAGATTGGGAGTGGAGCAAGTGCCTTCCAGCCCACAGGGTATGCAGCCGCAGCATCACAGCAGACCAAACAGGCTCAGGTCAACCCCCAGACCTTCTTACCTGACAGCCTCGATGGTGGGCACCACGGTGCCATTATAACTCCTGCTTCACATCCACAGCAGTTTGTCTATTCTCCTCTTGTCAGTCAGCAACACTTTGGGTCAAGCACCCAGAACATTACTATGACATCCTCCTCCATAGGTTCCACCAGTCAGGTATCATCACCTCAGTTCACCCTTTCAAGTCCAGGAGCACAAGGGCCGGGGGGAGATGCGGGGTCAACCCCGGGCTTCATGCAACAGGTGGGCAATGCATCAGTCATGGCCCCCGTCATTTCAGGGAGCACACAACAGCAGCCTTCAGGGGGAGCAGGCAGCGTCCCTGCACCCTCCGCAACCGCCTTCTCTATCCTCAGCGTTGGCCAGAACGTGCCTGCCACAGTGCCAAGTACAACCAGCATACCTACGGGTGTGTCGAGTCAGGCAGCAGGACTCATCCAGCTGCAGGGAGCATACGGAGGAGTTGTTAACCCGGCAGAGGACGGTAGGCAGGTGGGCGAAACCCTGTCTATGCAAAGCGTCGGTGCGGGGCCAGCGAATGACGGTGTAAAGTCTCCCATCGGCGAGGGCCTCAGCTTGTCCAGTCCTGCTGTCAACAGCTTTTTTGGCATCCAGATTACAATGAATGAGGATGGAGACGGGTAAGAGGTTCTAAAGCCAGTTGATAGTTTATTTTCCATGTCAGTCATCAGTTTTTTTCCCTGTAGGCAATTAGTAATACAGCATGCTTCTGTCCTCGTGTGTCAGGAGAGAATAAATACCACTTGTACTTGTTATAAATAGATTAAAATATTAAATATGTACCTGGAAGCTTGCTCCTCGACTAAACGTCCCTGTTTTACTCTATAGCAGTGTGGATAAACTGAATACTGTGGAAAATGCCTCATTCTTCAACATTACTCATATTAGACACCTTATTACTACTATATTTTGTCAATAATGGGCATTTTAAACAATACTGAATTAAGCACGGGCCAGTATGAGATTCTCTGATGGTATGATAAGTTCGAGTAAAAATATGAAGGGATCATTCAATTCAAAATTCAATTCAAAAATACTTTATTCATCCTAAAGGGAAATGAAATTGGTAACTACAAAAAATTTAAAACTAAAATGTGAAACATTTAAACTAATAGCGCAGCAAATATTCCTACTGCTGATAAAACAATATCACTTGGATTATTACAGTGATAAAAATGTATCTATAACATATAGTTATTCATGTTTTGATTTTAATACACTGATTTAAGTTAGAATTTTAAATATAAATGTACAAAATAAATTAGTAGTTTGTAAATGCTCTATTAGCAGGATATTATACCTTTTTGCTGTTTGGCTCTACAGAATAACAGCGGAGGGCTAGCGAGCTGATATCAGCTGCGTAATTACTCTGGCTGTCCGCTCGGGTATTGGCTGATTGACGGACTTGCAGCTCATAGTTTGCTAGCTTTAATTTTAAACAATTTAGGCCTTGAATGTGTGTCTTTTGTGACCTGAAATATTTCTCTCCAAGCAGCTGAATTTGTCTTTCTTGTCAGTAAATAGAAACAACAGGCAGCCACCTTCTTTCAGCCAGCTGACTGGTAGTGCACGGCAACAAGCGGAGGAGGGGCAGAGCAGCTTTACTCTGAACACTTTCTTTGGCATCTCATTGAAAGGCATTTAAACCGTAGAAAGAGCGTGAGGGTTCATTTTAGCAGCTTTTATGCTTAAACTGGACAGTAATTTGTCTCTTTAAACACCTCTGTCAGTGCATTTTGGTGGCTTCTGGGTATTAAAAAAGACCAGCTGTGGGAGACTGAAGAAAGTAGCAATCGAACAGAGGTGGGCTTCTATTCTCTGCTCTGTTTGGGGAAAGACAGCCAGTGTATTTGCTCTGGGCCACTTTCCCAACCTCCTAACTTTAAACCTTATAAATACACACTCTCCTATAGCACTCCGGTAATGTACACACTCTATTTAGGACTGTTTCGAGCTTGAGCTGAGATGTTGCAACACTGTGGCTGCGAGCAGGGCTGCTGCCCAAGTGATGCTTGAGCCAAGAATAACCTAAAATGAGGGCTGGCGTTCAGACACATGCGCGGTCTGTCTTGTGTAGGCCTCGGTGTCTATCTGTGCGCGTCGTTTTGCACTTGTTATGAATGGTCAGTTTGCGGGATTTAATTTGTGTTTATGGAGGCTGAATTTTAATTTTTTTTATAGTCTTTAGAACATCAAGTAAATTATTATTCATAAAGACTTTATCCAAGCAGCATCAGTTTGGGTTTATCATAAGTTTCTTGTATGTAATGGTCCAGGTTTTTCAGCAGAAACAGCTGTTGATGTGGTTTTTATTTTAATTTTTAGTCATTCATCTGTGTAAGGTTTTGTATTTAAAAATGCGTGCAAGACAGAGAAATTGATTGGTGTATGTTGAGAACTTTGGAGATCCTAGCAGCAGGATGGGGCATGTCGGATGAGATGGAAAGGATGGCCAGACCGAGCACACACCTGCTGCAACAATAGCTGGCACCTAATCCGCTCCGTAGCAACAGTGGCATGGCCAGACTGAACCAGCAGGATGCTGGCTGCCTTCTGCTCTGGCTCTCTGACTCAAGGCCCGGTAAGAGCTGTCAGCTTTGAAACATAAGCCTAACACAATGTGGACTCGCACTCCAGCTTTGAGGAGTTTTCCTTCTTTCCTGTGAACTACCTGTTTTTATCTGAGATCATAAGTCAGCTTGACTTAAAACTATGCACTTACGGTTTTATAAGTTGGCAATAAAAGTCCAGACCAACCTGTGTAACTTGCTCAGGCCATGCTAACGAAACATAGCATATATATAACCGATTTGATGCCGTGCATCTTCTAGATCACTGAAACATAACGCCCTATGTTGATTGATTGCAGGTCGATTTTGTTTTATAGAGGATTAAAGGTTAGGTTTTTGAGGTTCTTTTAAAAGCTTATAAGCAGTTAATATCTTTCCTGCAGTATATAACTCTCTTGACATCATTTAGCATAAATCCAGAAAAATTTCACTCAGAGGCTAAAGCTAACAGCTAGGTCAAGAGGGGGTAAGACCAAAAGGGGACTTCTACAGTCTTCAAACATTTTGAACCTCCTAAACATGATGTCTGTTTATGCAACTGTTATTTTATACACATAAAGCAATGATTTTTTTCTCTATAAATGGAGATGTGAAGCTGGGCACCACCAATGATGTTCCTCTTACTAATAATGGAAGTCTCAGGTCAGAGTAACTTGCTGATATACAAGTAAAGCAGTGTAAAAAGCAGAAGAGGTTTCAGTGAATGCTGTTTTGGCTTTAACACCATGGTACTTTTCTGTTTGATGGATATTCTGGCTGGAAATGGGTAATATGTTGTGTTCAAAGTACACAATTCACACAGAAGGCTCCTCGGTGGCTCATTGCCTCCGACCTTCATTTCCTAAGTAAAACAATTGATCAGCTTCTGTGTTTAAAAATAAAATGAAAGGGTTCAAATGGCAACCAGTTAAGCTGCTGTGGTGTTTTTGAGAGTGGAGTTTTTTTTAATAAGACTGCATCGGTCCGTTTTGCTCTACGCCCCTCTTGGACTAGCTTCTAGTGTTAGGCACCAGGTCCAGTTAATGTGGATTCATAGTAAAAAAGACATACGAGAATGATCTACTGTTTCTAACATATTAACTGCTTCTTATCCTTTTAAAGACCCTCAGTGAAAAAAATCTTGAACCCACCCTTTAAAGCTGTGTCACGTTCAATAATTATTTGGGCTTTTTGTAAAGCTAAATCCAAAGAGTCAATGTAAATGTTCTGAATCTCGCCTCTGGCAGGTTGAGTTGATGGGGACTAATTGGATTTTTTTTTATTCCGAGCTTTAAGCCAAGCATGAAACTTTTGGTTCTGGATTTTTCGTCTAAATAACCGTAGTTATTTAAACTGTGAAGAAAAGTAGGGGAATAAATGTTTCTGGTGGAATTTAATACTTTTTTCATGGAGGTATTTTTGCGTTGGTGACAATTATACTCCATCTTCCCTACTCTTTATTACCCTGGAAGTGATAAAACTTGGGCCAGGATTCATCATCGCTTACATCTCCAACTGTACTAGCAGAAAAAATGAGGAGGAGCTCGATTTTAATAAGCTGTCTAAACCCAGACATTAAAAACATCCAATTACCCCTCCTATATGTGTAGTAAATGTCTTTTATTTTACTGCCTCTGTTGCAGAAAGTATTCTTTTAGCTCCTTAAGAAGAAATCCAGACAGTTTCATATCTGAAACCTCAAAACATCCAGAGATGTTTGGGGACCACAAGGCAAGTTGGCAGCCCTAACCACAAAATTAACGGTTTTCAGCTGTAATTAAAGCGCCTTGTTCACTCATAACTTTCCTGTAAATGTTTTTGACGACCAAACATATTTCATCCTACACACCCGTACATGACTTGACACGGATTTTCAGATTTTCTGCTCTTGGCATCGGGATCATTGTTCTGTGTACAAACACGGTCTCCCTGAGGAATCTGCTCCAAGCTTCATTGTTCTGTTTTGAATCAGAGTTAATCACAAAGTGGATCAAGGCTCTGTGGGGGTGGAGCAGTGAGATAACAATGATTTCCCTGCAGCTTGAAATGGTTTGGGTTTGGGCTCCGTACGCCATATCTTTGCCAAGTGGAGTGATGTAGCTGCCCCAGGGACAAATTGGGTCCCAATAATCGGAGCACTCGGCCTTCACTGTAATTCCTTTTCCCTGGACAGACCACCCCTTGGTGTACTGCCTCAGTCAGGAATGGTAATTATTGCTTCATAGCTCATTACATTTACTCAAGTGGACCAATAGTGGTGGCGGAGTTACACAACAGAATAAATGTAATGTAGTAGCAACATTATGTGACTGGTTAGTAGTCATTTAATGGAGAAGAAGGGAGCACAGTAGCTGTTCATCCAACAAGTTGTTACTATGACACACTTCATCAAATCATATTATCAAACAACCATCAATAGTAAACAAATTCTGATTTATTTAGGGGGAAAAATATATCAAAACCAACATGTTTGTGAAAATTTAATTGCCTGTTAAATATAACTGGTTGTTGCCACCTTTTACTGCCATTAAAAACGACTATGGGAAGTCGTCCAGGTACTAAAGAAGCAAAGCAGCCCAAGACCATCACAACATCACCACGTGTTTTACAATACGGTGTTCTTTTTTTAGAAATGTGATAGTTTTCCGACAGATATACCAAGGTGCACACCTTCCAACTTTTGGTCTGCTGAGGTTTTGGCCTTTGAACACTTCATAAACTGGTTGTTTTATGATAAACACTGACTTTAACTGAGGGAGGAGAGGCCTGCAGCGCTTTAGATGTTGTTCTCTTATGACCTCCTGGATGAGTCGTTGGTCACCACCCTTCCATGGTTTCTTTGTTTCTAGATAATGGGTGAGTTTCCTGTAGTCCCTGTCTCATTTTCTATCAGAAACGTCCTTGTTTGAATAAAAATAGTTTTAATCTTACTGTAGGTATGTCAATCTTTTAAAACCAGGTTCCAGCATAATTCTTTGCAGATCATCTTGAAAAACTCTGTATTGCTATTTTCCTTGAAGCACTTTGACTAATTGTTATCCCGTGACCTTTTTCTGTGATTAAAATTCGAAGTGTCCCCAGCGACGATGATTGAAAAAATAATTACAGTGAGCTTAAGTGTGACATGCTCTGGGCTGTAGCAGCCCGTGAATATCATGCTTTTGTGATTGTCAGGTAGATTGCTTGCATAATTGCGCGCACCTGTAAGCTGAAATGTCTTTTAAATTACTGCATCTCACGTGTACTTACGGCTCATGTGCCGATGATGCATCCATGCTGAAGAACTTGAGGCGGTTTTTTGGGAATAATAAATAAAACGTATTTGCTAAACAGTAACTGAGCCATGCGCTTTTAGACGGAGGATAATTTTTTCTTTAATTGGCATCAATCATATTATTCCCTAAATTTAACCAAATAGTGCTCAAGCTTAAACCAAAGCACATAAAGCTGGCATCAACCCCCCTGTAGTTGTAGTGATTCCACATGACATATTCATGGACTTCCTGTTGAACTTTTGATTCCTGTTTATGAAGCAGTCGTATGTTGTCGGTTAGAGCCCCTTCACACATGGATAGGTTTTGGAGGGGCTTGATGAGGTATTGGATGCATTAGTAATGCAATAGATTCCCTGTTTTGACAGTAGACCTTGAGAGTCCCTCCAGCTAAATGTTTTTCAGCATGCACAAAAGCCTGAACAGTGAGGTTTTGGTGGTTTATTACGCTGATGACAGTGTGATTTGGTTGTGGGATGTGGTAGAATAATTATATACAGCATAATGGGGGTCCAGGAAAGCAATATTGAAGAGAAACATTTTTCTTTGAGCTCTAAACACATTATTGCATGATGATTGCCTTCACAATCCAGTCTTAATATACTGTGTAGGCCTTGGAAAAAAACTGAGGCTCTTTATCCTGTATAAAGGTGGCCCCTAGGCAGAAATTAGTGCTGATAGGTGGCCACTCTGCCTTTATTTTAATATTATGAATGAGCAACGATGACGAGTAAAATAAAAAGAGCTTTATAAATGCAGTAGTACAGTGTAGTTCATGGAAAAAAGGCACATGGATCAGCTTGATAAGGCTGCTGTACAGTCAGAAGCCTGTAGATGAAATTATTGCCTCTCTCATTGATGAGTCGGTGAACTTGGGTCAACGTATGAACCAGCAGTTGCCCAACCTCCTCAGATTTATCAGAATCCCTGCCTGTGATGCCGCCACTGGATTGTGAAAACTCTGTTACGAAGGGTTCTCACATACAAGTGTCACAGAAACAGCAAGGTGGATGTGATCTGTTGGATTTGTTCTTGTTTAACTGCCTCAGAACCAGTTCTTAAAATGGTGGACACTAATTCAGCTGCTGCCAATAAAACACTCAGCGTTTTAACTCTGACACCAATCTTAAAAGCAGCTGGTAACAAAAAATAGGAAAAGGAACTTGATTGATTGCAAGATTAGTTGAAGTTTAGCAGCTGTCTTTAATGTAAACCTTTAATGATTCCTAGATGACTACTTTGTGTATCACAGGTATTATTCACCTGTCAGTCTAGCAGCTATGACTGGCTCTACTCTCTGTTAAGGAACATTTTGGCCTACTTGTAGCACCTTTTACGCAATATCTGACAGCGCTGTGAGAAGTGTGTTTCGGAGTTGGATTGACACGACTTTGATGCTGTTGCCCAGGGGCTGGGTTTAAAGTTTCTGACATCGTGTGATTTGTTTTTGCCAGCGCTCTGCCCTAAACTTGAAGCAAATGCAGATTTGTTTAAAAGGACATACTGTGCTGTACTGTCAGTAGGGATTTCCGACCTTGAGTATCAGATTGTGGTTTGAAGCAAGGAGTTTTCTTTCTTTGTAACATCCTGCATATAGCGATGACACCACTCTCAGTTTAGCAAACCTGGGACAGATTTTTTAAATGATTTTTTTCAATATATCATATTTAAGCTTTGGCCAGAGATGGTTTATGTCAGCAAATCTTTTTTTTAAAATTTCTCATCTGAAGTGTGATAACGGCAGACATTCATCATTCAGTGATAGATTTTTTTTTAAGTTGTTGCACATTACTACCATATCACAGATGTTTTTGCTTTAGAAAATGTAATTAATAGATTTATCTGAAATAGTTAATTTGCTTTGTGTTATGTTTCCTAATAAAAGAGTTAATATTAAAAAGTCTAACTCTTTTCTATCAAAGCAGATCTTTTTGAAAGAAATGCAGATGTTAAGCTTGGTCACTGTTTGCGGAAGAGCCAGAGAGTTCATTTAGGTCCGTTTTGTTTGGATGTTTGCTCATTTCAATGTTAACCAATTTTATGAATTCAAGTTTTCAATTGACACTTTCATTGATTGATGAAGTTATTGTTTGGGAAGTTATTATTTTGTAGCTGTGACATCATAAACATGACCATTTGGTTTTAGAGGAAAACTCTTATTGTGTTAATGTGCCCACATTCAGTGGTTGTTCCTGAATGTCTCTCTTCATCCTACCTTCTGGAGGATTGGATGACTTGGTGAGTCAGGTTTGGTAAGAGGCATGTGTTTCCCTTGTAGGCTTGGGCCAGTTACCGGTATCAAGGTGCGCTAAAATTTCCAAGCTACCAAGATTTTCTGTCAAACCGTTCCTACAGGTTTAGGTCCCTTTTATACCAGATGCCAGAGAAAGTGTGGAAGTGTTTTCTCTGCCTATAATCAGAATCAGAATCAGCTTTATTGCCAAGTTCGTACATACAAACAAGGAATTTGACTCCGGTACACTTCGCTCTCTGGGTTTTTTTTGTTTTGTTTAATGCGTTATAAGATATATTTATGCATAATGCCCCCCTGCCTTCCTTCAATGTGTCCCTCGAATCTATTGACACTCTCTTCCCCTCACTCACAATACTGCTGGTGCTGCAGTCAGTTTTCTATTCACATTATTGTCTTTCCTTTTTTTTTTTTTTGTCAGTAACAAACTAGCTTTTTAATTAGAAGCCTTCGCTTGTGCTTGGACTTGGCTTTAAACTTGTGGTGGGGTTTAGGCATTGAGCAATCAGCAGCATTATAAGTTCACCAGATTTGGCTGCTGTTAATTATGTCTCCTGGAACTGCCTTTGTATTGCATATTTCTGGTTTTCAACTTTGTATTTATGTTTGCTAAAGGCAAAGGCAGTATTTTCTTTGTTCGATGGTTTACCAAGATGTCTCGTCTAGTCGATACAATGCCTTTCCTTCTTTTTAAACTTTCAAAGAGACCAGAACGTAAAGGAAAACTGTTTGAATAAGTATTTCTACACTCAGCCAGACGTTCTCAGAGTATTACTGTAAACAACTGCAGTTACGGCTGCCCGCTAGGGCTAACTTCGTTGACGCTGCAAAACTGTAATTCAATCAGTTAGGCATTGCATTGCTGACTGAAAGAGGAGGATGGCAAGTGCAACATGTTGGCCTTTGTTCTCTTTCCAAAATGCTCTAAGTGCAGTGCAGGTTACACCCTCCTTATAAGTAGATGCTGTACATGAAGTGTTCATGAAGATGCTCTGCAAGCAGAAGGACAATCTCTTGGCATGCTCCTATTACCAGTCTGTGCTTGCTGCGTGGAGTAGATTGCTGCACTGAGCTGAAACGTTGTGCTACGTCCATACAAGGATCATTAAGTTTCCCAACATATATTTTAATCATTTGGCTCTCAGATTAATTTAAGGCAACTTATAAAATATCTTAAAACTAAATGCATGAGAAGGAAAGCCTGATTAGTCCTACATTCGAATCGCTCTGCCCAAAATGACTGAATCTTGATGGAAAGACTTTGTATCAGAAATTTGTTGAATAGATTGCACATTGTTTTACAGTAGGGTAAATTATTACTGATTGATGTTTCAATAAGTTGGCAGCACGTTGAGAAAAACAAGGATGACTTCAGAGCTGCACAATGAACTGGATCACATTAGAGGATTGCATCATAAATGACAGCTTAGATGCAATATTTGGTGGGCTGTTATTGTATTTAATGTGTCATGCATTCCAATTCTGCCTACTAATACTATCCACTGATCAGCTAATACATTATGACCACCCACCTAATGGTGCGCTGGTACTGATTTTGCTGCCAAAACAGCTCTGATCTGTCAAGGCATGGATTCCCTAAGACACCTGAAGGTGTGTTGAGGTATCTGGTACCAAGATATCAGCAGCTGATCCTTCTTAGCCTGGTAAGTCCTGAAGCGGGGCCTCGATGGGTTGGATTCGTTTGTCCAGCACATCCCGCAGATGCTTAGCACAAATGCTATGGAGGCCAAGCCAACGTTGTGGAAACCATTCCTGAACCATCTTTGCTTTGTGGCAAGGTGCATGGTCTAGCTGAAAGAAGCCACAGCACCCAGAAAATGCTGTTTTCATAAAGAGTTGAATGATTTAGCCTTCACTACTGGTATAGATCCTCGGCACTGATATCGGTATCGGCCCAAGTCAGTTATTTTTTAACATATCGGTATCGGTTCCATAATAAAAACTAGACCGATACTAATAGCTATTGTTTAATTCCATCCTGTTGCTGTTTGTGTTTCTGTGCCGGGGGGTAAATATTGGCTGTTGGCCATATCAATATTAATATGGGGTATCGATATTGTCCCAAAATGTTCCTATCAGTGCATCCCTAGTCGAATCAGAATTTACTGTTGTTTAGATGTGAATTAAATTTAAGTTTTAACCAGCAATATCCTACTGAGCATAATTCTCTATTGTGAAATGATGTATATTTTCTTCATCTGAGGAAACCTAAAGTAAAGTCAGGGACCTGGTTCAGTGCTGATGTGGTAGTTATCAGAGCAGAGTAACTTTGGACTGAAGTAGTTTTTTTAAAATATATTTAGACTTGGTCAGTGCAACTCAATCTGATGACACCTCAAAATAGTCCGAAATTTAATATTCTGTAATAAGATCTCATGTTGCTGATGTGATAGAAATCTTGGAGGTTTGTTTCTGAAGACCTCCCGCAGATCTGCGTCTTTATTTGCATATCCTTGTGAGCTGGCTCAGCTGTGCAAAGCAAAAGAAAAAATAAAACATAAACCTTCCCTTTTTAGGGAAGGTTTATGAATCCTATTGATCTTACTGGGATAAAGACAGATGTCTGTGTCCAAAATTAGTATTTTTTTGTCGACTAAGGTCCTCCAAAGGCCACTTCCTTTTTTCCGATTTTCTTTTTTTTAATCATCTCCCCTACTCATTGCTTTACCGTAAAGCAGATATTCTGATACATGATTAAGGAAGTGAAAAAGAGAAAGGTTATTTAGAGTCTGTTAATAGACTGTCTCTGCAAGAGTTGGATGCCACAATTGCAGAAAACTCTACACAAAAGCCATGTGTCGCTTTCTTTGTTGCTGTCTTCTGGGAAATGGCAGCAAAGATCTGTGAAGAAGAAGTTTTACATTTTACTTTAATGTGGTGCCGAGGTGATTCAGCCATTTTTAGCGGAGGAAGATTTTCAAGGCCGACCACATATCAGGGTTTTGCCCTTAGGAATTAAATGGCGTCGACTGAAAGTATGTGGCATATACCGTAAATGTTCTTTTACTCTGAAAATGCCAACCAGATGCTGTTAGAAAACATGGAGCTGTGTATTAAGTTGGGCTCAAATAGGGCTGAACAACAAGGTTTCACAGCTTTAGGCCCTCCCAAAGTTCTGCATGTCTACATTGTGAGTAATTAGGATCTGTGGAAAGCATGGCAGGCAGCTGCACTTGAGTCATCATGCATCCTCTCTCTGTGCTTTCAATGGGCCCCATCATCCAATCTGGCTCACTGGTGCTTCTGACACCTCATATGTTTTCTGGCTCTGTGTGTGTGTTGTGGTATCAGTTGAAAAGTTGATTTCAAGAGCTGCTTACATATAACTTCTTCTCAGAAGCCTCTTTCCACCCAGCAGGCGTCCTTTACTGGTGCAAAAAGATATGCTTGCTGCTGTGCTGTGTGATTATGTACACTGACCAAACATAGATAGTTGGGCGCTCAATCACTGTCCGTTTCCACAAAGCAAGCCAACACGTACTTGTTTTGCAAAGTTTTAAAGTAGTCAGTGACTTGGCTTTTTAGTAGGATTTGTTTAAAATCATTTGACCTACTTTCAAAAAACTGACTGGAGAATTAGGCGTGTAACAAATAGCTACAAATCAACAATACTGTCCAAAATCTTTACATATATAATACATGTATAATCTATACAGACAATCTATACATCCATGGATGGATGGATGGAGATATTTATATCTACAGATGTTTATCCTGCTCTTGTCCAGCTTTCTCTGAGTTTAAAACCAAGAGGAAAACTTTGTAAAACCTTCAGAAAGCCTCATTTTTTTTCCTAAGACCACTTTATCAGATCTTAAGAAAATCTCACTGGATACAAAATACAGAGAAATGAAGAGAGACCCAGGACTTCTGTAAGCTACTGTATTTTACTCGTTGAAATCCAAGATGGAGCACTTAAATGTGTTGTAAGCAATGAGGCATGTGATCATTTATCAGGAGACTGGAAGCTGAAAAACTTGGTGTTCTTGGAAAAGTATTTGAATAGAAAAATATTTTATTACGTTTGAATATATTTTATTATTCAGTGAAGATAAAGGCTAGAAAACGGTTGAATGAAAATCAAGACAGTCAAAACCTCCTGAGATATGTTGTTTAAAGAGAATCTAACATCCATGCAGGCAGTTGAAAACGCTGCTAGTTTTGTAAGAACCTCAGTTTCCTTCTTGCGCTTTGATGCCCGCTTTTGTATTCTGTCAAACTCCCTCATATGCCCCCCCGTCCTCGTCTTCCTCTTTTGTTTGCCGAGTCAAGTTTGGCCAAAGTGTCTCCTCTCGTCAGCGTTGCACATCCTCCGGTGCCTTACAATGAGCAGGTTTCTGAAAGGAAGCGGACGTGAGTCATCGTGGCTGGGTACACTGACAGCAGTGTCTTTACTGAAACAGCGGTGTCAAACAAATTGTTAATTTCTCTCTTTTTTTTTTTTTTTTTTTTGGGCCGGACCACATCTGGCTCGTCATCATTGCATAAAACAGTGAGGCCTTTTAGGTTGATGTGTATGTTTTCATGTAAACAATAAAAAAAATTGCATTGAAAATTGAATTTAGACTTTTTCATACAATTGAAAGCCTCCTAGATGTTGGACTTGTTGCTTAACACAGAGTTAATCAACGTAACACAAGCTGACCTCCTGCACAGCCCTTTAGAGAGGTGGGATGACTGGTTTATGCTGATATTTTTCGCTGTTCTGCTTCTTTACTTTACATCTGAGTCATCCACTATGTTCTAACTTGTTAAAATAATGCAGCAACATTCCTATCTGCAGTCATGTTCACAAACACAGCTGAAAGGTGTGAATGTTTGCTAAAATAGCCAGATTTTCTAATAGCAAAAATGAAAATTTCAGTATACATTAGGAAACCCTAAATAAAAATCAGTCCTAGTGTTTTGGTTGGTTTTATATATTTAGCTCTACTTTTTCTGCAGTTGTCTTTTTGTCCCTTTGCTACCCTTCGCTTTAGCCCGGAGCGAGGTCAGCCAAAAATCTCCACACCAAACAATGGGAAATATTTCAGCCACCACATCCTGTCCTTGTCAATGAATGTAGCCCACCAAGCAGTCAGCAGCTGGGATCAGGAGGGGCAACACATTGGCATTTCATCACTGAGCTGCTCACTAAAGGTCTTCATTCATTTTCTAGGGGTTCCTTAAGTAAAATGTGGATTTTGTTGTATTCATCAGGTTTAGATAAGGATGGAAAGAATACATTAGTTTTAAGGTTCCTTTCCTTTTTCAATCTTTCCATGATGAAAATTTGAACTCTGAGAACATTCTGCGTGTTTAAATGAAATATGGAAACCAGAAGGACAAAGGGAATGTAAAAAACATCTAATGTCCTGCACACTCTAGCTCCATATTGGGTTAAAGAACTTTATTTGCAACAGAAACAAGTTTTAGGCCTCAGGGTCTCTCGAGATTATCGTTGAAGAAACTAACAGCTGATCAGGATCAGAATAAGGCTTTAATGTAGTCTGGACCTGAGCATAGCATGATGTATTGTATTGTGTTCTCATTTGATTTCTCCTTATGTCCTGTGATTTTTATTTAGGAATCCTTTTCCAGTTAAATTATTTTGTCTTTTTCGAGTCTGTGTGTTGGATTGCATGCTTGTAGCTTTGGGTCCAAAACAGAAGTCCCTTTTGGGATCATTGGCGCCAGATTGTTATAAAATGGGGGAGGAAATTTGAAGAATTAAAAAAGCTATTTAAGAAACACGGATTAGATCATTGACTGCTTGTCTTTTCTTTTTTGTTGCCGTGTTGGTTAGGTGGTGAATAATTGGAAGCATTTAAAGAGTTTACGTCTAACATTTGACCATAAATGGTCCCTGGGATTCTGTTTCTAAGTGATGAAGAGCAACAAACACCTGTGTGTGTTGGCATGTTGTAGATTGGTTATACTGTGTGTCTGCAGCCTCCACCTGCAGGTTTTCTCCTGCATTTTATATGATTTATGATAAGAGATATGCAGCCCTTTTATAAGTCTTCTATACTATTTGTCCGTCTTTTCATTTTACTGTTTTCTGCTCTTTGCTGTAAACTTTCTGACTTCAGAGATCAGCTGGGATGAAGTGACTTGTATCTCTCCATCAGATTGTGTTGCACTGCATGAACTTGGGGTGGTAGTTTAAAAGGAGTGAGTTACTCCACTTCCTCCATTTTTCAGGAAACTATGACCTGCCATTTAATAACCCCCAAAGATATTTTATTAAATAAGACTCAAACCTTCAGAACTGCAGCAAAGTCTCTGGTTAAATTTGCCTCTTTGCCTATTAGTATACCCATTTCGTACCTACACATTACCATTCCTGTAAGCATTTTGGTCCCATTTACTTTAACTTTATGAGCTATTTATTTTGTAGTAGCTACATATTCTCATGAATTGTTTGGGTAAAAGTCCTAAAAGTGCTCAAATCTCATGCATAATTTTGTTATGTTGCTTTCAGAAAAAAAAAATGCTATTAAGCCTTATTTCCACTGAGGGTGGTTCTGATCTTCATTTGGGTCAGTTGACTGATCATATTTCCTGGAGTTAAAAACCCAAGTTTCCTTACTGAAGACTATTAGCAGATTTGAAAAAGTTGAGTCGTTTGTGGTTAAAGTGGATATGAATTGATTGTTGGTGCAAGGCGACAAGCCGCTCCTTTTCATACGCCAAAACAATTTACAACTGGGAAAGAAATGAACAAAACTGCAAAGTTATGAAATAAGGAAGGAGTGAAATGCCCAGCACCCAAAAGGAAAACCTCCAAATCCATCTTTGGTTTTATAGGGATTTAATTACCGATTATTTATCTCCGAACACAGTCAGGATTTAAGAAAACCAGAACTAAAAGTCTGACTAAGGTCCAACTTTTTATTGCAAATATTTAGTTCGAAACACGTAAAAATTTTACTGTGGAAAAAATGATATTTAAAATGGAAATTGTATAAGCCATGCCGTCATAGCTGTAGTGCAGCAATTTAGGAAAAGGTCACTACATATAGTCAGTAGGGACGAGCAATGTGGACTTAAATTGTATCAAAATGTCGTATTTTCCTCTCTAACAAAGGGATGGAAAAAAAACCTTTAAATGAGTTCTGGTCATTTCAGCTCTTCTCGGTTTCCGTCAGTTTTAAGGCCATTCGGCATGTTTTTATACAAATATTTACCATATATTTGCAATGGGTGCTTGGGTGCTGATCAGGCTTTATGATCTTTACCTGTCAAGAACAGAACTGTGTCCACATCTGAAAAACAGTTATTTAAGAAAGGGAAAAACAAAACAATAGAAGTAGCAATTCCAATCATATGACCAGGGGTGTTGGCTAAAATCAAATATAGCTTATATATTATTATTATCGTTGCAATTCTTATCACAGTATATAATTATGTCACAATAAGGCTAACTCTTACATATTTTCCCCTACCTAATTGTGGGCACGTACAAATAAATGTAGTTTTCAGTGTTTTGGCCCAGTGGTAAAATCTGCAATTATCTCCCCAGCACTAGGTCTATCTCTTGCTTAGTTTTTTCTTTTGCAGACATTAAAGACCGAAGTCATGAATATGATTGTCTGGTTCTCATTTCTGAATCATTATCATTGTTTTGAATTTTTCACACAGACCCCTACAAAGAGCCTTTCCATTGACTTCCTGTAGCTCATATAGACTCGGAGCATGGAAAGTTCACCATGGGGCAGTAAATGTAATGCCCTCATGATACACCCAGTGTGCAGCATGTGTTTGGTATGTAAGAGGAGTGAACTGTGATTTGTCACAGGAATATGCTAGATATGATATGTAAAGTCTTGCGCTGTTAAAGCCATAGTTTGGAGACCTTTGATCAATGCCTTGTGATAAACATTTGCGTCAGCCGGTAACACTCTTCATGGACGTGTATATTTAACTTCATTAGACCTATATTTTCCTAATAGTTTAAGAATAATTTTAATGGAAGCTCTGCAAAAATCTGATTAAGTCAATTCACTTAATAAACAGAGCCAATAATCTGAACTTTTTCTCAAACTGTAAAGTGTAAAGCGGCACACTTCTTGTCTTTTCCCTGGCAGTTACTGAATGTGCTCATTACTTGCCTGGCCTGCCCACCTAACCCCAGGCAGAGTCACTGGCATGTGACAGGCCAGTGTTGTTGGAGAGCACCTGACGAGCTGTGACAATAACAGAGCTGCCCGTCTGTATGGCAAAGTTCACTAGGCCGCTGTCATGCCTCAGGAACCAATTCTACCCTTTATTTAACCGGGTAAGTATACGCGATTGAGCCCTGTGAAGTGAAATGAGGCAGATAGTTGGTGTTCCTCCCGAGCTCAGCTTGAATGTTTGCCCCACAGCTGACTGAGCCACCCCTGAGTGGGAATATACTGACTCATCGGTCCTCATGGTAACAATTATGTGTAAGTCAAGCAGAAATTAACACCCTCTCCTTCCGAGAATGCTCATATCAGTGTGACATATTTTCACGTACCTTTTTCTGACTTTACATGGTTGTCAGCCTTTGCGGAGGTGCCATAGCTAAAGCCTGAGTTTTGCTCTTATTTACTGAGGTTTTGTAAGTTTAGTCACAGATTGCTCCAACAAGCTGCTCTTTATTTCCTGAATGCTGAGCCCTTGGATATGAGAGTATGTGGGGTGTGTGCTGTCAGCGTTGGTTAGCTGCACAGCTGGGGCTTTGCCTGAGTTGGATATGGCTGCAGGCTTTGCCCCATGCAAAGAGTCAAGTCCATGTTTGCCACTGAGCCTCTTCCGCCCTCTCCCACAGCCTCTCCTAATCGCCTCTCTATGAGAATCGAGCACTTTGCTGGGTCACATCTCTTCCCAAAGTCTATTTTAGTCAGCGCTCAGACTCGGATCGCTTCTTAGCCAAAAAAACTCAGCAAATTTAACTTCTGCGGTTAAAAATGGGGGAAAGCTTTCAGTGAAAGAAATGCAGGTCTCTGCACATGTTTTTACATGCGTGGAGATCAACATCACAAAGGTGGTTGCTGAAAAAACACAGGAACAGCCTGTAAGTCAGTGTTTGCATTGGGTTTGGTCCTTTGTGTCACACTGCTTGGTCTTAAGACTCTGTTTGCCTTTTTAGACGTTTAAAGGGCAGAAAGATGTAACTGTAATCAGCATACAGGGTTTTAGTATCACTCTGTGGGTTTGAGTTCGAATTTATCAAAAATAATGATGTCATGGCACTTCCAGTGTATGTATGACATTTTAAAGTCTAATCTTTGCTCAAAGAACAATGTCCTTTCAGATAAAAGTATTTACTGTTGATTGCATTAAAAGGGGATTTTCACATAGTCAGGATTTGTTTTTCTGTCCTGAGAAACATCGGCTGGTTAATCCGGTGTTAAGGACTCATCATGAGATAGATAAGGGATGACGGCATGGTGGGATGTGGCAACAAGTACAACACTCCTTAGAGTTTTTCTTTTGGCAGAGCGGTTTTTCACTCTTTAACCTATAAAATCTAGGTTCGTTAAACACTAATAACCAAACTCTACGTTTTTTATATATTTAGAAGTGAAGGCGTAATGATTCATCCATCTCACAGGACGATACTCCATACTGGGTTCATGGTGTAGAATAAGTCAGTCCAGGTTTGTCTAGACGATACATAGCGGCTTGTGCCCTTGCCTAATTCTAAGGTGATCCTACTGTTAAAACGGTGCTGAAAATGCTGCATTTTCACAAAAAAAGGGGAAAGCCAGAAAAAGGAGCGTTTTTGTTACGAAGCTTCAAAGAAGAATTGATCACAATTCTGGATTTTTTTTAAATTACAAAAGAAAGTTTACATATGAATTTGACATTGATTTCTATTAAGATGGTGACTTATCTGCCATTTTCCTCGTTGATTATTTTGCTTTTTGGGTTACTAAAGGATAACCAAACACTCCACAATCAGAAAAAGGGCCATCATGATTTTAAACTGGACCAAAGGTTTTGAAACCAGGTTCTGGTTAGATGCCAAACGAAGCAATGAAATTCCAGTTTTATTACGTCATGATTTGATTTTATCACGGATCAAAACTCAGTCAGTCAGTCAGCCTTTAAAGGGATGGCATTTAAAAAAGGAACAATTTGTTAGAACCCTGTAGATGGAACACAGTGTTGAGCTGAAAGCACTCACCTTTGTCTGCAAGGCACCAAATAATAGCTTAGACCCACTTTTAACAAAATCACAAGCTTTCCACAAGATGGACGTCTATCCAGTAGATGGATTTTTCTCTTTGATGAGAGATATTGTGGCGTTTTTAATATTGTGGATCTTCTGGCACCAGATCTTGTTACGCTCTTATTAAATGACAACCTTAAACTGAGACTGGCTTCCAGCACGATCTGTTGATCGTTTTTTTCTGTAAAGCTCAATAGCTTAAATGTTGTTTTTTTTTTAAGAAATAATTTTTTTCTTCTTTTTGTACAGATAGAAACATGAAGAGAAACTTTGATTGTTTGAAGCTTTGCTTTCAGAGGAATTCTGTGGTGAAACGGCGTCTAAATGTTGCTTGGGCTTGGATTAGAGACGCAGAGTTTTTGTTGGCACGTTTCGGGGTTTTTAACATTACCCGATGTGTTTTTGGAGCCTCGTTTTAAAATCCAAGATCAACATGAAAACATGCGGATCAGTTGGATTTGTATTTAAAACTGCATTTACTTCTATTTGTAGGTTTTTCCTTTTATACTATAAGGAGGTAATGTTGAAGTAAAAGTCAAGATAGGCTTAACAGCATTGATGAGTCAACTGCTGGGGTTTTCAAGTGTCACTTTGAGAAAAGCTTCCATTTGATTTTCGGTGGGAAGAAAAAAAATCTGTGTTTTTTTATTTTTCTGGTCATGCTGCTACAAGCAGATTACAACATTTACAACAACGTAGTGAAACAAAGCAGTGATGGCTAAATTTGGCATTTGGCATAAAACTGATGGCTTTTTTTTGGTTTTATTTATTTTCACCCAATCCACTTTTCTTCAAAGTTAGTCTCAAACGTTTAGCTGATTTTATTTCTTGTAAAAAGACTTTTAATGTAAACTTCCCAGAGTTGTGTACTGCAGAACATTGACTTTGCTTGTTTCTGCTCCTGAGGTGGTTTTAGGACAAACGACTCATTGAAATTCCAGGTTTCCCAAACTGTCCTACCTTGATTTTTAAAAGATTGCTTTTCCCTCCATCTCCCATGTGAGCCATTACTCTCCTGCCACATAAATAGTTTGTATATATCTCTTGTCAAACCCTGTAGTTTGGCTTACTCAAAGAGCTGAGGTCACAGCTGCCTTCTTGAAGTATGTTGTTCGTGAGGTCTTTAAACCTGCATTGTCTAAATAGCTCACCAGAGCTCCAGGAAACTCAAAGGTCCTGAGTTGCTGTTTGTAAGGTGTGGCAGAGATAAATCTGTCAAAGGCTCAGATATGGAGGCTTGTCTATAATTCAGACCCAACACTCATCGCTACAGTAGTGGATTGTTTTAGAAGTGGATTCCTCTCGCCGCCTGCTTTTGTTTTTTTGTTTTTTGTTTTGGGCCTCTGGGTTTTGTATACTGTTCAAACTTAACAATCTTGTAGACCACCCCTGCTCCTTGATGTATGATGAGACATCCTTATCCAGCAGAGTAGCTGAGATGATTTTAAACCTGACCCCAACCAACATGGACATGTTCTCCATTATGTAAAGTCTTTACATTTACCCTTTCTGGCATTTTTGGGGGGGGAGGGGGATTTCTAAGGGTTGGTTTCAATTAATAAATACATTTTTGACTTTGCAACAAGAGAATTAACAATTTGAACACAAAAGATGAAAAAAATCGACTAAAGAAAATGTAATATAGGAGTTAGAGCAGTTGGACTGTAGAGGATCATTTCTTTTCTACAAGCTTATTTGAGCAATCTGAAAAATTCCCTAATTGGAACATCACAATCAAATACAAGAGATCGGATCTAGAAGGATCTAGAAGGTGAAATGACTGGAGAAAATGTAGTCACACTATAAGGGTGATGTGGAAATATTTGTTCGGCAGCATCTGACGTTGAGCGTCACGTACTGTGTAAACTTTCTAGAAATTCAGTCAGAAGTAAACGTTGCATCATGACAAACATGTCGACGCTGTCAGAAACCAAAAACGTGTGGTGCTGCAACAATGTGTGCTCAGCTGCGTCGTTTTCCGGTGTCGCCCCGTTAGATAAGACTGGACACTGGTGAGGCAAACGAAGACTCGTTCTCACGTTTTGATGAGATTCAGTTTTGTAGTTTGTATAATAATGGTACTTATTTAGTTATTGTTCTTTTGATTTTTTTATGTACTCTTAAGCAAAAATGCTGTTTTAAGTGATTATTGAGCATAATATTATACCTTTTTGCCGTTCTGCCCTTTATAGAGTTGAGGCCTGTACTTGCACTTCAAGAACAGACAAATTTGCTCTTTTACCAGAATGAGAGACAGAGAGATAACAAGCTTCTCTGCTCCTTTGGGATATGCACAGGTCTTAACACTGGAAATGTAACAAACTGGTTAGTCAGGCTGTCTGCTCAGGTAGCCAACCAGTAGCTGTTTAACAGACATGTTGTTCGTAGTTTGCCAACTGTAGTTTTAAAGCAGCCTTACCTCAATAAAAGTGTTCCTTTAGTTTCCGCAACATGATTATTGCTTCCTGAAACATTTTTCTTTTTAAGGAAGGGAAAAATGTAGTAGACTTCTGTTAGCCAGCTGGCTGGCAGTGTGCAGCAAGAGGGTGGGGGAGAGGCAACACTGTGTTAGTCCACCTCATGAAAAGAACCTTCTGTATGAATGAGATGCTGTTTAATTACAGTAGTTTTGAAACCTTAGTTTGCCTTGATGTTTGGTGACCGGCACATGGCTACTTTTAGCCAAACCTTCCACTGCTTTCTATCAGGCTTTCCGGCCTAGCAGATTACGGGGGTCAAAGCCCATCAACGATAGGTATGAGCTCGGCTGTGTTTACACACACACACGTGTGGCCTGGACTGGCTGGCTAAACCAGACCCTTCACTGCTTTCACCCCTTTGCACCTAGCAACAAAATCTTAAGGAGTCTCTCAGGTGTTGGTGAAATCCTTGTTTCTTGATTTAAAGACACTTGAATATTTATTTTAATGCAAGACTCTCTAGTTTCCCGCCAACCTAGTTTGGATTTTTAGCTCTTCTTTTTGACATTTTTTTAATCCAATAAAAAATTATTAGTAAAAAGCAACATTCAAACCTATTAATTTGGTTATTTGAGGGTAATTTACATTTTCTTGGGAATTAAGTTGATAAGACACGCATGTCTGGGTTTAAACTGGCAAATGTCCTACTTTTAGCTTTGATCTATCCATTCAAAGCTGCATACTTCTGCCTTTTTCTGTTGAAAAATAGTCATCCGGTTCCTGTTAGATAACCTGGACGTAAAAGGCTCTTAGTTGCTGAAAACACACTAATTATGGCTCCCACATATTTAGAACATACGTTTAAATGCCGTCAAGCCTTCGTCTTTTGTTCGTAAGCATTAGAACTGAATGTGCTGCGAAGTTGTCGAGCCCAAATTCCAACATAAATTCCAACCAACAACTTCATGCCTGCCCTGAAATATCAAATGTCACGAAGTTTAAAGAGCTGATTTCCAAACGTATCGTTCCTGGCTGTACTTTTGAGCCTGTAGAAAGCATGGTGGTGGAGGAGGCCGTTCTTGCCTTTTGGCAGCTTTTCGCGTCTTTTTGACGCTTAGGTTGCACCGATGCTGTGATTAGTATTCTGTTGCCTCTGTCTGTTTAGATGGCGAGTAAAGCATTATGCTCTGAAGTCAGCCGTTTTTTACGTTCAGATGACGAGGCTGGTGGTTTGCAGTTTGGGCCCATGAACGCTCTAAGAGCTGCATTCGCTAACCGGGCCTGGCTTTAATTGTGTTGAGCACTTTCAATTAAATAGTTCTAACTTTGTAGTTTTTTGCGCAGATTTTGATATTAATCAAAGCGTTAATCATCCATTATAAGCACTCAACGTTCACTCAACTCCTAAACCACAATGTATTGATCCTATTTCTTTGTAAGGCTGTCGAAAGCCTCTTTCACACTGCATAACAGACTCAGGCCCTAATCAAGCAGTTTTAAAGAAAAACATCTGCCACCAATTATGAGATGTTATATCTGATTGGTACTGGCTTTCGCAAAGATGTTTTTAGTTCTGATTTAGGGTAAAAATCATTGTTGGCCCTCTTTGCCCACTAAACTGAGTCATTATTTGATCAGAAAGCGTGCAGCGCTTTGCCCCATGCAGAACCTTAAGTTTTATGCAGAGTGCTATTTAAAGCAGAGGACGTGCCAAATCCAGCGAATGAAAAGCATTTTTTAAAAAATACTCTCATCTCTTCTACCTTTGGTTAAAAGGAGCAAACAATGACTTCAGTTTTATAAACTTTGTTCTTGTTTCATGTTGTTTGCAGCTGTATGGTTTAGTACCAGAGGTGGGTAGTAACAAGTTACATTTACTTGAGTAACTTTTTGAAAAAAAGGTAGGAGTATTTTTCTTCTACTTAAGTAATATTATTTTGAAATAACGCTATTCTTAGTTTTAGCTTCACCTGTTTCAAATTCTGTTAAAAAGTTAATCGGTTAATCGGAAAAATAGTTGACAGATTGATCGACAAGCAAAATAATCGTTTGTTGCAGCCCTACTAAAGCTCGCAGACGCTTGCATAGTGGATTAATTTCATAGGCAAATGCTGATTGGATTTTACTATTCCCAGTTTTGTTCCCATATGTGCTGCCAGTTCAGACTGGCAAAGAAAATTCTTTCAAATATTCAAATCGTTGATGTTGTAAACTAAACTGCAAATATTTGTGGTTTGCGTGCCTCTTTGAACACTAGTATCCCTGTTTCTGGAAGCTTCTGTGTCTGTGATTCAGGCTCATTTTTGAAAAACCGAACACAACTTGATCTGAATTTCTCCCTTCACCAGCAAAAGATTTCAAAGGAAATCCTTAAATCATTCATTTAATTTTAAGTCTCTAAATAAGTTATTTTGGCTTATTTAAAACGGTTAGTCAAAGTGTGTTTTGCTCCAGTGCTCCAGTCTAGTTTATGCTGACATAGGAAGCTTTTGTTTACTATTGTGATTTAAAAAATGTAGATATTCAACAAGGTCTTAGTCTTTAGTTTGCGGTGATTATATAGGAGCCTTATCCGTCGGAGCAGTCCATCGGAGATATTGATGTTTACGTAGGAGAAACAGTAGCAGTTGAGATAGTGTGTGTGTGTGTGTGTGTCCTCTAAGCTGAAAAAAAGACTTTGTTCCTCTTCCAGCTCTTGTTTGACTTCGGGCTCCATAACAGATAATATTCAAAACTTTTCAGCTAACCGGAGGTAAACCTGAGGGAGATGCCTCATTCCAACTTCCTTTGTCCTGAGCCAGCTCTCCTGCAAGGTTGGACTTGTTGGAAGTGAATGGGGCATTGCTCATAAACAGACTGAGGGCATGGAGTAGCATTCTTACAGTGATTGATTTGTGAAAAATGTAAAACCTGAGTTCGGTTGAGTGCTTTCTCATCAAAGATAATTAGTTCAAGTTTCTCCAGCCGTGTGGGCATCAAAACATACATGCTTATTTGTCTTCACTGTGCCACAAATATGTGTCCTGCAGCTGCACCCTGGTGAAAATGTTGAGTAGCTTTAAAGAACGAAGGTCAAAGTGAATCGGATTGAACTGGATCGGATGAGATATTTTGTGATATTTATTGCAGTGAGGAAGTATCATTGAAATGTATTAAAAAATGGTATAAATCTGTTACCACGTACAGTTTAAGTAGGGCCTCCGTACTGCTTTAACAGTACCCAAACATTGAGTTCAATCATGTCCGAAACATAAATGCAGCAAATCGTCATGAGGGATGCACGATTTATCTACATTAATATTGGTATTGGCTGATGTCAGTCAGTTTTTTTTATGAACGTGTTTATTTCAGGTTTAAGCTCCTGAGTTTTGCTTTTTAGTTTGTTTTTCTTTTGATAATAATACATTTTCCCCTCAACTGACTCACAACCCCATTGTTTCCATAAGTTGTAATGTGTGATTGGACCGTGGTATTTCCTGTAACCTTGTTAATGGCTATTTGATCCAACGTAGTTCAACTTATACCTCTGCTAACAGCTCAGATTTTGACTGGATCTAGTTTTATAAGATAGTCTTCATTAGCAAACACTCCAGGGAAGCAGTAGCCCGTTGTGTGGATTTATTGTATAGGGGGCGATTTTTACTGCTTTCTTTCTACAATCATCAACTTTATGAGCGTGGATGAAAAAGATAAGGCAGATTTATATTTTCTTTGAGCGAGCTTAATCAGTAGCTGTCGGTCGAGTCCTAAAGCCTTATGTGATGCAGACTACGCATGTGGCCACTATTTACGTCACAGAAACCTTTACCTAGGAGCAAAGTTAGGGGAGAGAAAGCTGAAGTTTCACATTTTATATGCTGGCAAGCCAGAACTCTGGTAGTTGACTCCTTTTATAAGCTAATTTGCAGCTTTTCAAAAGTCCACCTTTAATCTGTGTGTATATTTTATGAACCGTTTATTTCATAGCTTCTTCTGCATTTGTTTAAACGTTGTCAGTTGGAGTTACTCTCGTTGCACACAAATGGATAGCCTGCCTGCAGTCAGGAACACACTGTAATTGCTAACAGGCCCTGAGAGCGATCCTCAGAGGACCTAACCCATTTTTACTTGCGCGATCTCTCTGTTCAATAAGAGTACAGTTTTGAGCGGATTACTCTGCCGTTGTGTGGAAGACCCCCTCCAGCGAAATCTGACTGCAAAGCTTTGATGCGTATGGCTCAGCTTGACGTGATGCAGGGTTCTCATATCAGCCTTAACAGACGGGAATTGATGGAAGGTGATTTTAAACATCAGAGATAGTTCCACTTGTTCAACAGACCTCATGTCTTAGTGATGATACTGTATGGAGTTTTCATTCTCAGCTTCATCTCTGACTATTGAACTGACTTTTGAACTGCATTTCTCTGGGACATTTATGCCCATCAGTGATTTTCCGCTCTTGATAACACAACCATGTAAAATACTAAAGGTTTATAAGACCATAGAGATATCCGATATGTTTTCTGGACACTGTTGAACAGCTGGAGAGTGGCCGTGCTGTGTATATTATCATTTCAGCTTTAAGCTAATGAAGCTAGCAAATGAAGCACTCAACCTTTAATTAAATTGTTATTATTGCGAACATTTAGAAACTTTTTTCCCTCTGGGAAAAAAAAAACTCCACTCACAAAATGTTCAAACAAAATTGTTTGAATACTTTCGTTGCACCAGCAGGAGGCGATATTGAAAACCCATCAAAATGCAAAACGTAAGCAACTATATGTCATGTTTTCTTTGACTGTTAGCACTTTCTCTCTAACCTTCCCAGCACAAGCTAGAGAAAATGGGTCCAAAGCAAGTAAGATTTGTTTTAAAAATGTCTAGAAACTGTGTTGTTGTGGTTTTTACTACAGTCGGGAATAATGGATCTGGTCCAAATAGGCTGCCACTTAATCGTTCCTAAAACTCTGCTGTGATCTCTTTATTTGTGTGTTTTTGTTGGTGAACTTACTGGATTTTTGGCTGACTGTTGCAGCTTCAATCGGTTTCAACACTCTCTGCTACAGTTTCATTTTCTGATCTTTGTGATCAGTCGCCTTCACTTCAATGACAAAAAACGCAGTAAAACCAATACTTATTTGCAGATAATTAATGCAGGCCATGTCAGATAAACAGATGAGATCTGCAGTGGGCCCATTGTTATGTCCAGCAAATCTCCTAGTGATAGTATTGTGACCCAAACCGGAGACACCAGAGACGATTAACCCTTGATCTTGTGATAAATGCTTCACTGAATACAGAGGGTTGTTTACAGTGAGTTGCCAGGACATTCCCTTTAAAGCCTCAAGTGTAACTCTATTACATTTAATGCATTCCAGTGGGCTTTTAAACCAGAATGAGTCAAAAAGATGGCCCAAATCACTAGGACGTAAAAAAGGGCTGAATTGGATATAGCACATACTGTACTGTGCTGTGAAGAGGTACTTACACTCTTACAGATTTCCCCTCTTTTTGCTTTTTTTTGTTGCAGGATTTTATTGATTAATAATGACACTTTCTCAGTTAGCAATATATTGATGTACAAATCTCATTTGCAGCACTGTTCAAAAGTGCAAATATGTTTGAACACAACCAGGATATAATGCAAACTTAAACTCAAGCATGCTTGGGTTATGGGGCAAGGCCAGCGATCCATAGCACCCCCAGCAAGTCCACCTAGGAATGGCTTGGAATCGACCCAATAATATGCCTGATATTAAAATTTGTTTGATCGGAAACATTAAAATCGGCAAAAACAAGAAATCTAAAGGAGGTAAAGACTCTTTCACAGCAGTGAATGTAAAATACTTAATTTTAGCTGATAACATCTCAACAATTACTATTTCAGGCTGAAGATCCCCTGGGTTGGACCCCCGCTGTTCTTTAGGAGTTCGATGGCCATGCTACTGTGACTCTTTCATGGTTTCTCCAGGACCAGTGGAGGTGGCTCAGGAGCCATCATAAGACTCCCCCTGCCGACAGTTATTTTAGCCCCTAATTGGGCTAAATAACAGAGCCTTCCATAAACAGATGAACAGAAATGGATAAAATCTGTTCTTCTGTCTCAAGAATTCAGATCTTATCCTGGCTGCTATGAAAACCCCCTGAGGAACCCCACTGCTTCTCGTACACGCCTTCATCCAGCTCTGTGGTTCTTACTGGGGTTGTCTGTGTCTTACTGCAGAACAAGCTGGTCAGCTTCCAGTGTGTTGAATCAGGACACGAGCTGCATGCACATCTGCTTTAACGTCAGTTTGGTGATTAAGCCGCAGGCAGGGATGTAGCCTAAGGCCTTTTTCTTAGGAAGCACGGTGAAGGCAGACACACCTTCCTATGATTTAGCAGTAGGAAACATAACTTTACTGCTGTGGGCCTTAGCTCGTTTAGTCTTTGTTGTGTGTTTCTGAGCCGCTCTTTATGTTGAAGAAGATGAACAAACTTCCAGCATCCATGCAGTTATGGCAGGAAATGTTTTTTCTTGTTTTTTATGTTTGTAGATTCAGTATTGGAGATTAAAATATATAAAAAAAATAATTATGCTTCAAAATAATAATATAAAAACCAAAAATTTACAGGACTTAGTTTTTTGGGCGGGTGGGGTAAAAAAGAGGGAATTGTCTCCCGACTACAGACTTTACATGTTTGATAATTAAAATTAATGTTTTGTTTCTGATAAGATAAAATAGTCGTTACCTTGGTAACGTAAGGCAAATGCTTCTGGACTTTATCGCGCAAAAGCGTCTCATTTCAACAGATGGTATTTAAAAGCAAGGAGGTACTTGTCAGGTTAGAAAAATAAACATTTTTTAATGAACAAAACATGTTTAAAATGTGAATAAAAACACAAGTTTCTACTGTCAAGAAGCTGCAACTTTACAGAAACAAGTTCGTAGAAATTGAGTTGATGTAACTGATGAAGATAGATGTGAACACATGAAGGATTTCCAGGCTTCTTAAACACCGCTCTCTTTGTTTTCAGATGGGGGGCGATCATTAGTTGAACGCAGTGTTGAGGGGCCGCCTCGGTCAACTGCTGGGTCACCCTCTTGTGTACTTTTTCCGCTACTTAAACTGAGAAGTTCCCTGATGCTGCGAATAAACTGCTTTAAGCGAGTAGTTTTAGTTTATCGCTGCAGCTATCGGTTATTGAGCTCAGATTGAACCCTTTGATTCTGGACTTTTTGGAAAAGAGAAGCAAACAAATAAAAAGAACAAAGGTATTAATTGTTTCTGTTAATTTTTCCATGTAAAGGTGCACACTGATGCCATCAATGCAACCACATGTTAAATTGGCTTATAGAGTATTTTCATTAAATGGGAACTTCAGAAAAGTCATCACTGCTTTCCACTTTTTATGTGGCTGCTGATTGGGACCTCTACTGCCCCCATCTGGTGGAATAGTTACTGCACGTTTTGGATCAGTTTGAGCCGAACTAGAGCAGTGTTTGCATCTGTAGAACAACAGTGCGTTGTCAGCCCCCATCCTCCAGTTATTGTTTTGAAATACGAAGAAAGGGGGGAGAGAAGTAAGCCCCAGTTCTGATTTATTCAGCTGCCTCCCCCACCGTGCCTGTTTGTGGGCTTTAGGGAACGGGGGTGGGGGGGGGGCGTTTGCCAATTCGTCTGTGGTTTTAATGAAGAACACATTGGGTTTCTGAAACTATAAACCAATCATGTAAACTGTTAATGCTGTGGGGATAGGGGATGTGTGTGTGTGTGTGGGGGGGGTGTACACTTTACATGTTTATCATGAAGTGTAGCCCCCACAGAACGTTGGGGAAGGTGAGGACAAAAAAGCAGATGTTATGAATATAAGAGAGATTAGTCTGTTAGCTGTGTGTTGTCCCAGCATGATGGCTGCTCAGTCGCAGATGTTCTGGTTTGTAGGTGTCCTAAGCTGGAATGTGCCGCCTTGTCCTGGTGACTTTCCTGGGGGGGGGAGTTGGACGAGTGCATATGTACGCTGCTGCAGTCTGTAGGAAAGGTCCATGTGGAGGGTAGCTCAGCAAGCGGTCCTTACATAAACCCCCACCTGTCTTCCTCATTGAATAAAATGTACAATTTACTGTGTTTTTCTTGGACACCAAATACAACAGTCCTTTTCCCCCTCCTCCTCCACCTCCTCCTTGTCCTAACATTTCATGTAACTCCTTCTGGACACATCTTCTAAGTTGCTTAACTGGCTAATCCGATTCAACCTGTGTGCCTCTTGTGTTTTGTTATTGATGAAAACACATTCCAGCCGGAGCTCGTGGACATTCCCCTCATTCCCTGTCCCAGATGTGTATGTGCCCACTTCGAAGGGAGGAATGTCCTCTGCTAATATCACACATCTTTAACATCACAGTTGTTGTGAAAAAAACTCCTCTACCTCACTGTGTTTAAAGGTGAAGTTAAACCTTCTTTAGGGGTCGTCTTAATTTACTGGAATATAGGAAAGACGAGGGAAGCAAAGATTGCCCTAATTAGTTGTGAAGTGCGTTAATTTACCCAGTGGACACAGAATAACGCCTCGTTCTTTCTGTCTATATACAATATAGTAAACGTATGAAAGGTAAATAGGAATATGAAAAAATATTAGTTTTTCCAGAGTTTCTTCCCTATCCTACAGTTAAAAACAACCATCCATCCATTTTGAGCCTGATTTTGCAGGTTTAATATTTAAATCCTAGACGCTGTTGAAACATATTTCATAAATTCAGGGAACTTTTGTATGTATCCTTTTAAAAGTGGCTGAACAGGCATCTCGAGTCTGGAATAAACGAGACTTGAGATTGTTTTGAACCCACATTTAAAAGTTATACGGCATCCAGTCGCCTTTCTTCCTGACCCAGAAGTACAGAAAGAAAAACCATGCATGAAGCTGAAAAGTCCTCAGGTTTTAGGGACAGATGTCATAGTTACAGATAAAAAAAACAGGCTGAGCTTGACTAACGCTGCCTGTACATGCAGAGCACTCGTTTTTCTCCACATATAATGAACACCGAGCCTTTTGAATGACTTGGAGGCTTTTGGCACACGGCGGCAGTCGATCTGTTTCTTGAGCAAGAGTCTCCCCTGGGGGAGAACAGTGAAGAGAGGCGGGAGGAAGGAGGAGCGGCCGGCTGGACTCCGCCTCCCTCTCCTCACCATGTGATCCAGCGGGCTTTTAAGAAACTCTTCGCTCGCCTTCAAGCCAGACTCTGTCGTGTTTTTTAACCTCGGTGCGTTGAGAAAGCTGTCTGAGGAAGCAGAAACATGCGCTGCATGATGAGCTACAGCCTGCCCTGCTCACCGGGAACTCCTCCGCATTCACGCAGATTGGTGCCCTACAAAGTCAGATGTGCCAGGTAAACAATGGCGTTTTTACCTCCATGCGGTACAGCTTTTTTTTTTTTAAATTAAAACTCCCGTTAAACATCCTGTACTCCGTTTGCTGTTTGTGTGTTTAAACAGCAGCCGGGTTGTGTCTAGCTGGGACACGTACTCCATATGTCTGGCTCTAAATGTGGAGTCTGTTGGCTGTGTTTACAGTTTGTGGTGAGGGGGCTCCCTGCAGAGCTCTACGTGCTCTCCAGCACGCAGGACGTAAATAGATGATGGATCCTATAGGAGACCATGTGATCTTTCTAGGCTACAATCAAACCGGTTAAGGTTGAAAATGCTGGGTTACATTTCAGCAAAGAATGGAATAAAGTGCGCTTTCATTTAGTTGTATTTATATATGTTTAAAATGTAAGTCTGGGTTGATTGCATGTAGGAAATACTTATTCTCCCATTTTAAGAAGTGTTTAATGTTTTACATTTTTCTTTTTCTTTTCATTAGAGCCTTCACATTTAACCCCGAAAGGACTCCATTACTGAATTTCTTCCTTGTATAGGCTCAGATTTCTATTAGATCACCTATTTACACCTTTTTACAATCAGGGGGGGGTACAAGAAATGTGTCAGGTTTTTGTTTTATGAGAAGGAGGACGGTAATTATGTAGTGTTTATACAGGGGGAAGTACTTAAAGCAAAATAGGAGCTGATTTTAGGTCACTTTCTGCTAATGCAATGATGCCTGTTAACAGGGAATGGAAAACAATAGGTTTAACTGATCCCCCACATGTTGAAGGCACAGTTCATTATGGATTAAGGCATGTGTGCAAGCACATTGCTACAAGATATCTGCTTTGTAATTCATAGGAGCTTACTGCTGCAAAACACTCGTAGATTTATTTTATTGCCTGTAAATTTGCTCTCTGTATCATGTTAGTTCTGACAGCCTCATTGTTGGCTCATGTATTCCTTCTTTCCCCCATAATCTAAAACGTATAGCTATTTATATAGGTATCTGACTCAATTTGGTCAGAGGTCAAAGGTGCATGAATCATTTGGGAGATTTTGTCTTAATCAGGGATGTCTGGACTGAATATCTTGGTTTTTGAGAAGATTTGATGGTATCCTCCAACCTCTGTCTGTTGGGTTTTTTTCACTAGATTATCTGGTGACACTAAAGTATTTGAAAGCATTTTCAATTCTATGTCATGTTTATATCGCAAATATTGGATCTCAGCTGCTCAGAAACTTGTTGAACATTGTAAAAATCTGCTGTTTTGCCTGTTGTGTATTTTACTTCTAACTGGTGAAAGCCTCTAGGTTCATATCTGTGGCTCCAAAAATAGGTTATGAAATCTTTTAATGTCATCTCTCAATATGAGATGTCTGATACGAGTCTGAGGCGCATGATAAATGCTGAATAGATATCTTATCTCTCGCTCTCTCTCCACAGTGTTTCTGGTGCCAGTGTGGTGGCCATCGATAACAAGATTGAGCAGGCCATGGTAATTTTTTAAATTTTTTTTATTTCAACACACAAACGAGGTCAGACTGCACACGTTTCCTGGTTGTCTCAACAATGATTTTAATTTTCGCAACAGCTTTTCCACTGTTAACATGTTTTCTCATAAAACTGACTCTTTGGCTTCAGTTTGAACTTTTTTAATAGTTGGCATTTATTTAAAAAAAAAAAAAGATAAGTCATCGCATGTAGGAGGCACCTGTTTCTATATAAATAAAAAAAGATCAGACATCACTGCTTTATCTCAGAGATCTGGAATCTGTTGTGTTCCTCTTCTTTATATTTGGTGTTGCTAATTTTCCTCTTTTGTTGTTCTTTCTCAGGACTTGGTGAAGAGCCACCTGATGTACGCTGTCCGTGAAGAGGTGGAGGTGCTGAAGGAGCAGATCAAGGAGCTGTACGAGAGAAACTCTGTGCTGGAACGCGAGAACGCCGTGCTGAAGTCTCTGGCTAACACGCAGCAGCTCAGCCAGCTGTCCAGCCAGCTCAGCTGCCTTTCGCCGTCGCTGCAGCTGCACCAGCCCCCGTTCATCAAAAACAGCGCCCACTCTCTGGTCCACCACGAGGGGAGCCAGGGCGTCTCCTATCAGCCAAACATCACCTCGGCGTGAACTCCCCCCTCCTTTTTTTTCCCCCCTTTAAACACATGTTTAAAGACATAACTCCCACGGACAGGAGCAGAATGTCCTCGTTGGGGAGAAAACAACAAACTGTCCTCTTAGCCCTGAAAGCAAAAGGCATGGCTCTTCTCAGTGGGTTAGAATGCATCGTAACCAATGCAGGGCCTTTACTAAGACATTTACCAACACTTAGTCTTATCATGTCCTGTGATTGGCTGGATGCGAGCTGTAAAACTGAATGTTGTCCTTGTGCAGGAGACTGTGGCGGGGGGGGGGGTTCACGAGCTCGGTGAGCTTAAGGTGTTGTGCTGGAAGACAGTGTTGGCGACAGGGGTTCTGCGAGAAAACATCCGACCCAAACTGTCCTCCAAGTGTCCACATCCCCACATCACTCCAGGGCTGGAGGAGGAGGAAGAGGAGGCCAGACTGCAGACATGGCGCCGGTCGGGATGAGCGGAGAAAGAACAAGTCCTCGTTGAGCGGCAGAGGACAGGATCGGTTGTCGCTGCTCGACTAGAGCAAGACGAGCGCCTACGCTCATTTTTTTAAAATAGAAAATATATACATATGCTGCATTGAATGCTTTTTTTCTCGGAGCCACCGTACTTTGCCATGGATCGTAATAAATACTCATCAGTAGTTTAGTTTTAGCAATTTTTTTTTTCGTTTATTTATTTCAGGGCTGCTATTTTTATAATGTAAAATGAACAATGTCATGAAGTTACAAAATCAAAACACCTTTCTTCTGTTTTTTGTTTTTGGTATTTTAACACCTGTCAGATATAATATTTGCTTGTTTTTCCAACATGAATAAGTAGGCAATAAGTTCCTTGGTTGAAATTGTTCTCGTGATCTGGTGGTAACACTAAAGGTGAGCTTTTATGAGGTGAAATCCAGGTTTAATGTATATTTTGCAAAGTATTAAAGAGCGTGGAGGGTTTGTACAATACCTGTTAAGATATAGCATATGTGATGGGATGTTTCAATAAAGAAAACTATTAATTTACTTTTTCTAGGCTTTTTTTTTTTTTTTTTCGTCAAAACAAAAACAAATTAATTTTGGTTTTGTTTTTTTTCTGAGGGGAGAGATGAAACTGTGAAAATTGTTAAACCTACTTTATAACCAAAGACTCAAAATGTGTTAAGTCATTATTTTCATTTTTATTAAATGCACGTTATCTTTTTCTAACTCTCCTTCCCTGTATGTTTTGTTGCTGTTTTGCATCTTCTGGGTGATCTGTAATCAGACCACCTTCTGACCTCCATGTTTGGTTTAAATCCAGCACTCATATTTTCTGTCAAGTATGTGAATGATTGTAAAATGATTTGTGATGAATGGGAACTGTGAGCAGACGGGGTGGAGTAAATAAGTGGTTGACGCAAAAGGGTTATGGTGGTAAAACAAACAAAAGGTTGAAAACGTATTTTACTTAAGGATGAGGAAGAAACCATCTTTATTGTTCTCGTATTGTTAAATGTGATATGCAGAAGAAAGCTGTTGTTGCGTTGCAGATTTGCAACACTTTGCTTAGAAAGACGAGCAAGATCCGCAGAACCTGTTTAAACATTTCCCACTTATTACGGGCCGTTCTGTCCATTTCTCTGTGGCCTAGAACCAAACCAAACTGCTTGATGATTGTACAATCAGACATCGTTTTGTTTCGAATCTTTCTCCCCCTCCCCTTACTTTTTTTTTTTTGTTCATTTGAAGGAGAGGCCGTGTACATGCCAAATGTACTGTATGAAAGTGATCACTGAGCCTTGGAGAAAATGTCAAAACAAATTCCCTTGCAATGTGCTGTTAAAGACTATTCTAGTTTTCATTCAGAAATAAATGACTTGTTTTTAGCACATGGTGCTAAGCGTGTTTTCATTCACGTTTCTGTTTTTTTTTTACATACCGGAGTTTCTTGTCATGATCTTTTACATCAGACGTGTCACGACCGTAAACAGTAGGGTGTGCAAACAGAAAAATCAACTGCGGGTCAAACACACGACTGCAAGCGCGAGCCCTGTAGGTGAAGTTATGGGTTATTGGTCAAACACTTTTTTATTTTTATAAAGCCTATGCATTGAATGACACTGTCACAATAAACATTCAGGTATATATCTCTTTTCCCACATTGTCAAATGTGTTCCAGTTCAAAAAAAGGTTTGATTAATAATTTTTTCTAAACTTACTTGACTGTTAAAGGCCTCAGAGGTCTGTTAGAGAACATTAGTAAAGAAACATCATCACAAAGACCAAGGAGCACAGCAGACAAGTGAAATATAAAGTTGTGGAAAAACCTCGAAACAGGATTAGGTTAGAAAGCAAACTCCAAGGTTATAAACATCTCACAGAGTGCTTTTCAGCCTCTCATATGAAAATCGATAAAGTATGACAGAACTGCAAACTTAGACATGGCCGCCTATACTGACAGGCTTAATCAGGAAAGCAGCCAAGAGGCCTGTAGTAAATTGCATGTGTACTCCACGAAACTGGCCTTTATGGAAGTGTTTATAAAACAACTAAATAAAAAAAACCCATTTAAATTTTACCAATTGCCATGCAGAAAAATGTCCTCTGGTCGGGTGAAACCAAAATATGTTGCAGCAAATTCATGTGCTAGCATGTGTCCAAGTAAAGTCTAGACCTGAAGCCAACTGGAAATTTGTGGTAAAACTTAAAACATTGTTCTACAAATGAATTCAAACTCAAGCCTCACTTTTGAGAATTTTATTTGTAAAAAATTGTAAAAATAATGTCTCCAGTTGGAATCTCCTTAGCCAGCTGTTATTGTGAGGAATCTTGTAAGGATTTGGTTTTTCAGTTCCCATTAGTTTCACATTTTCACCACAGAGCACTTTGCACCCAGAAAGCAGGCTTACTTGTTCTGGATTTCCTACAAAAGATTAGCAGACAGACTCTTTAGCTTGAATCTGCTCTCTTGTGTAATAGGTTTTAGTTTACGATTTGGGATGCAAGCTAAATGTTTCTACCTTTCATATGAAATTTAATACTTTCAATTTTAAGGAAAAACAATAATCAAGTTCAAGCTTATTTTTAAAGCTCTGTAGAAATGACTACTGACTAAAATGCTGAACATAAAATAGTAGAAAAATGACTAAAATACAAAAGACCATAAAAATGAACAAGTTATCTCAGTAAACACATGAAACAAGACACAGTGGGGAGAACAAGTATTTGATACACTGCTGATTTTCGGGTTTTCCCACTTGCAAAGCATGAAGAAGCCTTTAATTTTTATCATACTCTTCAACTGTGAGCGATGGAACCTAAAACAAAAATCCAGAAAATCACATTTTGTGATTTTTAAGTAATTAATTTGATCACCTAACAGTCTGTTCTCCACTCATTACCTGTATGAACTGCACCTGCTTGAACTCGTTATCTGTATAAAACACACCTGCACACACACTCAATCAAGCAAACTCCAACCTCTCCACAAAAAGAAATTGAAATAACCTTTTTTTCTCGGTTCTCAGGAGGACTATGCTGCCATCTATTAAAATCCTGCAGCGCATGTTCAGGCCCGTCTGAAGTTTGCCAGTGATCATATGGATGATCCAGAGGAGGAAAGGGAGAAAGTCATGTGGTCTGATGGGTCTAAACTCCATTATGCTTTTCTACAAAGGGCATAGGACGACTGCACCATATTGAGGGGAGGATAGATGGGGCCATGTATCGGGAGATCTTAGCCAATAACTTCCTTCCCTCAGTAAGGGCAATGACGATGGGTCAGGGCTGGGTCTTCCAGCATGACAACGACCTGAAGCACACAGCCAGGTTAACTAAGGAGTGGCTCCGTGAGAAGCATCTCAAGGTCCTGGAGTGACCTAGCCGGTCACCAAACCTGAACCCAATAAAAACGTTTGGAGGCGGCTGAAAGTCTGTATTGGCCAGCAACAGCCCAGAACCCTGGGGAAGATCTGGAGAAGGTCTGGATGAAGGAGTGGTCCAGGATCCCTGCTGCGGGGTGTGCAAACCTCGTCAAGAACTACAGGAAACGTCTGATATCTGTATTTGCAAACAAAGGCTTTTGTACCAAATTTTGTACCAGTTTTGTTTTTCTGATGTATCAAATACTTTTGGTATGCAATAAAATGCTAATTTATTAGTTCAAAATAACAAAATGTGATTTTCTGGATTTTTGTTTTAGATTCCGTCACTCATAAACATTTATCCCCACTATCAAGGAGGTAAAGTTATTTTTAAAAACCTGCCTTCGATAATGTTCTTGAGAATCTGATCTGATTGTTAGTTGAAAGGAATTTATTTGTTTTTCCCTGGAGGAAGTAATTACCTGTTTTCCTTAGAGATGAGTGATATCACTTTGTTTTTACTGCAAAAGCAAAAGAGGAGGTTAGATAACACCTGAGCCGGCAGAGGTATGTGCAAAAATCTAGAAGACACCGTCCTTAGCCACATGCCAGCTTCATGTCGGCTCACTCATAAATCTGCATGTAAATACAGTCTAGCTAGGCGCTTATTTTCTAGGCAATGTTGGCTAAATCACAGCTAATGTTAACTCCTCAGACCGATAATCTCAGTTCTGGGACATGTAAAATCATTTATACTCTTGAACATTTTCAGAGTTTGTCACATTATAACCTCAAGCTTCAATGTTTTTTGTTATGATTTTATGTGATAGATCAACACAAAGCACGTGCTTAATTATCAAGGATATTAATGGATGTTTTTAAAAAAATCTTTGTAAATAAAATCTGAAAAGTGGGGAATGCATATGTATTCAGCCTTCTATTCTTCTGATACCCCTAAATAAAATCCTGTCCAAACTGTTGCGTTAACGGTCTCCTGATTTTTGAGTAGATTCCACCGTGTGTAATTAACTCTCAGTCTAAATCCACCTATTCTGTGAAGGCCTCAGAGGTTTGCTAGAGAACATTAAAGAACAAACAGCAGAATGAAGACCAAAGAACACAGCAAGCGGCTCAGGGATACAATTGTGAAGAGGTTCAAAAGAAAGTTAGGTTGTAAAACAATATCCCAAGCTTTGGAAAATTCACAGAGTGCTGATCAGTCCTTCATTTGAAAGTCTACAGGAAACGTCTGATATCTGTATTTGCAAACAAAGGCTTTTGTACCAAATACTAAGTTTTGTTTTTCTGATGTATCAAATACTTTTGGCATGCAATAAAATGCTAATTTATTAGTTCAAAATCACAAAATGTGATTTTTTGGATTTTCGTTTTAGATTCCGTTACTCATAAACATTTAAGACTTTTACAAGTGGGAAAAACTGCAAAAATTGTCAGTGTATCAAATACTTGTTCTCGCCACTGTATAAAAACCCATAAAGCATTAAAATCTCTTGCCAGAGCTAAATTTTATGTAATCTCTAGCCTAAACCTGAAACAAATTCAGTGTTTTCTTTTTATGCTCACTGTTTCTGTCCCTTCATCTCCAGCTATCCTCTTCCTGTTAACAGGGACTTTTCTTCACCTGCTCCTGTCACATACCTGCTTGTTTCTATTTTCAGTGCAGTGATTGCCCAGAGATTGTAATTCAAAACATTTTTGTCTTTTCGTTATGAGTTAGCGTCATGCGAATGCATGTGCTCAAATGCCCTACATTAAAACTATTAAATTTCAAAAATCAAACATGCTCTTGTTTTTGTCTCCATCACTGACTTGTCCCAATAATAAATAAAACACAAAATACAAAAAATAATTTTTTTCTGTAGCTAACTTTGGCCTAATTATATCCCCACTATCAAGGAGGTAAAGTTATTTTTAAAAACCTGCCTTCGATAATGTTCTTGAGAATCTGATCTGATTGTTAGTTGGAAGGAATTTATTTGTTTTTCCCTGGAGGAAGTAATTACCTGTTTTCCTTAGAGATGAGTGATATCACTTTGTTTTTAGTGCAAAAGCAAAAGAGGAGGTTAGATAACACCTGAGCAGGCAGAGGTACGTGCAAAAATCTAGAAGACACCGTCCTTAGCCACATGCCAGCTTCATGTCGGCTCACTCATAAATCTGCATGTAAATACAGTCTAGCTAGGCGCTTATTTTCTAGGCAATGTTGGCTAAATCACAGCTAATGTTAACTCCTCAGACCGATAATCTCAGTTCTGGGACATGTAAAATCATTTATACACTTGAACATTTTCAGAGTTTGTCACATTATAACCTCAAGCTTCAATGTTTTTTGTTATGATTTTATGTGAAAGATCAACACAAAGCACGTGCTTAACTATCAAGGATATTAATGGATGTTTTAAAAAAAATCTTTGTAAATAAAATCTGAAAAGTGGGGAATGCATATGTATTCAGCCTTCTATTCTTCTGATACCCCTAAATAAAATCCTGTCCAAACTGTTGCGTTAACGGTCTCCTGATTTTTGAGTAGATTCCACCGTGTGTAATTAACTCTCAGTCTAAATCCACCTATTCTGTGAAGGCCTCAGAGGTTTGCTAGAGAACATTAAAGAACAAACAGCAGAATGAAGACCAAAGAACACAGCACGCGGCTCAGGGATACAGTTGTGAAGAGGTTCAAAAGAAAGTTAGGTTGTAAAACAATATCCCAAGCTTTGGAAATTTCACAGAGTGGTGCTCAGTCCTTCGTTTGAAAGTTGAAACAATATGGTGCAAACCTACTAAGACATGGTCGACCACGTAAACTGACAGGGTGGGCACTGACAGCCTTAATAAGAGACTCAGCCAGGCGGGTCCTGGAAACTTTAGAGGAGCTGTAGAGATCCACAGCTCAGGTGGAGGAATCTGTTGCCAACTACTATCCTGTTTGTATTTTGTAAGAAGCCATTCAGGGTGGCACAGCACATGTGGAAGAATGTAATCTGGCCAGATGAGACTAAAATTAAACTTTTTGGCCTATGTGCAAAATGCTGTTTGTGGAGGAAAGCTAACATGGTGATGGCAACATCAAGGTATAGTGGTGCTTTTTTTCAAGCTGGTCAGAGTTGATGGAGAAGATACATGGAGGACAATGCTGGAAGAAACTCTTTAAATGCTGAAAAACGACTTGCGGCTGCGGCAGAGGTTCGTCTTCCAACAGGCCAACCACTCTAAACATTTACCTTAGATTTAAGCACATTCATATGTTAGAATGGCCTAATCAAAGCCCAGATCTAATTTCAATTGAGAATCCAATTTCCTTTCAGATTTGTACTGCAAAAAAAACTTTTACAAGACACAGCAACTATAGGATGTGTTTTATAGGATAACTTTGAACTTTGTGTGTGATGTTGGCGATTTGTCATTCACTGTCACGTTTCTGTTGCTTTCAGATACTTCTAAGCACTGAGACTGGGCTGTGTATTAAACTTGGCTTTCAATAAACAGAAATTCCTCTGTTTGCATTCACTCAAATAAGAGCGTGTTTGTACTGGTGTTCAGAATATTCTGCACCTAATTATCTGCATGTTTATGTTTGTGTGCAAGCAGATCCAACAATAAAGATGAGCTTAATCATTCCCTCCTGTTAGCACGTATCACACAGTCTGCTGTTGTGAACAAAAACCCATTATTGTCAGGAGGGTGGAAACATTTGTCCGATAACAATAAGTTGGCAAAAAAAATGTACAGTTCCTAATAAAATTGTAGAAAGGCAACTTTTTAATTTGCAAGTTTGCAAAAACACCTTAATTCAAATATACATTGCTTAGCTTTAGTTGTTGATAGGAACAGTGCTGAAGTGGCCATATTCTGGAATATTAGGTAAAAATCTGTAATTAACCAATGAAAAGGATTTAAAGTTCACCCTAAATGTCAACCTTTAAATTGTTTCTCTACATGCAACTGGTTACACTTATAAAAAGCTGTAAAACTGTAAATAGCTGTAGATTTAGAGCAGAATCTGCGTGTCTGAAACATTCAGATGCAGGACATTGACCCTATTTGCTCTCAGATGTTCTCTGGATCTCAGGTTCTTGTGTGTGCAGGTGCTGTCATGCGAATCCAGTTTACTCTCTCTGTCTTACAAAGTTACAGTTAATCTGATCAGCTAGCTTTTAGGTCCAATAAATGGAGGAATGAACCTTGGGGCTATTTTTGCTCTAGAGTTTCTGCTGACCTGTGGATGGCCTTCTAGTTTCAATTAATGTTGTTATGCTTATTTTATAGGGTTTATTGCTATTTTGCTTCAAAATGGTCCAGAAAGCATTTATCTTTACTAAGTTTATTGCACACATTTTTGGGATAAGATTAATTAGTTTGTTTTTTGTTACATAACACGATGAAAGAAAGCCCCAGGAAATGGCAACATTTTGTTCTGTGGATGACATTTAATTGAAATAAATCCAATTCTGTTTTTCTGGCACATTCCTAAATCACAGATGCCAAAGATTGCCTTCAGACAGACACTTATTTACAGTTAAATCCTAAGATAGCAATCTGCACGGGGCAACAGGAATAAGAAGAAGGGCAAACTGAATTGTGCAGTTCTTCAGGACCCATGCGCTTCAAATGAATTGAGTCTGTATTTTAATCAAACAGTATGCTCAGCCTCAATAGGGTTAAATAGACTGGGTTGTGTTGACCTTCCACCTGAGCAGGCCCGATCCCAACTGGAGGGAAATGTGAAAGAGCAAACTTCAAGAGCAAGGTTATCAGGCTTTAAACGGCACGCTGTCATAAAGTGGTTCAGCCAGGCCTTGCGTCACAGTGGCAGACCTTTCTATTCACATACTTTCCACAGATCAAGTGTGTTCATGCAGCGGCACTTCACAGCTATGAGTCACTTAGGTCCCATTAACCTTGTGCAAGAATAGGGGGAGTGTCTTTAACGTCACCATGACCAAAGTGCTTCAGTAAATTCAACCCCATGAATGAAGGGTGGAATAAAGATCAATGTTTCACCACCCTACAGCTCTATTATCAGCATGTTCTAACTCCTGAAGCTCATTTTTCATAGGTGACAGAAGTAAGGACAATGTGTCTTTATATAATCCAGATCAAAATACAAATGAACTGTACAGACCATTGTTTTCCAGTCTAGAAAGATGTCTTGTAACACAAGTATTTTAACATAGATCCTGAACGATTGCAAGAGTAATTGTGAAATACGTGAGAATCTCTGGTTTCATGTAATGTCAACGAAGACAAAGTATGTCTTATTCAATCCAGAAATTTGTCATTTGTGGTGCTGTCATGTGTTGTAAATACTTGAATACATGTATGTTTTTGCAAAAACAGTCCCTCAGTCATCTGCAGTCTCTCTGAATAAACACCCTGTAAAAAGAAAGTCCTTTAATTGTGGGATTTCTTCCTTTCATGTTTGCGACCTTGCTTGGTAAGGCCTAAAATTTAAACAATATTTACAAGTTTATAAAATTATTTATTCTGACCTAAAGTGTACAAAAGCACACAATAGATTCTGCAATTATTTACTTGCGAAAAATAGAAAAGCACCCTATGATTCAAAAACTTGTATCACTAAGGCATGAAGTAACCAGTTCTTTTGGTCTTTATCACATTGTTGTGAAGGAATTTGGGGCAGCTCTTCTTTTCAACATCGCTTCATTTCTTTCATGACCTGGCTTCAGTTAAGCTTTGGTCCGGGTCTTCTGCACAAAAACCCCAATCATCATTACTCATCCACTGTGCATTACAGCTGGTATGATAAGTTTGTGCTGATGTTCTGTGTTTGGTTTTCACCAAACATTTTTACAGTCCATTCTGGGCAAACATCTCTACATTGGTCCAAACTGTCTACGAAACATTGGTCAAAATATTCTGTGGTTCCTTCAGAACCTTCAGAACAGGCCTGTAACTTTGCAGGCCTATGTTGTGCTGCTATATTATCTTTGGAGGGAAGACAATTTCTCCTAGCGACCCTCCCAAGTAAACTGATCTTATTCAGTCTTCTTCTAATTGCACTGAAAAAAACAATGTTTACCAACTATTATATCCTCAATGACTTCATCTGCTGCTTTATAACCCTTACCAGCCTTAAGAGCAGCCACTATTTGTACTGTATGTCATTGTTGATGACTTTCCTTCTTGACATTGATTTAACACACCTTTATGGCACAGTGCAGCAAACTACGTAGAACTCCTGCTTTTATAAGCGGTGGTAACACTTTATGATTTAAGTATTTTAATTAGCTGCATCAGGCTGCTAATTTCCCCCCTAAATCCTATGAGAGGTACAGGGGTGTACTTAGTTTGTCCACACACAGCAATTTTTATTATGACTTAGTTTAAAACAACAAAAATGTAAAACCTGCAGTGTTGTTTTGTACACTTGAGGTTAGATTAAAATAGATTTAGAACCTGGTCATTTTTAATATGTGTCAATAACCTAGAAAAGTTGAAAAAGATGATGCTTTCTTTTTACTATGACTGTATGATAAATATAAGAGATTTAAACTGTCAATTTCTGACACAGCACTGCCATCTAGCAAAATACGCTATTTTTTATTCCCTTACACTTAGGCCCAGTTCAGTACAATGTTGCCATCACGTGGGCATAATATGAAGGTTAATGTAGGGAACTCTGGGTAAAAACAAACTATGGGGAGAAAAAAGAAAACAATGTTTTGTTTTTTTACAGAGTTTTCTATCTTCTCTCATATAATCAGATAGTGGTTTCTGGAACAATATTTAACCTGTACAATATGAGTAAAGGAATAGATAGTAGTTGCAGAACCAAATTCCTCTTCTGCAGATGACATGTTTTACTCAAAGAAGAGCACAAGTAGGACTGGTTTATATGTGGGTGAGCATGGTAAAAAAAATCCATACGTTTGCTCAATGGAGCTATTGTAAAGAGATGTTGTTAATTTTTTTGTTTGTTCCACTTGGATGATCAAAAATGTGGTCCAAAACAAATTGTACAAATGAAGGTAGCACAAAACATCTCTGCTGCATCAAAGAATATTTTTTAAGGCAGCCTTTTTTGCTGTGATGAATCCAGATGTTTTGTAAGAAGCAAAAAGAATTCGTGTGCAAGTAGCTATGTCGAATCACTTCATAGATAACATTATTATTAATATTACAACTATTAGTATTCAATCTATTTTATTTGTGGGTGCATTACTATTGTCGATCACCAGGCGGCAGTATTTACCAAGGTTCATTTAGAAGTCATATAAAAAAGCTCCGTAGCTCACTAGAAACTGGTTAAACAGCTTAATACTTCTTACTGGCTAATCAAACTTATTAACTTCAAACTTATTAACCCAAAACACTAGAAGAAACTAAATTGCTACTATATAATTGTATGTGTCGCTTCTTTAGTAAAAAAGTAGGCAGGGCGGGGCCGTTTTCACCGCCCATTCGCCGATGCAGCATCCGCTATTGAGAGCTGATATGCGGCCTGCAGTGTTTTGATTGTAGGCTCTGGTATAGCAGGCACCGCAGACATGGCGGCGGCAGACTTGGAGTTGAGGTGAATCCCTACAGCAACCATTGCTGTTGTGATAAAGATTTTTTTTTGTATAATATCACAGGAGCTAGCGGAGAAGCTGGCCGCTTTGGTGGGCAGTCGGCTCCGCCTGGAGGACATGATGGAGGTTACGGCGGAGGGAGAGGCGGAGGAGCGAAGGCAAGTGACAGCTTGGGCTGGGCTCATTACCCCCGGGTAGTCGCCGGGGGTTGGGTTTGGGTGTTGCTAAATAAACAATTAAAACAACAACTATAAAAACAATTAAAAAAATGCATTCATTGACAAGCGGCTTTTGTTTAACGTTTAGATAAAGTTGGAAATAAATGTTTTGTTGGCGAAACGTCCTTAGTCGGTGTTAGCTTTAGCTGTCATGCTAGGTTAGGCTACTTGAAGATTTCTATCAGGTCATTAAAAGTGAAGCTGTTATCAGGTGTTATTTGAATGCCATCCGTTATCTGTTGGAAATAACTGCTAGTTACCCATTAACTTTATTAGTGCTAATTATTAACTATGCGCCCTTAGATGAACGCTAATCCTGGACAAGGTCTGCTAGCAGCTAACGCTAACTGTCAAAAAGGTTTTGAAGGCTCTCTGTTGTTGTTGCCTTTAGAAAGACGAATTATTCGTTTTTTTTTTGTTTGTTTCTGCACCCTATTTTTTTCAAAGTTTACTAAAACGAGTCCAGCAAACGGTAATCTTTCGGAAACTATTTACTTAATTTTATTTCTCAGCAGATCATGTTTTCTCTTAGTCATTAACGTAGCTGATAAATGAAAGACAAAAGATGCAGAAGTCTCAACTAATAGTGTAAGTAAATCTCCCTCGATGTTTGGCAAACTGCTACACTGACACAAATAAAAGACAGCTGTAGCTTATTTATGATGTGAACAACTTCCTGACCGTTCAGGGTTTGTGACACATGAGGTCGGCACTAAAGGCCTGTACATACTTCACAAGAACAGTGATTTGTTTTCTCCTTAGGAGATCTTCAGCTTGTTCTTGACACCTCATCTGTGCAGAACCGTTTTTCCTGTGAGGTGCATGTGAAGGTACTGTGAAGGTACATATGAGGACTTTCCAGGAGTTCAGCACCGCAGCTCTTGTGAAGTATGAAATGTGCTGGACAGCTAGAACTTTGTTCTTCTTCGCACCTCTAGTAAAAGCTCATATTCCTCTGCTCTTGTGGAGTCTGTCCAAGCCTGTAGACACACTCGGTGCTCTGTTGTTGCCTGACTGGAGCTTGCTCTGCAGTATGTGAGGAATGTTATCTAACGTTAAGCCAATTACATGATGTGATTTGATTAGTGGCTGACCACTACAAACTGTTTCACACCAAAATGATTTGGGCTCATAAATGTGATCCTCCTGCTCTATCGGGGCAGTCAGTCCTTGTCTTGAAGAAAAAGTGAATGTCCAAATTTATCCTCTATTTTAGATCAACACGTTGTGACATGTTTCTCCTAATGTTACAAAAGCACAAAGCTAGTGACAGAATGTCCCCTCCAGATACTATCTACAGATTTGTTTTTCCTTCGCTCTACTTGCAGTCATGTATCTGGCTTTTTTTTTTTCATTGTGGCTTTAGACCTGAGAGGGTAAACAAATCTACCAGATTTAAACCTGCATGTCGGGATTCGCTGAGTTATAGCCTGGGTAATATCTCACGCTGGCATTTCCATATGAACCAATGCAGGAATGTCCTTTAGAAACAACACTGAAGTTCACAGATAATCTGTAATCAAGGTTAGTACAAAATAGGATATAACTGCCTATGTTCCTTATTTTAGGAGTAGAACTGTTTATAAGTGTAACATTTTGCCGACTTAGGATATCTCTAGCAAGTGTTTTGGCATATGAAGGGAATAGGACAACATCTATTTATAAGACTGTAATTATTCATTAAATTGCTGAGGTGGCCTTTTTTTTCTTCTTCTTAGTGGCGAGGAATGTATTTTGCTTCGATGAAAAGACATTGCTGTCACCAGCACTTCTTTACTTCCTTCCTTCCTTGACCTCCTCACCCTGTGTCTTTCTGTCTCTCCATCCTGGATCCCCTTGTGCTTCCAGGAGGGAGCAATGGAAGCTGCTGTCCAGCCTGAAGACCACCGTGGAGGGCCTCCTGTCCACCAACAACCCCAACGTCTGGTCGCGGTATGGAGGCTTGCAGAGGCTGCACAAAGACATGAACAACATCCTCGGCCACAGACTGAAGAGCGAGCAGGTCAGGAAATGCAGCTTTGTTTCCTTCAGTTTTCTTTTTTCTTGATTAATGTATTCAATCTACTTTTGATGGATGTCCTGACATTTGGCACAAGCTGCAGCTCTTGGTAAACTTTGACCTGAAAATAAACACATTCTTGTTTCAAGGGAATCATTGATTCTAGTTGTTTAACTCGTTTTTTTTTTTTTTTTTGCATTTTACTGAATTTAAACATATTTTACATAAAGCATTTGCTCTCATTAATTCTCCGAAGTGCCTTATTAAGGATTTACGGATGACCTTTAAACTTATCAGGTAACATCCCATATTTGAAAAAAAAATTACAATGCTGAAATGTTAGCAGCACCCACCATTCATAATTGCTTTTTGCTATTAATGAAAACTGTTTTTTTTTTTCAAATATTACTAATATTACAAATAAACTGGTTTACCACTGCAGGTGTACTACAAGCAGCGAGACTACTGGCCTTTTGTTTGGTGTGTTCGCTACATCAGCCCCCACCTCGCCATGCATGTTGAACAGGTATGGTCTTCTGGGAGAGGGAAAAAAAGGGACTTTGATTGCAGTGGGTTGAAGCCTTTTGGGAAATTTATTATCCAAAAATATTTGGACACAAAATCTTAAATTTTTTCAATTTTTTTTTTTATTTCAATTTGTAATTAAAATGGATTCAGATCTTATCTATTAGACCGCTTTGTGTCATTTGACGATTTATAAATGAGCACACCATGATCGTATGTGGAGTTCCTCAAGGATCCATTCTCTGGCCACTTTTATTCACCATCTATATGCTCCCCCTCGCTCAGATTATGAAATATTATAGCATCTCTTACCCACACATATGCCGATGACACAGTTGTATTGTTGGTTGCCACATGGCCGCTGTCCATCACAGTCGGTGGGTTTAAAATGTCAGTGAGTGGATGGGTCAGAATTTACTCTGACTTAATGCAAAACAGACAAGCGAAATTTACAGTAAACGTAAAATCAGAAAAAAAGAGGTTGCTTTCTTTACTACTTGACATGGGGACCCTTTCACTCATTTCCATGTTGGTTTTCTGCTGAGTCGGGGAGTCTCTTGAGAGAGCTAAGCTTCAAGGATGGTAATTTTGCTAAAACTTGCCAAATTAGTTTAATGTTTATGCATTTATGTAAACATCAGACAAATTTTCAAAGAGTGCATCCTCCAAATAATTGTTTCTAGCCTAGAAGAAGTGTGCATGCGTCATGCATTGCAGGGTTCATTAAATGGACGCTAGTGTCTAGTTTACTGAAAGTGAAAATGATAAGAAATTGAATTCAAGCCCCTGTGTTGTCATCTGAAGAAGAGTACGCTCCGAGCTCGCTTAGCTGTGATGTAAAACGGTCATGTGCTCTTTTGTTTTCTGGCCTCTGTGTTAGTTTAAGCTAAGTTTAGAGGTGCTCCAAGCAAAGTTTTTTTTCAGGCTGATCTTGAGTTGCTCTAATCAGGGTTTTGCAAACATTTAAAACAAGGACATAATTATTAAGTTGGCCTTTTTGTGCTGTCTTCAACATTTCATATTAGCAATTCGTACTGTTAGCATTAGCAACTGTAAACGGTCTCTGTGTGTATTCTTCAGAGGGACAGCCTCTAAATTAGCTGTAAGAGTACCAGAAGGCTACCATCATTTTCAAATCTAGGATGTTCTTTGACAGGCAAAGGGTTGATGGCTCAGAACGATGCAACAGAATAACGTTGCAGTAATATGTTCTGCCCTCCTGGTATTTGCTCAAGCCTTAGGCTCTTTGAGATACTGATCAAGCTAAAAAACCTGACCGATGCCACTCACCAGCAGTGCATCTCCAGTTAGGTTATCCACTATATCAGGGTCTTGTCCTTTTCTTTAAATATTTTTGCCCACTGTTTCGTTGTCTGTCCGTCCTCAGTTCAGTCACCTGGAGCCGGTCTTGAGCAGCGGGATGCACAGCGCTGGGGAGAGCTACAAGGCCGAGCGTTGGTTGCTTCACAGCTTACAGGTTCACAAGCTTCAGTCAGCTCAAAACCCCTTTCTCAGGCACAGGGGGAAACACGGGAAAAATTACAACGGGGGGTGATGGATAGGGGAGTGGAAAACCAAAAACCGTTTTCTTCGTTTTTTCCAATAGTTTCCCGTTACTGGGTTTTTTAAATATACTTTCCTCTCTTCCTCATGTGGGTGCCCTTCAGATGATGCCTTCCTGCTGAGTGAGCCTCATGTGACCGCCATGTTTCAGTGTCTGGAAGCTGTGGAGCAGAATAATCCCAAACTGCTGGCCCAAGTAGACACGGTTGGGGTGGGTTACTTAAGGCTTTCAAATGTATTTCAAATGTGTTTTCGTGTGGGGAAAAAAAAAAACAGTACAGTATCACCCTTTAGTCTAGTATTGTTGAGTCTATATTGCTGGGAGTATGAAAAAACTCTCCTTATTTCCTTCCTCCAGCTTTCTCCTCTGAGGGGATCTCCGTGCCTGAGTCTATTGAAGAGCCAGAGCCTGTGTGTGCTGCCAGGGGCCGGGGGCACCTGGAGGAACGCAGACACGGCTCCTGGAGGAGACTCTCTGAACCGCAGACTAACCACCTCAAACTGCTCGCTGCGAGAAGCGGTTGCAGCCAACAAGCCAGCAGACACTACAGGAGCTAGATCTCATAAGGGCAACAACACGAGTGAAGAAAGTATTAATACTAAATGTAGGTTTTATGTGTTTGTGAATATATTTAAATGATTTTAAGTTGCCCTAAATGGTTTAATAACACCTCCTTTATTTATTTATTTATTTTTTCTTTGTAGCAATTGAGGTAAAAATCTAGTGTTGTTTGCTTGTCAAAGATTATTGGTCCGTCCTTATTTCACCAACTCTGGCACCACGTTCGCTTAAATCACCAACGTTTTTGTTCTTGATGGCCTTTTTCTCACACAAGTTTTCAGCAGATTACTTAGCAAGCACGACATCGGTGATGTTGCTGCGAATACACAGCAGTTTGTGTGTGAACCGACTGACTGGACTAAACGGACAGAGGACAGAGGGCTGACTGTCTGTGGACGAGACCAGCTATTGACGAATGTGTAGACAGAACCACCTTTAGCATCCTGAGCACAGCTAAACAAACAATGTTACGATGTTTTCTCAAGCAGGAGTTTTAACATTTATCTTCTGCATCAAATTAGTTTCATGTTAGGTTTCTTTTATACATTAAGAGCACTTTTTCCCAGAAGGTTATTATAGAACAGTTTTCGTTAGATCAGCAAAAATATTTGGACACAAAATCTTAATTTTTTCAGTTTTTTTTTTATTTAAATTTTTTATTAAAATGGATTCAGATCTCCTCTTTTAGACCGATAAATGAGCACACCATGATCGTATGTGGAGTTCCTCAAGGGTCCATTCTCTGGCCACTTTTATTCACCATCTATATGCTCCCCCTCGCTCAGATTATGAAATATTATAGCATCTCTTACCCACACATATGCTGATGACACAGTTGAATATATTCTTGGTTGCCTATTAAGTTGGCCTTTTTGTGCTGTCTTCAACATTTCATATTAGCAATTCGTACTGTTAGCATTAGCAACTGCAAACGGTCTCTGTGTGTATTCTTCAGAGGGACAGCCTCTAAATTAGCTGTAAGAGTACCAGAAGGCTACCATCATTTTCAAATCCAGGATGTTGTTTGATAGGCAAAGGGTTGATGGCTCAGAACGATGCAACAGAACAACGTTGCAGTAATATGTTCTGCCTTCCTGGTCTGTTTTGCATTAAGTCGGAGTAAATTCTGACCCATTTACTCACTGACATGCTGTGTTGCAGACAATACCTCCTCAGCCAGCAGCGTGGAAACTCGTTGGATGTTCATGTCCAGGCCAGGGGAGGGTGAGCAAGGTGTGACATCCGCTCCCGGATCAATTTCCATCCCTCACATCTCTCTAACAGAGTCCCCAACCTCCTCCGTTCAGCCTGAGGCCGGGGACTCCTGCGACGGCGACTCTGATGATGGTCCAGAGTATCTGGCTATCGGTAATCTGGGGCAACGCAGTCGTCGCGATTCCAGAAGCTCCAGCCACAGCAGTGAGCCGGACCAGACAAAGGAACAGTGCACACAGCAGAGTTCCCTGGGTCCAACCCCTCCGAGGCGCTCCTCTTTCTCGGAGGGCCAGAGGGGCCCCGGCAGGGGGGCCAAAGGACACACACGCTCATTTTCAGACACTGGGATCAGTGAAAAACTCAGGAATGGTGAGTGAGTTGGACATTTGATGCATGTGTCCTCCAACAATGTGCTCAATATATTTAATTGTGAGACATTTTACAGGTAATGTCTTTGAGAACATCATGTAATGTAAACCGCAGCATGACGAGGAGCACTCCTGTTTTACTTGGTTAGCTTGCAGTAAAAATGCACACAGACTGATTTATTATCTGTGTAAGATGCACTGTGACTGTCCTTTGTGGGGTTCCTACACAGTCTGGGGAAGTCTGGAATAGGATTTAACCATTTTTCAGATGTGGATGAATAAGTTTGTAAAATATTTGTATATTCAGACATTACTCCCTTTATCATTTCATATCTATCTGGCCATCTTGCTGTCTCTCCTTTCCATCCGTCTATCTGTTGGTCCATCTGTCTGTTTGTCCTTCTGTCTTTGTCCATCCATGCTTGTCCATCTTTCTGTTCATTCATCTTTCATCCTCGATGACATGTAAAATGTGTAGGAACCCTGCCTCTTGTAACTTCGTGCCTGAAAGCTGTTTAAAGCTGAATGACTTTCTCTTTATTGCTCAGAGTTTTTCCTTTTCAGCCACAGATAAACTGTCATTTTCCTCTTTCTCTCTATTCTCTCTTTTTACTCTTTATGCAAAGGAGGGGGCCACAGAAAAATCACCATAATAATAGAGGATCCAGTTGCAGGTTGGCAGTGCAGTTTAACTGTACTTCCATCAGTTGACCCCGTTTCACCCTCCCTTTGTTATTTTTTCTTTTCTTTTACTTTTTAGTGCATGTTTATGAACTTTGACCTTCTCATTTCCAGTCTTGTGCTCAGTTCACCGTTTGTTCCTCCGGAGCTGTTTTTGTTTCGATAAATTAGATCAAATGAAACAACTGACTACTCCAATGGCTTAGTTTTTGTTCATGCACATATTTTGTTTCTATATCCTGTCCCAGCATCTCACTGAAAACATTGCAGGACAATGAAGCTTAAATTGTACATGTTTTCATGTTCAGCAAGGTGAGACAAAGAGGTTTTATGGTCAGGATTTTTTCAAAAGTAATCCAAAATTAATTTTGTGTAGAGCTCATTACTCCAGAGTTTACTCATTTGCTGTCTTTATGGAATCATAACATCTACAGCGGTTAAAACAAGTATTGAACAAGTCAATGTTTTTCTCAGTTTAAATATTTCTAATGTGGGCATTGACATAAAATTCCCACCAGATGTTGGCAACAACCCAAGAAATCTGCTCAGGTGTGATTTTTTTTATTTATTTATTTTTTACCCATTCTTCCACACAAACTGTGTTCATAGCTTGACGGTTCCTTGAGGTCTCCTCTGTCCACCCTGATCTTCAGTTCTTTCCATAGATTTTTCAGTTGGATTCAGATTAGATGATTGACTGGGCCATTGTAGCAGTCTTTCTTTCTGTGGAGCCTATTCAGAGTTTCCTATGCTGTGTGTTTGGGACTACTGTCTTGCCTGGAAATCCACACTCGTTTCGTCCCAGTACATTTCTCCATTTATCCTTCCTTCAGTTATGTGAGGCCTGCCTGTGCAAGATGCCTTGAGACAGCCCCACACCACGATGTTCCCACCTGCAAGCTTATCTTTTGGCATGGTGTTTTTGGGGTGAACCACTCTTCCTCCAAACATGGTCTCATCTGACCAGACTCTATTCTCCCAGTACTGCATCGGCTTATCTAAATCTTCAGCTACAAACTTCAAATGAGCTTTAACATGTTTTTTTCTTTGGCAGTGAGTGAGCATAGAGGCTGATGTGGTTGAGTGCATTATTGATGGTTTTCCTTGGGGAATCTCTATCTGCTTTTTCCAGGTCTCACTGAGCTCTCCCTGCGAATGCTCCACGGCTCTTGAAAATCTCGTCTGATTAGTTTTTTGATTTCTCTGTCAAATATCACCTGACTGAGGCTGGTTTATGGTAAATTGATATTCTCTCCACTTCTGGATTATTGTGGCTCCAACGAAACTTCCTGGAACATTCAGAAGTCTAGAGATGCAGCTGCAGCCATTGCTGTTAGGATGTTTTGCAGCAGCAGGACTTTTTTATAAAGGTCTCCCTGCTCTTACCAGTTAAACCACTCTGTGCAATACTTTGGTAATGAGAAACCTTTTTATAAGTCATCGGTTAATATTAAACCATCTGATATTGGTTTGCATTGCAGCAGGAATACTTTTTAAATACTGACAGATTTCTGCTGGGTTCTTGGCTTTCTATGCCTTTTTGCACATCGTTGTGAGTGTGTGTGTGTGTGTCTGTGTGTATTCAATGCTTATTACCTGTACGATTCCACTTCATTATGGATCAATTTAAGTTGGACTGATTCCTTTATTAGAAATTTGATGTGAATTTTATGCCAATAGAAGGATTAGAAATATATTTTCTGAGAAAAACATAAACATGCTTAATGCTAATTGTACCTGCTTTTTCATGCAGGCCAGGTAACCATACATGTTTTGTGTGTAAACAACAATTAAAAAGATCAAATTAAATATTTCATTGTCTTTCATTACTTTTTGAGGCATGTTTCCATTAGGGATGTAGAATTCAGCTCAGAGTTCTATGAATCAGTCATTTTTTGTGATTTTTTTAAAAACCTGTTTGTGTTTTTGTTCATCAGAATCAGCAAGCGAAGACTCCAGCATGAAGGACTACAGTCCCTTCTCACCTCGGTGCAGTGATACCAGCACTCCCAGTTCTCTTCACATGGAGTCCTGTGAGTCTTCTCACATTCTGTTTGAAACACTGCTGAGATTTAACCGCCTGTCCTCTTCCACGTGCTGCTTTACACGTGTTCAGGTTTCAACCCTGGTATCTTGTCAGGTTTATTTGTTGAAAGAAGTAGAGTTTTTCTTATTACAACACAAAAAAACATGATCATAAATGCATAGGGTAGAAATTAGTTGTGCAGCTCTGTAACGCACCGCAGTGAGCGCAGAAACTAACAGGAGGTTTTTCAGGATACATTTGTTGAAGGAACAAGTTTTTTCTCTATTAATGAGTCAGCTGAAATGTGGAAATGTGACTTTGAGATGCTGAGATGAGCATTCTCCTTCCACCACATGGAGGTTTAGTTTTTGTAAGAAAATAAAATGATTTGCTGACTGGAGTTTTAGCTTAAGTTTATCTTGTCTGTCTGTTTTGCATTTTAACATGAGGTTGTGCATGCTTTGTTTCCTTCAGATGGGCCCCAGCACAGCACTGTGCCAGATGGGATGTTCAGGAAACCGTCGAAGGGGCAGAGCCTCATCAGCTACCTGTCAGAGCAGGACTTTGGCAGCTGTGCTGACCTAGAAAAGGTAGAGGCTTGATTCATCACGGATCATGGTTTAACAGTTTAATAAATGTTCCACAGGTTACAGAGGAACATGAAGGGTTTAGTTTTGGGGGATTTAATATCACCCAAACTATATATAATTGTATATATAATTGGGTAATTTCCGTGTTTCGCAGGAGAACGCTCATTTCAGCATCTCGGAGTCCCTCATCGCCGCCATTGAGCTGATGAAGTACAACATACTGCGTCAGGAGGAGGAGGGAGAGGAGGAGGGAGACAGTGACTCTGAGATTCAGCAGCTGAAGCAGAAGATCCGTCTGAGGAGGCAACAGATCCGCCGCAGCCGTCTGCCACCTTGCACAACCTCCCAACACCGTACGCCAAGTTAGAATTAAACACTGAGCTGTCTCTTTTTACATATAATAGGCCTTAGAAATAAGGCACATTGCTGATGATTTGTATCTTTGGCATTATTGCTTTGAACTATTTTCTCGTTCTCAGATTTCCACTCCACTGACAGCGGCGGCTCCAGAAGAAGTTCTCAGGACTCCTACCAGGGCCTGTCTGACTCCGGCTCGGCGGACGAGGTGGAGGAATGTGAACTGCAAGGTACAGAGAGGGAATCAGACTGAAAAAAAGTTAATTTAAAGCTTTTTAACTATTATTCCCCAAAAGAAGAAGTTTTATCAGTTTCATCAAGCAGTACAATAATGGTCATTTAAATAATGCTTCACTTCTGGCTGCTATTGAGAGCAAGGTGGAACCAAAGTCAGATTACCTCGTGTTGAGCAAACTTGGCGAATAAAGCTGAATTTGATTCTATCAAAGCTCCAAAATTATAACTTCTTTCCAAAAAGGAAATATTTTTTCTTGTGTCATAGTTTCTCTGTGCGAATACATTTTATCTTCTTTTTTCCTCATGATTCATAATCTCATAACATCATTGGCTGCTCATCAACCAGCTTTTATCATCAGCTGTAAACCTGTAGGTCACAGTGCAAAGGTCACAGAATGCCAGCCTGCAGACTGCATGTAAAATATTCTTACTGGTAACATGTGACAAGCATGTTAGGAGTTTAAATCGTCGCACTGGCTGTATAAAGTGTGACTGGACTGTCATGTTAAAAAGCTGCTGTTAACAGAAACTCTGCATCTGAACATGTATTATGTTGATAGATTCATTATGATTTTCTTGGGTGTGTTCCTTATCTGTTTCTTAAACAGGGTGTGTGTCTGATTGCATTGTTCAATACTGTTATTTATTAATTATTGACCTTCAGATCTCCCTCCTCATTGCAGTTTGTGTTTGGATGGAACACTAACTCACCTCTGTGTCCAGTGTTGAAATGTCTAACTGGTTGCAGGTGATGGTAGTGCTGAGTGTTAGTTTCTGTCTCCCAGATGGCTGCGAGGGTCAGTCCCTGCTGGCGGTGTCTCAGAGCGGCCTCTCCTTGTCACTCGCCTCCCTCTTCTCAGGTACCTGCTGGCTGGACCTGCGGGCGAGGCAGCTTCATTCATCTTTTTACAAGGAGGAAGCCGGTGGCTCTGCTCCAAACTGGGAAAAAAACATCTTTAGTCTTTGCAGCTTCATTGCATTTGGCTTCATTTGCAAGTATAGAATTTGCAGTGAATGTTTCATGTTGAAACCACAAATTTCTATGTACTTTGTATGTAATGGGATTTTATGTGACAGGACAACAAAGCAAGAGACCATAATTATGAATTGTAATGAAAGTGATGCATGAATCTGAGAAGTGTTTAGCGCCCCAGAGTCAATAGTTTATGCAAGAACCTTTTGATGGAACATCAGCTGTAAGTCTGCTGGGGGATGTCTTTAATAGGTTTGCACATCTAAACTCAACCTCAGTCAGATTTGAATGCAGTCTGTAGAGCCAAATGTTGCCACAGATTCTTAATTGGATTCTAGTTCTAACACATTAATATGCTTTGACATCAACCATTACAGTGCAGCTATGACTGTATGTTTAGGGTTCCCTGTCCTTCTGGAAGGTGCTTTACCTCAGTGACAAATAATTAGCAGACACTTGAGCTAGGTTAATACTTGACGCAATCGAGCCACCCCTGCGTGCTGTCGCAGCACCAGGTCGTGCACCTCTGTGTTTTTGTAACCTGGTGCGGGCCACACTTGTTTTCCATTCAGAATGAATGACGTTGAAAGTGCCAACATTTCATGCATAAATAAATCACTTCATGAATAGAAGGAAGGGAGTAACAATGCGAGTTACAAAGTTAGATTAACAAGTTTTTTTATAGCTTTTTTTTATTGTTAAGTCTTAAATTCTAGGTACAGTTTTAGATCCCTTACAAAGAGGTCAAAAAGCTTTTTCCTCTTCGTTGTTTTACTCTTATGAATCTGAAACTTTGCAAGAAACCGAACCACTTTGATAAGAAATGTTTTCCATAGTGCGCACAGCCTTTTCTGGTGTTATGTGAAGCGCTTCTTTTCTCTTTTACTAGATTTCCACTGGTTATCTAGCATACTGCCCCCTGTGTTTTCAGAGAATATTGCAGCAACGCCAACTACAAATGCCTACAACAAAGCTCGCGTCCCGTCAGCGGGGTCCTGCGCCCCTTTCCCATGTTTGCTGTGTGAATTTCACACTTGAGTTACTGTGAAAACCCCAGCGCTTTAAGTTTTATTTGTTTAAGAAAAAACTATGTATAGTTTTTCTTCAACTGCACTACATTTTTGTCTTCATAAAATACATGAAAGTTTGTGGTTGTAACATGAAAAAATTTGATAAAGTTTAAGCAGTATGAATTCTTTTCAAAAGCACTAGAAATTCCTCATAAAAAAGCTCTTTTCCAAAACTGTTTTCATTTAAAAAAAATATTTAGGGGTTCTGTCCTGCTAGGCTTGTTTATTTAGTTTTAGTTTTGTACAACTTAATCAGTAGAGATACTATTAAAAGTACAGGGAAAAAAATATTGTATTTCTTATATAGATTTAATGTAGAATGAACATACCTTGTTTCTTCTGCAGAAAGAATGATCTGCATCGCTGGAAATAAAGGGTGGATCATTAGGCTTGAAATTGTGAGTTATAATTAGGTCATAAATAGACAAATTTAAACTGCAGTGTTCAGACCTTCAACATTATAAGGGAAGACATTTTTCTTTTCTCTAGAAGCATCTGTTAATTTTATTTTGTTGTTGACTAATGAGTTTGAACATGAGATTAGTTGCTGCATAACGGGGAAGAAAGTCTCATTTTCTAAATGAATTACCCTGTGTCCAGTTAAATTAAAAACCCAGCCCTATCTCCTTAGTTTGGAGACGAGCCAGCTGCCTCCTCATCTTTGTTGAACTGTGTGCTTGGCTGTTTGTGTCGGGGCTTGTTACTCGGCTGCTTCAAGGCTTTGGTGGTGCAGGGAGACCGACGTGCCCGCACCTGTTCGGTTTAAAGAGCCCTATGAGGGGGAGACGAGTAAACCGAGTTGCATCTTGCTGTAACTGTAGCTTCATCCATTATCATAACCCATCCACTTCATTATTTCTTATGTTTTATATTAATGAGGTGTATCGTATTTTTATATCTAATGTAAATGTTCTTGCACGTTTTGTTTTTTCACTAAAAGTAAACATTTTCCTGGTAGCTGCTGTGTTTCCATAACTAGTTGTTTTCTACTAAAACATGGAGCAACTTATAAGGTGTTGCTTGTAAGAAGGACTTTACTTCTGTCAAAGACAGAAAAAATCTTAATCCCTAACCTAAATGATACAGATTGCGTCTAAAAAGTTTCTTAATTTTCTAACTCTGATTGCACCTCACTTCTCTTTGTGCCACATATTCAAATCAAATTCCAGTCACCTATCTGCCTTATCAATCAGTGCAAACTGAGCGCTCCTCTCATATTCAGCCAAACCAGACTCTCTTTGTATGATGATGCTGATCCTTTCATCTGCAAAGCTTCTTATGCACCTAAAAAGCTTTTTTAGTCGGTAGATAACGGACTCTCTCTGCTCAGAGCATTTAATATAACTGTGAAAGGCTCGGAGCGCAACCTGTTCTATGTGACAACAAACTGAAATGTTGATCCTGCAATACAGAGAAACTGATATTAAAAAAAAAAAATCCCTGCAGAAGGTCTCCTGTTCTGCCAAACGTTTCCTGTCCTCTTATTTTCTTTTCCTGTTTGTGAAAATTCTAGATAACACTGAGCTTCTGCTGCATGCTCCTTGCTGATTTGTAAATAAAATGCGCTTAGATTCAGTAAGCAGCCACATTTCTTTCATCAGATTCCATATTTTGAACAAGAAGTCCCTTGTAGGATGTTAAAATGCTTTTTAATCTAATTTTCTAGTAGCACTGAATGCTTTGCTGTAGCAAGTAGTACCTTTTTAATTTAATTCAAGGGTAGAGCAAAGAGAAATAGACATCTAGCCTCTGCTTGTGCTTTTTTTCTTTCTATACAATTACTTTACAGCCGCTTACACTTTTTAAATCACATAAATACTTTGAATGTTTTGAGATACAACTCCCTCCAAAATGACTAGCCTCTCTGGTAGAGATCAGTACAAGAGTCTTAGAATAAATGGTTGATATGGAAACTCTGTGACAGGATTTAACCTCCTATAACAAGATCAGCTGAAGTCCTTATCCAGTCTCGTTTATCACCTGCCTAATTAAAACCGGCACATTTAGGTTAGTTGAGTGACATGTTCACTTGTCTTTCCCGTCTTAAAGAATGGATAAGAGAAATGGCCCTCTGTGTCACTTTATATTTATCCCCCAGTGCAACAGGAAGTCATTATTTTTTTATACTCTGAACTGTGGCAAGGTTTAAAATAAGAAAATGCTTTAGATTCATTAATTTAATAGGAATATTTCACTAATTGTGGCACTAATCATTTTGTAAAAACATTCATATTTTTGCTAACTTAGATTATTACCCCGCTATAGAAGATGAATTTATTGTAAGGCTTTTTACAGATCTCTACCAGCGGTGCAAAAATGTAAGGTCACAGCAGTTGGCAGGTGGGTAACCAAGGTCTCTCCACCACCTGTAGTCCTCTGCTAGCATGTGATCCAGCCTCTATTCTCGCTGTTTTCTAGATGCAGATATAAAGCGCAGCGTAAGCTCCAGTGGCAGATCTTTCCTGAGCTCAGAATCCATGTAAGTTACATTTGTATGTATTTACTCAATTTTAAAACTGTATTTACAGTGAAAACTCATGGGTCATTTTACAATAAGTCATTTTCTTTTTTTAAAAATCTGGTATTATTTTATCTTTTTATTCCTTTTTATTAACTGTGAAGTGATTTTTTTTTTTTTTTAATTTTTTTTTTTTTTTTTCCCTCTCTTTGACATAAGAAAACAAACCAAACCAAAGAAAACCCTAATCTCTCCACCCGAGACATTTTTCAGGAACTTTTGATTTGCATTCTATCTGCACCATTAACCAGACTGGGGATTTGTTCTGCTTCTGTTCATCAGCAGGGAACAGATGATGTTGCGTGTAAAACTGTCTCTCTTGTTTTTAAAATGTTTTATTTTCCTGTTGTTTCTTCAGCTCTCCCTCCTTCCTCCAGTCTAACTCAGCCGAGTCAGTAGCCATGGGTTTGCTCAGGCAATTTGAGGGCATGCAGCTTCCTGCAGCTTCAGAGCTCGATTGGCTGGTCCCAGAACACGATGCTCCACAGAAGGTGTAACATCTCATTGTAGTCTGAACTAAACCATGTTGATCCCCGTACAATATTTATTGATAAACTGTGAAATGTCATGGTGGTACAGTATTATGCGAACATGCTCACGAAGTGGCAGAGCATATCTAAACCATGATCTCGTTGTCTACCAGCTGCTGCCTATTCCCAACTCTCTGCCCATCTCTCCTGACGACGGTGAGCACGCAGATATCTACAAGTTGAGGATTCGCGTTCGAGGCAACCTTGAGTGGGCGCCGCCAAGACCACAGATCATCTTCAACATCCATCCTGCCCCGAAGTCAGTGAATAGAAGTTCTTCCACACTTTGCCATCTTTCTATGTCTTTTTAATCATAACTGAGTTGATACCTCCTTTTTCGTCCCATTGTTTGTGTATTGAAAGGTTAGGGTTACCGCATGGTTGAAGAGAAAAAAATCACATGAAATCGTTTAAGGTGGAACTTAATAGCAACATGTAGGGCTTAGGATGTATTCACACCAGGAAAGTCCTTTGGTCTGCCTGTTTGGTCCGGAGCAAAAGTGGACTTTATTTTTTTGGTATGGTGCGGTTTGCTTTCACATTGTACTTTTTGCAAGTGAACTATTACTTGTAAAAAAAGCCACGCGGGTGACGATCATTGCTCCCATTGGACAGAAATGACAGGGGCGGGACAGAGCATAGACCCGGAAATTTAGGAAAGCAGCTCTAGATGTGCTGCGTTATTACAGCTGCAGTATTATTGTGAGGGTGAAGAGCAGGTCATTCAACACAGATTTTGCGACGTTCTATTAATAAGTTTGGAACAGCGTTGGAGAATGCGTGCTGAACGCCATAGAAGACGCTGTGCTCTGCGTGTCGGTCCCACATGCAATCAGCTGGCCAGGTATGATTTGAGTATAACGTACACCTTTGCTATCGGCTACGGTGGCTTGTTAAGTCCAAAGAGACGTACCTTTTTTTGCAGTTGCTGCCGGTTCGTATTCAGACCATAAGCGAACCGCAACAGAGTCGGTTTGGAAGCGGACCGAGACCACCTCAAAAAGTGGGTCTCAGTCCGGTTGTTTGGTCCGGACCAGGTTTCGCTTGAGTGTATTCACACCTGCACAAAAGGTCCGGACCAAGGGGGGAAACGAACTCTGGTCCGTTTAAAGCGGACCAAAAGTGGCAAGTGTGACTGCACCCTTAATTCATCAGAGCTACCTGGGACCCCAACAGGCATAGGGGACAAAAGGTCATTTAAAATAATTGAAATGAACCTTTTAACATGAGACCAATAAGCACATATTTTAAAATATGCTATGAGGTAAACCAGTTTTCTTTGTCACTTCAGATGTGAAATTTTCTCTAAAGAAATATTTTTAGCAAAAATAACTTGAATGTGGCTTTTGATTGTCTTTTTGCCTGTTTTCATAATTTCACAATAACATTAATAGTTTTTGGCTATTTGTGCATCTAAATGTCAATTTTGTTTGCCGTGTTTGTTTCCTTTCAGGAGGAAGGTCATTGTTGTCAAGCAGAACTACCGCTGTGCAGGCTGCGGCACCAGAATTGACCCAGGTATCACCTGTAGTCACAGTAATGCTAATGCTTAACTGAAAATGGAGTAAAACAGTGACTTTCCTGCTTTGAACGATGACTTTAATAAGAAGCATAAAGCAGTATGTAAAACGGAGTTTGTCCTTACCAAGCTTATGACGGTTCCTCCGTAGTGCTACAGTGAAATCCATGCTGAAATGCAAGCACACACGCACACATACATATGCACACCCAACAGAACTTGGCTTTGTTGTCATACCCATCATAGCTTGTAATTTGAGAAGAGCTTAGCTGAGTTAGAAGTATTTGTTTAGGGTTTGTTTTTTGTTATTGTCTTCTTGTGGGCGGAGGCTATGGCTATAAAAGAGGGCTCTGCTCCACAGGGAGTCAGTCTGAGTTTAGACACTGGAGGTGATGGACTTTTGAGCTATGGAGGTACTGCTATTTTTGTCTGTTTTTAACCTGGCTGGATGTCCATTGTAAATATGCTGCACAGCTGCTCCACCTTTTTTTTCACTTGAAAATGAGCACGATAAACACCATCTAAGCGAACCCGGCATTGGCCTGTCATTTTGTCCAAGTCATAGCAAAGCCCGGTCACTTATTATCTGCTGAAAGTCTCTCTCTCTCAGCCTGAATAAACTGCACACACCTCCCCACATTTTGTAGAAAATGGTTTTCTTTTAAATAATTCCTCTGTCTCCATAATTCATCTGACTTCTATTCATAACAACTTACTGATGTTAAAAAAGCAAATTCTTCTCTTTGAAAAAGTGTTGTCAATTTGATCTGACTTTAATGATTGGAAAGATACTGGATTTTTGAGTGACTGACCAGCCGGTCACCGGTTAGAGCCAATCCTACTGAAAATCATCCGATTCCAGTAACCATCCTATTTCTCAGTGCATCTCTGTTTTCTGTTCTTATTTTAGATCAAAGTTTTTGTTTAGAGTCTGCAGATGTACGACCTAAGTTACTTTGTCTTAATTTGTCAAATTACACAAAACGTGAAAGGAAAGAAAGTAACCATTGGGATCTTTTTGTTTGAATGCGTTCTCATTCCTCCTGGTTTCTCTGCCCCTTGTGTTTCTGCTGTCCACCCTCACCTCAGACTACACCAAGCGTCTGCGTTACTGCGAATACCTCGGCCGTTACTTTTGCCAGTGCTGCCACGAGAATGCCCAGGCGATTGTTCCTGGCCGAGTGCTCAGGAAGTGGGACTTCAGCAAGTACTACGTCAGCAACTTCGCCCGGGACCTTTTGAACAAGATCGCTGGAGATCCTCTGTTCAACCCAAGTGACATCAACAGCAGCTTGTACAAGAAGATCAAATCCCTGGAGTCTGTCAGGGTGAGTTGAGAGGCAGGATGGAAACGGTAACATTTTCCAATGATGATATTAACGAAGATTCACATTCAGTTAAAGGAGACATTTCTTCACTTCACAAACACAGTGGAGGGAAGATCATTACGTCCCTCCAAACTGTAAATAACAAGCTTGGTGCCGTTTGAGTAAAAAGTTTGAATAAATGGAGCCTTCATCAGCTGCAGTTGACATGATGCTAAAACAGTCTCTTAATGCTTTAGTGCTGCTTCAGTAGCACCCAGTATTACAGGACTGCAGTGTGAGTTAAACAAATTATGTTAGAAACAGAATCTTAATCTTTCATACAGAAAAACCAAATTCTTCTTAAAGGATTTTTTTTTTTAACCACCATTAATGTAGTTATACTTTAGGTTTAGTTTATTTTAACCCTCAAGTAAATGTGTCTTTGCAGCAAGACAACATAACAAAAAGACACAACAAAAAGAAGTGCTCAAACATTCATTAAACATGTTAGTAATATAAAATTAAAAGAGTTAAATATAAAATGGTAATAAAAGCCTAATTTAAAACATTAGGATTAAGGGATCCATAAATAAACTTTACTGGACCTAAATGGGGATGTGGGATACAGCTGAAGCTCACTGATCAGCTGACTAGACCACATAACTATCTGATTTAGGGATTTTCTTTCAGAGATAAACTGATTCAAGAATGTCCTGTCCAGTCCAGAGAATCTGTTCTATGTTTAAATAAAATTTGGAAACGCACCAGTGAAGAACAAAATAACAGTAAGGCCTGCAAAAGAAAAACTATCTGCAGCAGATTAGAAGTTATATCTTATAGCAAAAACCTGAGAGGTGCATCATGCTTCACTTGAACAGTTACTGCAAGATTTTCAGCTAATTGTTTTTAGTATATTGTCTTATTTGTTGGCTAAGTAGTGGTACCAAACTGTTTATTGCCAGCCATATCTGATGCTTTCTTGGTCCACCACATTGACCTTCCTGTTACTGCACTAACCAGCAGATGACATAGAAAAGCCTGAGTACAGAGTCAGTCGATTGTGTGTGAGGTTTTTAATTCCTCTAAGCGCTGACGATTTTTCAGTGCAGCTCATCATTTTTGCTGCTTGATGCTTTTGAATCCAAAACATTATTGTACCTTGAACTAGAAAAGTAGTCTCTATGTGCCAGGACGTAAAGTGTGAACTATTGATGCACCAGTCAGAGTTTTATTACACATTAGTCTGGCTCTGTAAAGCTTCCTCCTACAGATAACAGTTTAATTTTAAAAACAATGAAACTCAGCAGCTGGAATACGTCCAGGCTTTCAGTTATTTGCTAACGTCTCACCTATTGTTTAAAAAGTTTTAGTCTTCCTTGTTCAGTAAAGACTTCCACACTGAAGAGTGTTGTGGTTAAGAAGACCTGGTAGTTCTTAAGTCAGCTGCTCTCACTGATTGGAAAAAGGCTGGACAGTTGACTTTCCAACTGTTTAATCACTAATCAGAGCTGATTCTGACTCGGGTCACCAGCCGATAAATCATCTGTTTCTTCCATGTCTTTATGCAGGAATTACTTTTCTCTTTTCTATACTTGAATAACTTCTTTTTTTCCTTCAGGTTTTAAGGATGCAGCTGTTTCACATGAAAAATCTCTTCAAGACGTGTCGCTTTGCCAAAGAGTAAGCTACTCCGTTTACAATTACCAAAGCCTCTAGGATGGAAAAAGCTCATGCACTGGAGAATATTACTGGTTTGCTCCTGTATCTTCCTTTAGGGTACTTGACCAGTTCGACATCCTGCCAGGTCACCTGACCGAGGACCTTCATCTCTTCTCACTCAACGATCTCACTGCTGTTCGCAACGGAGAACTGGTTCCTCGGCTGAAAGAGCTGCTTAAGCTTGGTACCATGCATGTAGCCGGTTGCGTGGTAAGATGGCAACAGTGACCTTCTTTTCCCTTTTTATTAGTGCATTTATTCATGATATTGCATTAATAACATGGTAAAAAGCAACTACTTGTAGTCAGGAACTTCTCCATGTTTCTAATTTGTGAATATGATGATTTCTAACAGTATTCCCTTTTGTTTTGCTCTCCTTCCCCAAGCTGTGTCAGGCGAAGGGCTTTGTGTGCGAGTTCTGCAGCAACGACAAAGACATCATCTTCCCGTTCCAGCTGAGCAAGTGCCAGCGCTGCGAAGGTGAGCCCCCAAGAGCCCAGTCCTCCCGCATTTCCTTTCAACTAAACTGGAGAGACTGGAAGATCCTAAACCCCCGTAGACTGGCGAGGGCCCTCTCCAGAGACAGGAAAGAAGGGGAGGGTGGGGAGGAGGACTTGCAGTTGGGGGTAGATCAGCAGGTGAAGATTGGGAAGCAGGAGGATGGAGGAAATGAACAGGGGGAGGAGTCCAGGTATTCCTCTGATAGAGTGGGAATGATTCGGCCCTTTAGTACTGGGAAGACTGCTCATGTAGTTCCCTGGATTACAGGAAATGAGGAACAACAGAAGATGGCAGGGAGAGCTGAAAGGGACAAGAAGGAAGAGATTGAGTGCAAGAGAAGTGAAGAGGGACATGCAAAGAGCGAAAAAGTGAGTTTGTTGAAGGTTTTACAAATAGACGGATTAAAACAAACCATCTCAAAGCGAGACAGAAGCGATAATGAAACAGGCAGCAGCTTTGAGAGTTTGGATGAAGCAGGACAAGAAAGGAAAGGGCACAGGATGACGTCGGCGTCAACAAGGCGAGTGAAGAGTTTCTCAAAAAAAGGCCGTGAAGATGAACGAAAAGTAGACTGGAAAGAGGAAGAAGGAAATGAAGAGCATATAAAAAGATCTCTCCTAAAAACAAAAGAGGAAGAGAAACCTCAGACAGACACCAATGCAGTTAAAACTGTCTTAAAACTACCGAAACTACATCAGCTAACAAGTGTCTTCTCCAAAAGCAAAGAAGAGAAGGAAGGAGAGAGCGGTGAAAGTGATGGGAAAATTAATACTGAGGTAGTGAAGGATGGGGGGGCAGCAGATAGAGCACAGACTAAGTGGAGAAATCGAACAACCCGCAAAGCCAGGAGATTAACTAAAGGCAGGAAGAGGAGGGAGAGCGGAGGACAGGATGAAGGGATGACAGAGTACAGAGAGACTGATGATAGAGATGATCGTTCTGAGGTAGCTGGAGGACAAGAGTAGATTCAAAGTAAAGCTGAGGAATATTTCTGAATCTGCACAGAGTAACAAAGAATTTTTATTGAAATTAGAAAAGACTATTTTACTTTATAGCTGCCAGGTTAAAATACAAAAGACAGATGAAGATTTGAAATTGGATGCAAAACTCCATAATAAATATGGAGTTTTGAGACTTTTTATTATTTTTATCTAAGATTTTACATTTATTGTACATTTTACTCATGTTTTATTTTGTATCCTCTTGTTTAACTTTATTTGATAAGTAAATTTACAGACCTGAGATTTTGACTGTATATTATTTCCATAGATAATTGTAACACTGAGGGGAATATTGCACTATTATTTGCCTGTTCATAGCAAAGCCACTGCTTCTGCTGTATGCTCATATGTGAGAATGAGTTTAAAATTAGCTTCACACCTAGGGATGTCCCGATAACGTTTTGTTCCCAATGTGGATCTGAGTCAATAACGCAAATACAGATTCCCATCATGCCATGTGTATGCTTATCACTCAGTGCAGTGAAATACCACACTACATTTTATCAGTACTGCTTGGTCTGCATTACTGTGAATGAGTAGCACTTAACTCCTTCACCGATAATGTTCTGGTCAGCGCTCTCCTACATGTTTTTCTTAACAGCGACAGAATTTCTGCAGGACCGACTCAGTGTGCTTTACCCTCGGGTAAACCCTAATCCTAACGCGCGGTTAACCAAGTTACAAAATCTACTAGAATATCCTACCACCAAAAACATGGAGCATCTTTATCCTGTGCCTCTAACCATTTATCTGACTTGACACAGCTATATTGTGTCAATCATCATACAACATTTCATATCATTGCTCCTGGTTGGGAGGTTTTCGTGCAAAACAGTTTCAACTGTTCATCCAACTCTGTCATAAACGCTGTTGGTTTTTATACGTCTTGTTGATAATTAGGCTAACATTTCGGTGCTATTTAATGTGTGTGGACTAGACTTGCAGAAAAATGTTTTCTCCTGCTTTATGAGCTTAAATTTAACTGCTTTCAGAGCTAAATGCTAATGACACATGAGACAATCGAAGGCCTACAGCAGCCAATACAGCCTCACTTTCACTATGAAAGTAATTTTTGTTAAATCTCCAGCTATACGCCATTACACTATGCCTATATGCCTTTTATGTCTGTAGTGTAAAAAGAGACAGCGGAAAAGGAAAGCAACGCTCTGACATCGCCTTGCTAATTATTTGATGCTGTAGTGTAATCGATTGCATCTGAGCCATGTTGTCATAGATTTTCTCAGACATGTCGAAAGATTCTGCTGCACCTCTCATGCCATTTATATCACACGTCTGCCATTGTTTCAGCTATGACTCAAATATCGCGCCGTACGACTAACAATAGCATTACTTAATCTCGTGCTGCGGTGTGGTGTCTGCACTGATGACGTTCGCTCACCTCGGCATGCTGTCTGCCTAAAAATAAAACAGAAACTGACAGCTTGCCATAGTTTACCTGGAACATTCAAGTTTCTTTTACATATGACTTAATATGACATGAATAGATAAAAAAGTATGAGAGCGTCTTCATGGTGAAGCAGTTCCACTGTCTTAATTCCTCTGCCTTGATCCCAATGTATATGCACTATTAAGTACGGGAGGGCAGTAGGAGATTCACACAGCCTTTATAGACATGACCGTGCATGATATTGAATAAAATCCATTTAATTTCCTCACGTTTAGACCCATTTAACATGTTTTTCAGTGTGCCGGCCTGAGATTTGTTAAATTGACTGAATAATCTTAACAGCCAATGAGACATTGAATCGGGACCTCCCTAGCCTCAGTTTTCGATTAATGTGTTACTTTTTATTTGTTAATCTACCCTAGATAAATGGTGTATAAAACTGTAATTGGATATATTATGGGAAAGTAGGTGTAGCTGTAGCTTTAAAATGATGTTCATTTCAAAAATATTCTGAAATATATTAGACAATTCTCACTTCTGTTTCTCATCCTCACTCTTACAGGCTGCTTGTGGTGTGGGAATCTTTCACTTTTCCTCACTGGCTGTTTTCTGAGTTTCTGGTATTACTGTGCTGGTGTTGGTTTTGGCTCTTCCAGTTGCCCAGCTGGTGGCGGGTAGATATTGTACCAGATGGTGGTGGATACCTTAGTTTTGGCTCTAGGTGTTGCTGTTGTATTTTTCTCTCTTCGGCTTTGAGCGGCTGCCTTTGTTAGAAAAATGATGCTGCTAAATGATGTTGCAGAAGTGGTGCATGTTTACAGTTCTGATTATTATGAATTTCAGTTTGGAAACCAGTCAGAGTTGGTTTCTACCTTAGCCAGTGGAGGATTTGCAGTCTGATCACTCGCTTTGTTCTCTGGTTGATTGTTTTGTAAATGTAGATGTTTTTTTTTCTTTTTCAGCCAGTTTAAACTTGTTGCACAGTTTTAGATTTGCTGTCAGTCTGCTTATATGATTGTTGTTGAACTGAGAGGTTATTTATGCCTTGTATAGTTGTGCATTTTTATTTATTTTTTTAATCTTCATTTGGACATGAAATAAACATGTTTTAAATTCACCTTGAGTTTTATCTCATGAGTCCATCCTCTTTTTAGACATCAATCATTTTTTCACGTGATCATATGAGGGCATATGAAATTAAATGTTGCACAGGTTAAAACTGATGCTGCTGTGTTGATGAATATGAGGACGAGTCTGTGCAGGTTTGTGGCTTCCTCCCATCTGCCTCACTGCCTTTTACCTCTTGGCCTTTTATACTCCCTGTCCTTCCTTAGCTCTGCTTCTGATTGGCTGCTCTGTTTGAGCAACTTACCTTGTGGTCTGCAAACTGGTCAAACCCGTTTGCGTCTCTGTTTGCACTTGCAGGCACTACGTCTTTGTAACTGTAAAATGACCCTCTTATTTCGTTTTCCCTCCTCCCCTTTCAGAGTGCCACGCCTGTTACCATCAGAGCTGCTTCCGAACTGGTAAAAACTGCCCCCGGTGTCGGCGGCTGGCAGAGCGCCGGGAGAGGATGGCGCGCAAAAACATGGGGGAGCAAGAGGACGAGGGAGGGGGTACATAGAACCTCAGGATAGAAGAGGAGCACAAATCGACAATGATTGTAGTCACGAACCTTCTTCTCGTCCATCTCATTCCTCTCCGATCGCCACAACAACAGATCACCACATGTGGAAGTTTTGAGATGAATATTTTCTATAAGCCCCTTCAAGAAATGCACTTTATTTAATTAATGCTTGAAAAGTATGTTGTACTATTATGCAAAACGTAATTAATCTCCACAGTGTGGAATGAATCTCTAGACGTCTCTGTATTGACACATTAATTTGAACATTTAGTTTCTTAAACCTAACAAGCTAATAATGCATTCTAACTGCTGAGTTTAATCATTTTTGATCATAAGCTTAAGTTTTAAGGTTATTATATTTGTCTACCAGCTTTCCACAGCAGTGCTGAATCATTCCCGTACAAATAGACCAGCTCTTTATGAGAGATCAAACCTGCTGCCTTGCACGGTTACGTGATGCTAATAATTTTTCAGTTTTACGTGCAACACGAGCCAAAGACCACCCTTAAACGTCAGCACTTGTATGTTGTGATGTTTGTTGTGAAATCAAACCAATCTGCCAACAAAATAATTTGTATTTGCAGAGACTTTTAATTTAGCCTGAGCTTCGCTCTCTTTACACGTACTGATAAGATGATTATTTTATTAGCTTATGTGATTTTGTTGTTTTTTGTGACATCTGAAATATTAGGATAATTTTATTTTTAAGAAGGACACTGGACATTTAAAAATACAGAATTTTTAGCACTTGACCAATAATTATCTAAATAATCCTATCAGGTGTGGTTTTGTTTTAATTTGAATATTCAGAAAATATTTACCTTGTGCTTTCTATTTTTGATCCACAAGTTTCATATTTTATGCTGTTTAAGACACGTTTTTGTGACCAATGAACATGCAGTGGAGTCTCAGAGCAAAAGCTGAATTTGCAGGATTCAGAGTCAGTGTTGCAAATATCTGTAAAACTGCGAATGATCAGTTGTCGTGCTGCTTAGTGTGTGTGTGGCGACTAAACTGGACTTTGTATGAGTGCTGGGTGCGTATCTACCTGCTGTGCTTGTTGGTTTCTATTGTTGGAGCTTTTCAGATAACCGTGTGTTTGGTTCATTGCACTGATCCTGTGTGTTTTGGTAAGATAGTGCAGTCAGGTTTGAATGTTTTGCCTCTAATGTTGGTTTTAAGAACTTGAACCATTAGCTTGAAATGCTACTGACTCTAATGATGTCACCTGAGCAGTTTCTGCCTAATTTTGTTATAATTTAATTAAGTCAAACCGTTCATATTTTAGCATTTGTTTAAATGTCGCAGCTAATTTGCTTACTGCATTACAGAAAAATGATTGCCGTCACATTCATGTTGATCGGGGGTTATGCGACCCTTTTCAGGTAACTCCATGTGTTGTCGAAAGAAATAAGAGATTAAGTGAAAAAATGCATTGCAGACTATTGTGTTTTGGGTCTTGGGAATTTAATATTAGATTTTCAGATGTATCTTGTTGACCAGTGTAAATCAGCAGAATGTTATGTTGTGACACGTTTCTGAAGGTTTCAAACGCAATCGCTAATCTATCTAGTCCTATTGTCATAAAAACAAAACGAGTGCAAAAACAAAGTCCAAATTGGGTCATTTGTACCTCCATTTAGTCACCTTTTCAGTCTCATTTTAATTCCACGGATCTTTGATTTACTTATAGTTACTGCTCTTTATAGCTAGGCTCGTAAAATAAACCCATTCAATATTTATGCACTTGAATTTTCTCCTGTTTTATAAAAGATTTAGTTTCATATTCAGTTTAAAGCAAAGTTTGAGCAAAGTAACTGCCCAGCTCCTCTGATCAACTTTGTCCTGGACTTGCCTTTATTATGCAAGAGTAAGGAGGTTTAAAGTGCACTACAGATTTAAAACGTTTATTATTAAAAATGTTAATTATTGTTGTTCTAAATCCTTGCTTTGAGTCTGTAATTATGTTCACAATAAATGACTGGCAAGACTGTTAAACGCTGGTGTCACTGAGTGTAAGGTTTAAAAGGCTTTCAATTATTTTTTGTTTAGGTGATGTTTTTTTTTTATAATGGTTGGGTTACTCCTGCTTTTGAAGCGTAAACTGATATTTTTATTTTAACCTTTTTGTATAGAAAACCTGTGTAAAATACAAGAATACTAGGCTTGGTGAGAGGAAATAAAACCGATCATTTTAACATTAAAATGAGTTTTAGGTTAAGGTAGCCTGTTTTGTGTATTAACAGAAGATAATCATTGCAAAGCCATCAGAATTATAAAGAAAAAGCCTATTTAACAATTCATTAATTTAAGACTATCAAAAACATAAGCAAGAGAGATGAAGGTGACAGATAAGAGGGTGGCCACTAGGCATCTCCTCTGTCCTTTAGGACACCACAAAAAGGCAGAACAAGCAGGGGATTCATGGAGACAGTTACTGACTGCATCACTGAACACTGACAAGGTGGGACCAGGACCATCACAACAAAGCCTGAACAAAAGCAGAGGTTGGCTGGAGAATTACACAAGGACGAAGAGACTGAGGTCCTGTCTAGAATGGTGGTCTTAGTAGGCAAGGCAAGTTTATTTCTAAAGCACATTTTGGCAACAAGACAGTCAAGGTGTTTTACATGATGAAAACATAACTTGAGAAATGCTTTGCAGTGGCGAATAACCCAGTCTAACCTGTCCTGCAGTGAACCTTCATCCAAGAAATTTTCACTTTTCATAAACTTTTTTGTTTAGCCAGTCTGAACAGATGTATCAACAAACGGGACTGCACAGAGGAGTTTAAAAAGGTTCACATGGAAAGTCTTTAATACTTCTCTGAAGCTGGTTGTTTTCTTAAATGCTTCAAATTTATTAGCCCTCTGTGCTTTAAAATGCTGATTCACAACTGAACATCAAAGCACTGCAGCCTCTTCTAATATTTTCATATTACAAATCTGTGCAGGTTCTTAGCTTTCTTCACTACTACCATTCATTTACCTTGTCTAAAGAGAGTGTTTTCACCTCCTGCTTCACAGATTTTTGGTAAAATGTCAGCCTACCAGAGATGAACCAGTGTCAAATGTTGCTTTTTGCAGCTAGATGAACAACAAGCATACAATCTTTTGGAAGATCCATGATTTTATATTTGGACAATTTTCTTGTCCACATATGTTAACTTATTTTCTTTAGTATGCCTTAAGTATGTTGTTAGCCAGTAGTTAGACAAAATAAATTATATTTGCTACAGCTGTTGTAAAATTGCTTATAATTCCTACCTCCCAGAAGATATGAGAGACGATTTCGGTCTCATGTTTTCATGAGCTCATAAGTAACTTTATTAGTTCATTGCTTTATTAAAAGAAAAACTAAAAACACATTTTTCTAATAATATTTTTCTGATATTATTAAGAATATTTCTGTTATTGCACAGAATTACAAATAGACATTTAAATCTACCTTTTATTTGTAGAAAAAACAGGAAAAGAACAAGCATAAAAGAGACATTTTATTATTTCACATGAAATTATATAAATTGTTTCATAACTATGCAGAAAAAGTTTGCCAGCACTCCACAGACGCACTGATGAAAAAGAACTGAATTTAAATTACAACCAGAATTCCAATAAAGTTGGGATGTTGTGTAAAATGTACATAAAACAGAATACAGTGATTTGCAAATCCTGTTCAACATTTATGCAGTTGGATGCACTACAAAGACTTGATATTTCATGTTCAAACTGATAATTGTTTTTTTTTTGCAAATATTCAAACATTTAAAATGTGATGCTTGCAACACGTTCCAAAAGGAGCATGTTTACCACTGGGTTACATCACCTTACCTTTTACCAAAACTCAATAAGCGTTTGGGAACTGAGGATTGTTGAGGCTTTGTAGGTGGAGTTCTTTCCCATTCCTGGTTGATGCAGAACTTCTGCCGCTCAATAGTCCAGGGTCTCCACTGTCGTCTGTTGTGCTTCATAATGGATCACACATTGTCAATGGGAGACAGGTCTGGACTGCAGGGAGGCCAGGTAATACCTGCACTCTTTAACTATGAAGCCACGCTGTTGTAACACGTGCAGAATGTGACTTGGCGTTGTTTTGCTGAAATCAGCAGGGACGTCCCTCAAAAGATGTTGCTTGGATGGCAGCATTTGTTGCTCTGTAACCTGTATGTATCTTTCAACATTAACAGCGCCCTCACAGATGTGCAAGTTACCCATCCCATGGGAACTAACACACCTCCCTACCATCACAGGTTCTGGCTTTTGAACATTATGCTGATAACAATCCGGAGGACCCAACGTCCATGTTTCCAAAAGCATTTGAACTGTTGACTCGATGAAGCGCAGCACACCTTTGCACTTTGCGTCAGTCCATTTTGGATGAGCTCGGGCCCAGAGACGCGTTTCTGGGTGTTGTTGATATATGGCTTTTGCTTTACATGGTAGAGTTTTAACTTTTACATGTAGGAACGAACTGTGTTACCCTATAATGGTTTTCTAAAGTGTTCCTAAGCCCCCGTGCTAATATCCGTTACTTAATATCGGTTTTTAATGCAGTGCCCCTGAGGGGTCAAAGGTCACGGGCATTCAATGTTAGTTTTTAGCCTTGCTGCTACGTGCAGATATTTCTCCAGATTTTCTGAATCTTTTGATGATATTATGGACTGTCGATGATGAAATCCCTTAAAAATCTTTGCAATTGTATGTTGAAGAGCGTTGTTCTTAAACTATTGGAATATTTGCTCACGTAGTTGTTCACAAAGTTGTAAACCTCACCCATCCTTGCTTGTGAACGACTGAGTAATAATACTCAGCTGTTTCCATTCAACCTGTTTACCTGCTGAATCTCCAAACAGTTGTGTTTTGAGCATTCCTCGACTTTCCCCAGTTTTTTTGCTCCTATCCCAGCCTTTTTTGGAATGTGTTGCAAGCATTACATTCAAAATGAGTGAATATTTGCAAAAAACAATAGAGTTTATCATTTTGAACTTTACATATCTTGTCTTTGTAGTGTATTCAATGCCATATAAGTTGGACAGGATTTGCAAATCATTGTGTTCTGATTTTTTTACGTTTTGCAAAAAATCTCAACTTCATTGGAATTAGAGTTATAAGTTAACCTCTGTCTGTTTTGATTTGGTTTTATATAAATGAACCCAATCAATTCAAAAGCAAAACTGTAAAATTCTTGTGTTTTTATCCCTCAAACCTAAATTATGGAGCATACGCATTATTCAGGATCCAGATACCAGTGATGGTGACAAAGCTCGCAAGAATGAAGAGGATGTACAAGCCGAACAGCAGACGGTCGATTACTATTCCAATCATTTGCCATTCCTCAGCGGTTTTGGACCCCTGGAAGTGTTTGTCCACCTGAAGACGAATGGCTGTGAGATCTCTGCTCAACTTCCTCAGCTCCTCAAGAGCCGGTTCTGGAGGGGCAGGCGGGCGGGTGGGGGCCTTCACTGGATGAGGGTCCGTTGAGATACCCTGATTTTCCGAGATGTTTATGGAGCTCTTATTTATTGTTGAATCTGGGGAAATATCTGAGGAAATATCAGAAGATTTCTGATACATTTTTACAATTTTTGACAGCTTTGTGGTTAAAATACGATACCTGTCTTATTTTTTTTCCTTTATTCATAAATTGTTTGCCCTGAAATACAAAAAATATTCTTTGTCTTTTGGATTAAAGTTTTTCTGACTTTCTAAATTCACTTTAGAATTTTGTAATACATACTTCTGCCACAAAAGGCCCTAAAGTCAGTCGATAAAAACTGATTTACAGCTGGCTTTCCATAGCTGTGACAGAAACAATCCAACCAACAACAACAAAAAAAAGATTTTCTTTTTTCCCACTTACTGACTTTCCTCACCTAAAAAAATAATCTTCTCAAAAATAGTATTTTTTTATTTCAGAAATGAAAAAATAAACAATTGAACATAAAACACTATGCATTTGATTTAGTACATCACCAGATTGTGGTTCTAGTATTCTAGTATTTGTTCTAGTATTCTAATATTCTTGTTTAAATGAAAATGAAAATGATTAAAGTTATTCAACGTTTTGGTCACACTTTAAACTTGAATTTATGTTTTTACATCCTATCCATACTGAAAACATTAAATCAATTTCAGAGATAAAAAGTGCTTAAGTAGTTTAACTTTGTGGTACATTTCTGGCTAATTGTGAAGTTCAGTCTTCACATGCTTGAAAGAGACAGACAACAAGAAATCAGTTTTGAAAAAACTTGAAAAAATCTTTTCAGAGCATTTTCATGTAACACTCACTTTAGAGACTACCTTAAGGACTACCTTGTGCGTATATTTAGTTCTTTGCAAAAGTAATTTTGCAACTTCACAATTTAACTGTGTATATTTCTTTTTTGCTCTTCACTGCATATATTTTACTGATTTCTATTTATTGGAAGATTTAGCTTTGTATGTTATACTTAGCTTTCCTTTTAAGCATTAGGCTTCTTAACTGGGACCTGAGTCCGAATTTTGTAGCCTAACATGTAAATGCGAGTTGGTATGACAATAAAAAATCCTTAAATCCTTAAATGATTTGTTCAAATTCTAAACTTCCTCACCACCCAATATAAGGTTTGCCACATTTCTTGTTTACCTTTTTTTGTTGGGTTGAGGTAGACAGTAACTCTGTCACTCCTCTTCTTTGGAGGCATACATACGACAACAGCGAGATAACGTAACACCAGTACCCCGAGCCAGTGAGGCACAGCACTGTACTGGCTGGAGCTGAACTGGATGTTTGTAATGAAGACGGTCTCCAGAAGACTGGCCACCATCAGAGCCAGGCTGATGGAGAAGAACACATCTGTAGGAAACATCAGAGCAATTGAAACTAGTTATTAAATCAGACTTTATTAATCCTCAAGAAGGAGATTGTGGGTTAAATATCATATTTTACTGGAGGATACATGATACTTCTCTTTGTATGTTGGTATTCATTTTCATCTAAGTCAGAATCCTGATCAGGAAACTATGTTTAGATTAAAACCTGATAAACCTGCTACTCATCTCCTTGTGTACAGTTGGGGTTGTGTCTTTCACACACAGTGCATAGCCCAAATAAACAAAGTCACTGACTAAATTCTGCTTAGATCAATACTTCTAGTATTTAAATTTAATAAACATGTGATGCCAGTGCTAACATTGCTGTTGAAGTGGCATATCTTTCAGTAGAAACATGGATGAATTGTGAGACAGCAAGCCAGCACCGACTGATCTGAACATTTAGACTGGAAGAGAATCTTTATCTGAATAAAGAAACAATAAAATGTTTCTGATTTTGAACTTGATGCTTTGTATCTCTGTTTATGATTGTTCTTAACCTACTCAGCCACGAATGCATTGGTTTAGTCATTTTCACCTCCTCAGTTTGGTTTTCTTATACCCTTGCTTACATGTTGCATATACTTTTGTCTCTGCTGTTGTCCAATATTTATGGATGTCCTTGCAGCTGTAGCTGGAATTCACCTTTTAAAGTGACAATTTAGCTGTACTGTCTGCAGAATTGAAGACACACCAACTCTAAGGTGTGACTTACTGATCAGGGGTGTCGTCTCTCCTGTGACCGGCAGCAAGTCGTTCATGATGAGCAGGAAGACAGTGTAGCCGAGAATCAGGGTCATCTTGAATGAGGATCTATCTACACCCTGAGGAGGCAGCAGGAAACTGAAAAGATCCACGGTGACAAGGAAGCAGCTGGGGACCAGGAGGTTCACCACATAAAGAGCTGGTCTTCGGCGTAGGATCAGCTGTAGATGACACACAGTAAGGAAACTGAAACTCAGTGAAGCTTGTACACTGTACTATACTAGTACTGTACTGTACTGTACCATACCCAACCATACTATACTATACTATACTATACTATACTATACTATACTATACTATACTATACTATACTATGCTGTGCTGTGCTGTGCCGCACTATACCATACCATACTATACTATACTATAGTAATACTATACTATACTATAGTAAATATTTTGTTCTCAGATATTTTTTTCTCAAAGAAAAAAATAAAAAACCCAAAACTAAATGAAATAATCCAACAGAATCAATTTTAGGAGTAAAGTTGTCCCTGTTTTAAATAAACAGTCATATTACAGGAAGATTGATGTTGATACTGAACCTACTGGGACTGCATTTTTGATATGCACATATTTTCACAGAAGAACAAACATATTTTCAAAAATATTAAGATAAAAAATCAAACTAACTTGAAATTTGATCTCGGAGTAGTTTCCTGCACCCAACTCTAGTCTGGAAGGGACCACAGTTATGTTGAAGAGGTCCCACTCCCCATTCGTCTCCAGCACGCCTCTGGTCTCATTGAGAATCTGTTCATCTGTCATGCCAGGAAACATCCGTATTTCCGAAGCTTGAGAAACAATCATTTTCACAGTTTACTAGTCAATCACATCAGCATTTATTGAAAGTCCACATATATTTTAAACATATAATGTTTCATCAGTAAAAAATGATTAACTTGTTTTAAGATCTAAATATTGTATAATAAAGAAACACACGCTTTTTTTCATAGAAATGTTGTATATCAGTCTCACCAAAGTGTAAATATGACCCAAATGTCAGTGAACAAGTTTGGATATCAAAGGGAAAATTGTAGATTTCTAACTTGCAGGAGCTGACCACTCTAACTGGCTTATCATCATAAACGCGACCTGTGTTGTATAGGTAAACATATGGCATATGAGGAGATTTGTCTTCGTCCATGCTGAAATAAAAAATAACAGAAAGACACAATAACTTGTTTTGTTAAGGATACCATCAAGGTGTTTCTTGTTGTTTTAAAAACATTTTGATTCATATTTTTCTTTACAATACAAAATTTGTGAAATAAAGGTATAAAATTATGGTTATTAAATGTATAAGAGTTAAATTTTCAATAAAAAACCCTCTAAAGAATAAAAATGGTTTAGACCTACAACTCTGAGATGTGGATATCTGGAACCCAAAGCTTTTCCCGAGGCACAGAGACTCTTTTAGTCCCACATTGCTCCTCATCCCAGCTGAGTCCTGCTATATCCCACTGCTGGGTACAAACAAACAAACCTCCTGCTCAGTAGATGAATAATAATTGAAAGATCTTACTTATTCTTACAAATAAAAATAAATGGTGACATTTTTAATTTTTATTCAAGTTAACAAAATCCTTTTTATAGAGAGACAATGCAGACATTCTAAAAATGTATTAACTTTCCAAAAATAATGCAGGATTTTATCCTTTGGTCCAACTTTAATGCATCTTATCTAACATAGATTGGCTTCTATCATTGCATCACGCTACACATGCACCAAAAAATAAATTCTAATCATTAATTTGAGCTTTGTACAGATTACTTCATTATTTTCTTACCAGGACTTGCCATAAGAAAGTTGTTAGTGTTTGGGCTTTTGCATCCTGCAAATAAAATATTTGTTAGTACTTTAGGAAAATTCTGAATTAAAATATGGCCGCTGTTAAGCACCATTAAATGTTTGCACAAAGGTAATTTAACCACCGACTCCAAAAGGAATCATATATTCTGGTTCTGCTGGAGATGTTTTTCTTTTAAAGAAAGTAATAATTTTTCAATGTTCCCACATGCATGAACGTTAGCAATTGAACCTAATTAGCTGTCCTCTGTCACCACATGCTCCCCCATTTACATATTTGGCAAAAAATCTTTTTAATGAATGAACTGTTTAAACTCACCACTCCTAAAATCCCAACCACAGTGAAGCTGATTGTTACGTTGAGTGTTTGGGAAAAGCTTGTGACAGGGGGTATCAGGTTCTCAGAGAATAAATGATTCTGTAGCTCTGTAAACAGGGAGTTAGGGGTGGGACTGGTGCAGTTCAAAACTGCTACACAGCCTTCGAAACAGAGACATAAAAAGCAAAACAGGGTTTAACTACAAACAAAGACACAGACAAGGACAATATCTGGTCATCTTCTGATTACAGACTAATGAAACAGACAAATAAATTATGTGATGAAAGCCTGAAGCTGTCAATGCTATAAAAAAACAAAATTAGTGAAGAGTTTATTCATTAAAGTATCATTTATTGTTTTTTTTCTGGATGAAAAATAAAATGAAATTTTACTTACATTATTATTAGCATAGACTTAATAAGACAAGACGTAAATAAAAATATAAAAATAACACAAACTGTGTTAGAAAAAGATTTAGTCTTACCATGAAACAGACTGAAAAAGAAGAGGATTAATGCAAGAGGTTTGATATGTGAAATCTTCATAGTTTTTACTTCCAGTTCCTTAGATTGTAATGGACGTTCGTCTGAAGCCTAACTCATCGACTGGAGGTGCCTCTGCTCTTATCACCTGATTTCAACCGTACCCGTTACCTCCTCCAGCAGCTAATATTGACTTTTCAATATGAGACTTTAAAGCTTCTGTAGTTGTGTGGAGAGATCTTATGGTAGTGTTTGTATAAAGATAGTGTTTGGATTTAAAACTGGTTCCTAAATCCTTGACGTGATATGAACCAACCACAAGCTAACTCAAGCTGCACACTGCTTCCATTTATTATATATACAGAATAAAAAACAAAAAAAAATCAAAGACACAATAAAAATATATACTTCAAGAGCCACATTAGGTAAAAACTGCAGGGCACACATACAAAAGAAGGATCCATGAAGCTCTGAGTGATTATTTGATCTTGTTATCCTTTTTAAACATGGGTACTCATAAATAAATAGAAAAAGGGGGCAACAGGTATACTGCAGATACGATTTTCTGACAAAAAACTTTAAATAGTTGATAACAGGGGGCACCAAACCAGTTTCATGGTAATAATTTTCTGTTATTCCAAAAATCATTTTCAGTAATTACTGCATTTCACTCATTGTAACTTTAAATTGCCAGGTATTAATGTACTGGATATAATCTTACTAAACCAAAAGACCTTTAACAAGGAAAAGTTTTGGCAAGCAAAGTGGACAGAAAAAGAGCTTAAACCAGATTTCAATTATTTTTCACATATAAACTAAGCCCAGTTAAGACTGGCTGATCCAGATGCACCACATAGTGATGATGACCATGGCGTAACAGCTGATCAGAAGCAGATAGATGCGGAAGAGCAGGAAGTCGAGGACGTATCCTACGTGACACCATTGGTCCAGCAGCTCGTTCTCCTTCTGCACAGACAGAAGATGAGCACGGAGGTCCCTCAAGTACTGACAGATCAGCTGCAGCTCAGGGAGAGAAACTGTACATGGAAGAGAGGAGATTAAGAGTAGCATTATATAATTATTTTTGCACAGAAGAGCAACAGTTTTGCATGTTATAGTCATGGAAAAATTTACTTCTTGAAAAATAAATATTTTCATGTCCTATCATTGTGATATCCTTTTTATTTATTTATTTATCTATGAAAATATAGTAAAAAGGTAAACACCAAAAATTTACTTTTTCTTTACTTATTCAACAAAACATACCAACAAAAGTGTATTTTCTAATTGAAGAAAAAGGTAGGACACCCTACCCTCTAACAGCTAGTCTTACACCCTTTGACTGAAATAGTTCAGTGACATACTTCTTTAACCATCTACCAGCCTCTGCAATCAGTGTAAGGACAGTTTGCCCCACTCCTTCCTTTCAGCTGTGAGATGTTTAAGGGGTTCATGCATGTACCACCCGTTTCAAGTCACCCCACATAATCCCAATGAGATCAAGACCTGGGCTTTGACTCGGCCCAGGACTTTATATCTCTTTATTCTCAGCCAGTTCTTGGTGGGTTCACTGGTATGTTCTGGATCACTGTCATGTTGCAGGGTCCAGTTTTGCCTCAGGTTATTTTTTTTTTTTTTACAGATGGTCCCACATTTTCCTCAAGCAACATTTGATACATGGCAATATTCATGGTGGATTCTATCATGGTCAGGTCCTGCTACACCAAACAAAGCATCTTCAAACCATGAGAGTTCCACCCCATGCTTCACAGTTCATGCGATGCTTTTTTTCCCTGGAAGGCGATAATGGGTTCATGCCAAACATGTCGTCTGGTTCTGGTGATGAAAAAATTCAGTTTTAGACCCAACTGACCTGCTGTAAAATCCATAGAGTTTTTGGAGACCTCCTTTAGATATTGTAAATCTCTTACTGGAATCTTAAGCTGCTATAATCTTCTTAATGAAGACCCCAGAGAGCACCTTGAATCTTACCAGGGTGTCCACTCTCCCTTCAACAGTTAGAAGCACACCAAACTAAATGTCTGAGGCTTAAACAGGGCAAAACCCCCTCAACGGGCTCAGTAATGACGTTCAAACCATGTGCACCTGATGTGTTGCGCCTTTGAGGGATTTTAGCTGGGAATAAATGTGGGGATGTCCTGATTTATTCACTGCTAGAAAATTGCTTTTTTTTAATTTGAAATTCTCTGCACTGTTAAAATGACCTTAAAGAGGCATATGTTGAAATATATGACTTTTATTGGGTGTCCTGATGATGCTGTATAAAGAATGGAAACAGTGCATTCGCAGACAGAGGAAGAGACAGATGACTTGTCAATGTAATCCTTAAAGTATCTGACACAAGATGGTTGATTAGATTGTGGTTATACCTATAAGTTCATTTAAAAAAAAATGCTCAGTTACTGTAAATTTAATCTAAAGTTATAACATCATAGAGGCATATGAACACCGAGCTACTTCATAAATGCCATCATCTCTTTATTGGGAATGTTTTCTACATATATGCTGTATATTTATGTCATGCAGAGTTGCTAATGTAGATTCAACAGCATAAGTCTTGATCTGAATTTAACTTCTGTTGATTGACAATAACATCTGTTGGATGTACACCCTCATTAATGCAAGTTAACCATTTTTATTTTCTTGTTTGGTGAAAGGTAATAATTCTAAACAATTACACCCATCCATCCGTCCATCCATTCATCCATCCATCCATCCATCCATCCATCCATGCATGCCTGGTGCCTGTTCTTTGCAATCTTCACTATTCATATGTTATGCTTAGCAGATACATATCTGCAAATAGTCTTGAGATAAAGACTTAATGTTAATATTTACTTGGTTTCCAATAACAATTTGTATCAACACGTTCTCTAAGTTCAGGCCAAGAAGCAGCTAAAGTTTGCAAATGAAATTAGATGTACATTTTAATTCTCTGACTGGTTACCTCCATTGTGGGTTGGGTGCCTGTCGGCTGCTTGGTTGACTGGCTGGATGGCCCACGGTCCTGTGTTGCTGTTTGAACTCTCAGGTTTATCTTCCTGTGTTTTATGAGTGGGACGAACATTTTCGGGCCAGCGGTAGCAGATCAGGTTGGCGATGTGTTTAAGGACAATAATCCTAACCCAATTTGGAACCTCCTGATATTTCATGGAGCTGTGATGGAGGACATTGGTAATGATGACCGTCTCCAGAAGACTGATGACCATGAGAGCCAGACACACGGAGAAATATATACCTGATTGAGATGAACATGTAACATTTTAATATGATATCCTTTAATTGGACTGGAAATGTTATAACAGTATAATAATAAACATTTTTAGCAATGCAGACCTCGTTTTATGACAGCATGCCCTTATCAGCGCTATCTCTCACCTATGATAGGAGTTCCATTAGCTGTGCTGGGCAGCAGGTCATTCATGATGAGCAGGAAAACGGTGTAACCCAGGATCAGGGTCATTTTGAAGGAGGCTCGGTCCACGCTGTGTGGGGGCAAGTAGAAGGACAGGATGTCAATGAGCATGAGAAAGGAGCTTGGGATCAGCAAGTTGACCACGTAGAGCACCGGACGCCGCCTAATGACCACCTAACGAACAAGAGAAAAACATTCAGATTAAAGTATGCTTCTGGGTGTACTTAATAACATTCCTGCAGATCTGCTTTTGGTTTCTGCTGACTCCTGAGGTAAGTTCATGACTTTTTTGTTGCACAGTTCAGCACTACGCTTTTTAAGTAAGTCTCCTAAACATTACTGTTGGGGAAATATTTCTCTATAATGCCCTAATTAGAGCAGATTGCAACTGAAAAACAATTTAGTGCAGCTTGGTATTTGCTCCTGTCCTCGAAGTTTAGCTAAACTACTAACCAATTAATACCCCTTTAAATTGCTTTACATTTTATCATCTTTCAGCCACAAACGTAAATGGATTTCACTGAAACTGCATGTAATACAAGGAAAATGAGATTTTTAGGAGCTAAAATTCAGAGAAATGCGGCATGTAATACTTATCCCTATTTTTTCAGTGTTCACAAGGTTTATATATATAAAAAATCCAAACTTTAAATTCTCAACCCTAAATTGTTTGCCCACTCTTTGTCTTTGCATATTTAAAGCTTGTGAACTCAGTAAAAATGTATTTCTCAAACCCAAAAGGTGATGATGTCCCACTCGTCAACCCCAAACTGAAGAATGGACGTCTCCCCCAATATATCCACCAGCTCCCACTCTCCACTGGCTTGCAGGTATTGCTTTGAGTTTTCTGACATCTCGCTAAAAGTCAGGGCTGGACTGACTCTCACATCACGTACTGTGAACAAGAAATAATAAGCTGAGTCGGAGCTTACAGCAATAATTAGGCATAAAAAAAACTTCAGGCTTTGTTTAAAGTTATATTCTGCTTGTTGTTTTATTGTCTGGTCAACACTGAGCTCCCTTATCTGAGCCAGCAGACAGTTGTTAGTTGTTTTGTGAAAGCTAAAATAGCAGAAAAGGTTTTCTTACTTGTGTGCATGTAAGAGCCAAATGTAAATGTGCAGTTCTGCACATCAAAAGGAAATCTGAAGATCTCCAGGTTGCAGGCTGAGACAAGCCGCAGCATCCTGTCCCAGCGAATGTGTCCTGTGTGGTTCACATAGACGTAAGGACACGCCTGGGAAACGTCATCGTCCACACTAGGAGGGCAGCGGAGGAACAATTGTAGTGAAAAACAGGGAGAAATGAGGTAGATTTACATGTAGGATTATCAGACACGTTTTCACAGACAATGTATGTTTATTGCATGTTCCCTGTTTGTCTGTGGTTTATTTGTCTGATTTGGATCTCTTTACTATGAATTGCTTCGATCCTTCAGAGTCTGCAGCGCCTCCTTATAAAACACAAGCTGTAATAATGCCCAGAGGAGGGATGCAAGTAGCATTCAGGTCATTTCCACTGTGTTTTTAGCAGATAGAGCTTTAGATATTCAATAGGTTCACATAATTCAGATATGACCTAAGGGTTTTAATTGTTCCTAGGCCTGTTTGCTGGTTTGACCTAAGCTAGAGGTGTAATCCAGTGTTTCCATTTAGTTGACTGCACTCCCTTGTCACTCCCTTATTACCCTGATACATTTTTGATTAACCACAAATTGCTGTGAAAAGCATAAAGCTTTTTCAAACATACAGGTTAAGTACTAAAGGTACTTTTTTAACTCATTTTTTTCTTTTTTTAAATATAGCTTTTCTCATGCAACAGTAACAGTAATGGTTGCATCATTTTGTTGAAAGGCATTTAGCTGTTTTGCCATTGGTCTAATTTGGATTACTTTTTCTCGCAGTTAATTTAAGGAAGCAAAAGAGGGAGTTACCCTGCTTGCAAGACAAATACAGAGTGCTCAACATCAGCTTCACTTTTGGTTCCCACAGAGAAAACAAATCCCAGGAGACACGGGTTCCTTAAAACAATGTAGGCGCATCTGTAACATGCTAATATAATACATTTTATTGCACATTCTGCAGTAATTTCAGTAATGAGACGGTTAAACCCACACTCTGAAAGTGATTTTGAGTATTAAATATTCAACAACCAGTTGGTGAGGACAGATGGATGCTTTATACAGAGGCTGGTTCTGTTGGAGGGTTCTTCCTGTTAAAATGGGGTCTTTCCTCTCCACTGTTGTGACTTTCTTTTTTAGGATGAGGGATTGCTGCAAAATCAAGCGACTGGGCTTCCAAGGATAGATAACTGGCACTTGATGACCAACTGAGTTTAGTTGTAAAATATTATAATTAGATTAGAATTTTTACTATGTGAAGTTTAATCTGAATGTTTACCATATGTTCCCCGTTTTTTTATAAAAATTTAAAAAAAATTTTGAAACCCCGAATGTGAAAAAAAAGGTTTGCCAAATTTTAAAATTTTTTATGACCTGGGCCTTTTGTGCCCTTTTGCCTTTATTACATCTGTTTGGGGATAAAATAAGCACTGAATTTTTCTGGAAAATGGAAAAGAGGAAAAATAAAAAAGAGGGAACATGGGCCCTTTCCCGCAGGAAACCCCCAAAAGGGGAAACCTCTTCAAAAAGAAGCTTTTAAAGGGTAGTTTTTTTATCAACTGACAGCACTAAAAGGGGCATGCTTTTTTTTTTAAGGGTGGACCCGTCTTAGTATTTAGGGGAAAACCAAAAAAAAAAAAAAAAAAAAAAAAAGGGGGGGGGGGGCAAAAAAAAAAATGGGGGGTTTCCTAAATGGGGGCCCGGGCAGTTTTTTCTTTTAAAAAAAAGGGGTAAACTCGGACAGAAAATTTTAATTGCTTATTAACTTTAGTAATTTCCAGAAATCAATGAAACCAAAAGGAGGAAAACCCATTGATGTTTAGTAACCCGTGTTTGTTTGGCCCCTTTTAAACCCTTTTTGATAATCTGTGTTAGGGGCGGGGGGTGGTGCAGTGGTTTTGGGAAAGTGACCGTGGGAAAAAAAATTTTGTTTGTATTTTAGGGGGGGTTGTTGTTTTAAATGTGAAAGGTTTTTAAATTTGTGATGGAAAAAAAGGTAGAGACCCGGGAATCCTGGAGCCTAAAAACGGGGAAAGGGGCAGGGAGAACCCCCCCTTTTGGGAAGCACCCGGGAGTCCCAGGCAGCCAGATATTAAACATCACCCCAGGGCAGCCATACACCCAGCACAGAAGAAGGTCGTCAGCAAAGCACAGGAACAGCAGCCCCCAGGCCAAAGAGGGACAGAGCGCCCCCCGCCCTTTTCCCGCGCCATCCCCGAAGGGAAACCCGTCCCCTTCGCATGGCATTATGCAGGGGAAAAACCTCCCAGTGGGCCCCAAAAAAAGGGTTTAACAGGCACCAGATCACGGCCCGCAGTCGGGCCCGTGGGACACATTGTTGGGTTTACCCCCGGGTTTGCCAGTCCCCGAGAAAACCCAGAGGGGGGGGATACCCCCCCAAGCAGGGGTGGGATGGCCCAAAAAGGATGGATGGGGGGGATGGAATAAATAAAAAATGGACTGTCACAGAGAAGCTCCAGGGTGCTTATTTTGGGGAAAAACACTAAACCCCTTCAGTTACCCCCTTTTTATTAAAATCATGTTATTTTAAAAATGGCTTGAATTTATAAATCACTAAAAAAAAGGCAAATTACATCATAAAAAAATGAGTCTTTGGGGACCCAAAACTCCCCTTTACAAGGGGGGAAAACCTGGTGACACCCCTCACACCCTCAGGCTCCCCAAAAACCCAAAGTATCGGGTTTTGCCAGAACTGTAGCCATTAAACAGAAATAAAATGCTGGTTAACTTCGTAATCAGTTATAAACTTAATTATCTGTGCACTATAAAACTCACCAGTCTGAGCCACAGAAATGTAGTAAGTATCTGAGCTTTCTCATTCTGAAAAAAAACAACAAACCATTTAAACCCATTTAAAATAAAACTCCCATTAAATTATAGGGTTAAAAGTTAAATTTAGCACCTTTCCCTTTATTTAGGAACAGAAACTTACCACTCCGAGGACAGCGTACAGGGTGAAGGAGATGTTGGTAATGGTGGGGTTGCTGAGGTTTACAGCAGGCCTGAAGGGTTGCAGGTCAAAAAAACGGGGTGCAAAGGCCCCGGAAATCGGGAAAACCCCTTTGGGCCTTTTTTTTAACAAAAACCCGTTTACCATGGGTGTGAAAACTGTTTCCCGAAAGACCAACATTAAATAAATCGTCTATAATTTTATTTTAAAAACGCATGCTTTTTTAGGGCACAAAAGGGAAAAGCGTTTAAAAAGAAGGGGAGGGTTTTTGGGGAAAAACCCCTTTAAGCTTTTAAAATGTACCATTCAAAACCCAAAAAAAATTTTAAATAGGAGATTGGGTTAAAACCCCATGACCTGAAAAACTAAAGTTTGCACCTTACCTGAGTTTTTGTTCACAACTTTAAAAATATTTTTTAAGACATTTTTTTTTCTGGGAAACTCAGAAAAGTCCCGATTGAAATTGAACAGCATATGTTGAACTGACAACAGAAAATATTTGACAAACACCATGGTCTGTTTTAAGATTTGTTTTTAATTTCACTTGTGTCTTGAAAAAAACTTTTACTGCCCGAAAAAAAAAAGTGGGAAAAGGATTTTTTTTAATTTCCTGCCCAGGGAAGGGGCAACCTTTGAGAATTTTAAGCTGAGGCATTCTGGGGGTTTTAAACCGAATCAAAGCTGCAAGAATCTGCTGGATGAGATATTCCCACAACCAAAAAGGTTTTAAAAAATTGTGCTTCCCGAAAAAGTTGTGCACACAAAATCCCGACTCTTTTTTGTTACTTAGGGAACAAATTGGTAAAAAACCCCCGGGACTTACTCACAATACAAACATATCTACATGCCGAACGTTAAATCAAAGCCACGCCACATTATTCACCCAAAATTAATTAATTAATTAATCTTGCACAAGTAATCAGATCTAAAACTCTGTACTCACTGTTCTTATGTGTACTATACACATATAACCGGTGCTTGTAGCTTCTGGGAAAGCTTTTTTTTTTTTTGATTTTTGTCAAAACATTTTAATTTTTATTGTACACAGATACTGGCAGAGGGTTTTTTATGCATCTAAATGTTATTAATTCTTAGCAATAAATATAAGAAAAAACCATTTGAAACACAATTAGGAGTAAAATAAGTTGTTATTTCACACTTCCAATTAGCATTCATCCATTTTATTTTTCAGCACCTCCACCTGCAGGGTGTTACATCCTGTTCCAGCTCTGAATAGAATGTGTGGTCATCTGTGACTTAATGCAGGCTTTAAAAACAAGTTAGTCACAATTTATTTTTACAAAACTGACTGTCATGATCAGCAAATACTCAGAAAGTCAGAAGGAACAAACTTTTGTGTTTTACACATCAAATAAGATCTCAGAAGGATGTAACTTTCCTCTTTAGAAGCAGTTTGTTTGTAGTTCTGTTAACTACCATTTTACAGTAATATTTTATACAACTTTAACATGGATTAACAAATAATAATAGAAATGCACTATGAGACAAAACTAAGGCATAATTTCAGTTAATGCACGTGAACATCAGATTTAGCTTCTTAACTCTCCATGAGGCAGAAGGACAGAGAGAAAAGGGAAAGGCATGCAGTGGGAACAGAACCCAGGACGACTGTGTCAAGCATTATACTGTAGCCTATGTCTATGGTGCCCATTTTGCAGTTATCATGTGCAAACATTAGATTTCTAATTACAAAAACCTTCTTTAAAAAGATTCTTAAAATTAGGTATTCAGGGTTGAATGTTCAGCATCAATAACTGGCTTTAGTTTTTTTATTGACCTTGATGATCTGTAAAATATCCATTCATCCACCCATTTTCTAAACTTGCTTCTTCCATACTGGGTCACGGGGTTAGCTGGTGCTCCATTTGTCTACCGGTAAGAGGTGGGGTACACCCTGGACAGGTCTCTTTTAAAATGTTTTCATCATGTTGTCTTTCTATCTGAAAACAATACAGTTGACATATCTTCTCCTAAAACCTTTGTTCAATCTGGAGCCCCACCTCCAGGAGTGGTTCTAAAGAAAATGTTTGATGATCCACCAACACAAAAACAATGATATGAGTTGTCTTTAATAAGCATAAAATACTCCAGACAATGTTTTGCAGAGGAGCTCATACTGCACCACTTTAACTTTCCACATTTTTTCATCTTAAAACTACAAACTCCTGGATATTTTATTTTGATTTCAGTTAATAGACCCCCAACAAAGTAATAAATATTTGTGAAGTGGAAGGTAAATGGTAGACCTTTTTTTTCCAAATAAAACTCTTTAAAAAACTTTGAATTTTAATCCCTTTGTGTCGCTACTTCCATGATCCATGTAGATCCACGTTTCGCTGCTAGAACAGTTACAAGTCTTTTGGACTACGTCTGTACCACCGTCGAACCTGCAGAGACTGCAATATGTGGTCGTTTTTCTTGAAAAATAGCACAAACTTTCAAACTGGATGGATAGCATCTGTGAACTGTAAATTTGAGTCTCCATTGGAATTTAGGATTGGACTCTGACTGGGTCGTTTTAACTCATTAAGATTCTTCAATACAAATCATTTCATTGTAGCTCTGGCTGTATGTTCAGGGTGTCATACCAGAAGGTGATGCTCCCCCTCAGTGTCAAGTCCTTTGCAGCCTCCAACAGGTTTTCTTCCTGGATTGCCCTGGATTCATCTCTATTGAACTTCTAATCAACTCTAAATACCTTGTCAGGCCCTGCTGAAGAATAGCATCCCGCCTCATCATTGTACAAAAGGGCCCAAATTCGGTGACGATGACTGGACACATTTGAGATATCTGTCTGCAGATGGTTTAATGCTATGTTTACTGCTGTAATAAGGAGGAGGATATACTGTAATCGTTATTTACCAATCTTATTTGATTTGTGCTGTTTATACCAGTCCGTTGACTGCAATAAGTTAAGCTAATTTATGGAAATGTTATTTTATTATAACCTGAGTTGTGTTTGTGATTTTTATAGGAAACCACACACATACAAATATCCCCTCCTCATATGTTTGCCTGAATAAAGAGTAGAGGAAATATTGGATCAGCCTCTAGCCCCTTCTTTGATCCATACTGCCACCATTAAGGTGATTCTACAAAGTTTTAATTCATGAATGCTAAATACCAACACATTTTTCAAATGTTTATTTGTAAATTTGAAATTCACCACTTTATGCTTAGTAATGTTGACTCACTTTAAAATACATAAGGTTTTGTGTATTTAACGTGACAAAACATCTTTGTAGTGCTGAAACAGCAGTTAAGGGGATTAAATAATATCTTTTAAGCAAATGACACTGGAAGCTTTGTGATAGTTGTACTTTTGGATCTCATCACTGGAGCATTGGTTTTAGATTTTAGGCGCAGCATGGAATTGGCTTGGTTTGTACCTGAGGGACAGATGTTTCAGGATTAATACAGGCAATATACTGTCCACTTGAGGGCCTCTGTTCTGTGGCGTTTCTCACGGGTTAGTAGTCAAACCTTTTCTTTTACTCCACACCTGGTCCCTTTGTGGTCTATTCTGAAAAAGGATGGCATCCTCCTCTTTGCACGCCTGCCTAAAAAGTCAATCAGACAGCTGCAGCTGATCCAAAACGCGTCCTTACTAAAACTAAGAAAGTAGAGCACATCACCCCAGTTCTAAAGTCCTTACACTGGCTCCCTGTACCTCAGACAATAAACTTTAAAGTACTTTTGTTAGTTTATAAGTCACTGAATGGCTTAGCACCAAAATGCATTAAAGATTAGCAACTTTCCAGACTGCTAAGGTCTGCTGATTCAAGTCTACTCAGCATTCTCAGAACCACAACCCTCTGGAGAAGCAGCAATTGGATCTTATGCTCCACTAATCTGGAGCAAACGACCAGAAAACTGCAAAAATGCTGAACCCTTGAGTTCCTTTGAATCAAGATTAAAACCCCATTTGTTTAGATATACCTTTGGTTGTTCCATTTAATCAATTAACTAAAACATTATTAATTTCACTCTGTAGACCAACTTTTCTGTACTTTTCTTTATTATGCCACTGCAATGTACTTTTTATGTGCTTTCTTTCTTATGTTTTCATCTTTTAAAACACTGAATTATCTCAATGCCAAATTGTGTTTTACAAATAAACTTGCCTTGTCTTTTTTCTCTTACATATACTTTATTATACACTTCTGCATTTTACTCTGAGATGCAAGTTGAATGTTACTAATTTTAAAGGGGGATTTTAGTTTACAAGACATTCCTTTAATCATGTCTGAGAGAATTAACAAATTTCAGGATGATGACATTTTAGAGGGCTTCTTGCTGCAGGGCACACTTGCCTTGCAGCAAGAAGGTCCCGAGGTCGCCACCAGGCCAGGGGTCTTTCTGCATGGAGTTACCATGTTCTCCCCGTGCATGCATGGGACCCCTTCGGGTACTCTGGCTTCCTCCCACAATCCAAAAACATGAATATTAGCTTAATTGGTCTTTTTAAATTGCCCTTAGGTTTGAAGGGGTGTGTGTATGGTTGTGTGTCTCTGTGATGCCCTGTGATGGACTGGCGACTTGTCCAGGGTGTACCCCGCCTCTCGGCCGTAGACTGCTGGAGATAGGCACCAGGTCTGCCACAAACCTGCATGGAAGAGGTGGGTATAAAAAATAGATGGATGACATTTTAGAACGTAAAAGTAAACTATAAAATGAAGCTTAGTCCTTTTTATTTTATATATGTATAATTCATTTCATTTTCACACACCTAACCTGTTGCAGTGACAAAGCATACCTTGAAAATATAACATAACTAAAAAATCTGACCAAAGGGATAGTAAGTATTTTTGAGGTAAGTAAAAGCTGAACCAAGCAGATGGGTGGTGCAAGCCAATGAGTTTTATTTTACCTTAAATAAGGTAATTATATTCCAAAGCAAATGACATCCAAGGCATTAAAGAAAACAATAAACCTTTCAGTTGGGATCTAACAGAATATTTTAAATACTAATAAAAGTGGTTTGAAACAAGCTGAAAGTTACATTGAGTAATATGAGGTGACCCAGATAATCATGATAGAAATGAAGCTGACTAGCATAAAGAGGACGTAAAAGATGAATAGCAGGCGGTCGATGATGAGGCCAATCTGGATCCACTCCTCTGAGCTGGGGCTTCTCTTCAGGTGACGGTGGATGGCCTGGAGATCCCTGCCCAGGTTCTTTAGAACCTGCAAGGTCTCATCCTCCTTTAGAGTTCCCCTTCTCTCTGTTGTTTCATTCTCTTTGGATAGTGGAGAGCCATCCACCATTTCTGTCCCAGAGGAAGCGAATTAGGTTTTTATTTCGAAATGAGCAACATACATCATGTTAGTGACTAAATTCAGATTTTGGATCTGAAGCCAACCTTGTACATCAGGATTCTTGATCACCAGGTCTTCTTGATGTTCAGGCTTTGGTGGAAGCAACACAAGTCGACCCAAGATGTGAAGAACAAACATCCTGATCCAACGAGGAGGTGGATTATAGTGAGCGGAGCCCTGCAGAAGATTGGTGATGAAGATGGTCTCCAGCAGACTGGTCACCATCATAGTCAGGCAAAGAGACAGGAAAAAATCTAAAACAATAATGACAAAAAAACTATAACTTTGCAGAGTTGTTTTTATAGAAAAACACGCATTAAAATTTGACTAGAGTGAAAATATTTCTAATCAGCAATTAAACCTTTTTTAGATATCCAGTCTCCCTTCAGTTTTGTCTAATAATTTAAAGTAAAAACTGTGGAAAATGCTGTCTTATTTTTACATTAGGTAACTTTTAAACTGCGGTCACACTGTTTCTTATCTTGTCATCTATGTTGGCATATTAGATCATTTATGTGACCTGGACTTCAAAACATGAGGAGATTTTCTAGAACATGAAACATGGAACATGTGCCTCGTTTTGGACAGTACACATGTATTTAAATCAAAGTGAAACATTAACAGTGTTCAACTTCGTCCGGACGGGGTATGTTTTTTGGTCATGGCGTTTTTTATCTTCCATATTTTTGTTGATCAGTTATGTTGGGATGAAAGATTAACTATCTGTGCTCCCAATATAATCAAATTAATATTAGCTGAATTTATCAGAAATTAGGTCGGGCTGCCATCTGCTGGAGCCACTTCAAATATTCATGATGCTGAAGTTATTGAATCTTCATTGACGCAGAAAGACCATTTGCATGGTTTAGCATTGGATTAAATATCTTCGGGAAATGTCTGCAACATTTGAGTAGGAATTGCTGAAAGTGTGCAACAGTGGTACATATGTGTAATTTACACGGCATTTCAAAGTTGTTAAGCTGGTGATCCAACTGTATGTCCTAGAGTATGTAATGTGTAAAAGGACAATCCTGGTGTTTATCTACCTAAGCAGCAAATCGTCCTGACAGGGTATTACTCAGCAGTTTTAGGACTGCAAGGCTTTTTATATTTACAGCGTAAAAATATTTAGAATCTAAAAAAAACCTGATGGATTTAACAGATCTCTCCTTAAAATAAGACATAGAATCTCAAGTACAAATTTGTTGACTCTGTGCTTGGATCATGAAAGCATTCCCATTTTAGAAGAAGAGATTTCCCTCAGTTTAAAGATGACTTTTCTAGTTTCCAAACATATTGGGCAAAATATTTGATAGCGTTACTATTGTGTTCTGTAATGTCTGCAGCTGGCAGGATCTTAAAACACTTTCTCCAAGCAACTTTCATATTGTCAGATCATCTTAAAAGCAATTTTGTCGAACATCAGGGTGAAATTCTCAAGTTTGAGATTAACTACTAGATACATTTATCACTTGCAATAAGGAATATCAGCAGAGCTTCTAAGAACTAACTGATGAGCGGTATGGTGTTTCCAGTGATGGGAAGCAAGTCATTTGTGCTGAGCAGGAAGACAGTGTAGCCCAGGACGAGGGTCATTTTGAACGAGGACCGGTCAATGTTTTGGATGGGCAACATGAAGCTGAAGAGATCCACAGTGATAAGGAAGCAGCTAGGAATCAGGAGGTTCACGACATACATGGTAGAGTGGCGCCGGACAGAGATCTGCAGCAGAAGATCGACGGTAAGCAGGCAGTAAATCTGACAAGCAGGTAAATAGAAACAGCACACACAACTTAATCAGTAATGTAGTGGACAGAACGTGATGCTGAGAAGAAAAAGGTTTTATCTAAGTTTTCTTTATACTGTAACCGCAACTTAAATGCAAAAGACGAATTACTTTATTAGGTTTTTTTTTGTCTTTAACTGATTTACTTGATCACAAATCCTTGATTTTGTTCTAAAGTAAAGTAAAATAATCACTTCTGTGATATATTTCGTTACCAAACCTTCCTGCCCCCCTGTAACATGCAACAGTTATGACCATTTTTTTCTCACTGCTGCCTGTTTGATAAAACCAGAGATTGTAAACTAGCCCTCCTGCCTTCTAATCATGATCCTAGTAATCAAACTTTTCAAATCACAAATTTTTTTAGCTACGGAACATTTGTAAATCAAATCCAAAAAAAAATCCTGATATTGTTGCAATCTATTTGTAACTCTTTGAATCAGATATTTTAGCTGAATAATGTTGCATGTTTTTAATCTTCCCATTCAAATGAACAGTAATTCTACTATTTGGGAAAAAAAGCTTTTGCACGGCCCATACAGTAAAGTAGTAATTCCATCGTATTACACAACTGTTTATGTGTATCCTGTAGATGTGCCTGTATTTCCTACTTAGTTTATAATTAAATAACATCAAACTTTAAATGATTTAGTTTGTTTCTTACAAAGAAGCGGAGCTCGTCGTAACTGGACCCTTCTATAGTTGGTATTACTACTTTCCTAGATGTGATGTCAACTAGCTGCCATTCACCCATTGTTGCCATTTCATCTTTGGACAACTGGAGTATTTTCTCAGATGTTTCTAGAAGTTCAAGTTGTATAGCACTCCCTGCAAAGATAATAAAGTTGTCAGGATCTGTCTGCCCCGAAGTCCCCATTCATGTCATACTCATTCTAAAATAAACTTCTTAAAACTTCTCTGTCTCCTGAAAGTTTCTGCATGTGGGTCAAGAAACTCGGTAAAATGATGAGAGAACACTCAGGCCAGTTTGACCCAGCAGTAAGTTTCAGATCGTCTTTAGATGAACAGAAGTCACAGTTGCTCGCCCACAAAAATGTCCTCTGGACCTTAGTGGAACAACAAAATCAGACTACTCTCAATATGGAACAAATCGCCGCTATGCTAACTAATCTGCAAGCTAACCCCTCTGCTACTCCTCCTTCCACAGCACCTCCTAGTGCCCCTGATCCGCCCTTACCGTCTCCACCGACCTATCGTGACGTCACTCCACCTACTCCTGAGTTGTTTGCAGGGGAGATAGGTAGGTGCGGAGGTTTCCTCTTACAATGCACACTTGTTTTCAACCGCTCTCCTCACTCCTTTCCCAGTGATGACAATAAGATTGCCTATATGATAGGTTTGTTTCGGGGAAAGACTTTGAAATGGGCAGAGTCTTGTTTTCATAAATATCCCCATTTTGACTGCTCCTTTCAGAAGTTTGTTAATGAATTTAAGCTCACTTTTGACCATCAACGGAGTGAGGCTGAAATTTCCAGGAAGATCTGGGGTTTGAAACAAGGACAACAACCTGTCTCTGAATATTCCATTGAGTTTCATACTATAGCTGCAGCTTCTGGCTGGAACACAAGCACTCTCAAAGGGGCTTTTATTCATTCTCTAAATGAAGCCTTAAGAGATGAATTGATATTAAGGGATGATCCTGAATCACTGGACGAGGTAATCAGCCTGTCAATAAAACTAGACAACCGTCTGAGGGAGAGAAGTAGAAACAAAGATAGAAGGGGGTCCTCCCCACCATCTGGCTCTAAAAATCCTAATTTTTTCTCTTCTCGTAACCCTCGGAGTGGAGAATCTCCAGAGTCTTTAGAACAAGAACCCATGCAGTTGGGACATATCCTTTTAACCTCTGAAGAACGTCAAAGAAGATTTGATCTGAAAGAATGTTTATACTGCGGCGGTATGGGGCACTTTATCGCTGTCTGTCCGTTGCGGCCAAAAGGCCTAGTCCGCCGGTAGTTGCGGGAGCTCCGGTGGACCAAAAACAACCTGATGAGAAATCCCGTCCAACTATCTCCGCCACCATCATGATTAATGAAAGAACTGTTCAGATCTCTGCTCTCATTGACTCTGGTTGTGAACAAAATATTATGGATTCTGCGTTTGTTCAGTTTCATGGCATTAAGACTGTTCCTCTTCCCTCTCCTATCAAGGTATCAGCTCTGGGGGGCCAGTCCATTCCTTCCATAACCCATCGAACCGTTCCTCTGGAAGTCATCATTTCTGGAAATCACCACGAAATAATAGAATTTAACGTTTTCTCTACCCAAACTACTCCTGTTGTCCTGGGTTTTTCTTGGCTACAAAGACACAACCCTCAAACTAATTGGATAACACTTTCTGTTGATTCCTGGTCATCTCCTTGTCTCTTTTCCTGTCTCCAGTCTGCAGTTCCTCGATGCACCCAGCCTATTAAGGAAGAGGGGGTCGGACCCTCGGATCTGACTGGTGACCTGAAGAATATCTGGATTTGAAGGAGGTATTCAGTAAAAGTCGAGCACTTTCACTCCCCCCCCATAGACCCTACGATGTGCTATCGAGCTGCTTCCTGGGGCCCCTCTACCTTCCAGTAGGCTATACAATCTCTCCAAACCTGAACGTGAGACCATGGCAAAATACATTAATGAGTCATTGGCCGCAGGAATCATTCGTCCATCTTCGTCACCCCTTGGAGCAGGTTTTTTCTTTGTTTCAAAGAAAGACGGTTCTCTCCGTCCATGTATTGACTTCAGAGGATTGAACAACATCACCATTAAAAATAAATATCCACTTCCATTAATCTCATCTGCTTTTGAACCAGTACAGGGATCGACCATTTTCACTAAACTGGACCTCCGTAATGCATATCATCTGGTTCGTATCAGACAAGGGGACGAGTGGAAGACTGCTTTCCGCACGCCACTCGGCCATTGGGAGTACCTTGTAATGCCTTTTGGGCTCACTAATGCACCTGCTGTGTTTCAGGCATTAGTGAACGACATCCTCTGTGATTTCCTGGATATCTTTGTTTTTGTTTATCTAGATGATATTCTGATTTTCTCTAAAACCTAGAAAAAACCCGTACTCATGTTCGGCTACCCTCAAACGGCTACGGGGAAAACAGAGTGTATGTTAAGGCAGAGAAGTGTGGTTTCCATCTCAAGTCAGTACCTTTCCTGGGCTACATCTTCGGGGGCAGACAGGTGAGAGCAGAACCAGAAAGGATTAAGGCAGTTTTTTAGATTGGGCCCGGGTTCCAAGAACCGCAAACAGCTACAACGTTTTCTGGTATTTTGCAAATTTCTACGGAGGTTTATAAGGAACCACAGTCAAGTTGCAGCACTTCTGAACACCCTTACGTCCAAAAAACTGCCTATTATTGGAACCCCGCTGCTCAGGCAGCTTTTCATGAGCTCAAGACACGAATCTCCTTAGCCCCCATTTTGACTCAGCCTCAACCATCCGAACAGTTTATTCTGGAGGTGGATGCCTCGAACTCTGGGGTGGGGGCAGTACTCTCGCAGCGCTCCAGTTCTGACCACAAGGTTCACCCCTGTGCCTTTTTCTCCCATAGTCTCACTTCCACTGAACGCAATTATGAGGTGGGAGACCGCGAGTTTTTGGCCAATAAATGGCTTTGGGGGAATGGCGTCACTTACTTGAGGGGTCAGAAACCCCTGTACAGATTTTTACCGACCACAAGAACCTTTAATACCTGCAATCAGCAAAAAACTTAACCCTAGACAGTCAAGATGGTCATTTTTTTTCTCACGTTTCAACTTCAACATCACCTATCGTCCAGGTAAAAAAATACTAAACCTGACTCCTTGTCCTGACTATATTCTCCCCAGGATGTCGAACAGGCTGAACCCTTCTTTGCCTCACTGCACTGTTGGAACTCTCACATGGAAAGGTGAAAGGGTTTGGGTTGAACAGGCTCTCTTATCAGAACCGACCCGGGGCGGGACCCCCCTAACCGTACTTACGTTCCATCCTCTGTCCGTGCAAAACTTTTTCATTGGTTCCACCTGCCAAGTTTACCCTGCCACCCAGGAGTAAGCCGCACCATTGCCCTCATTACCTGCCGTTTTTGTTTGGGCCATCCCTTCATCATGATGTCAGAGCATTCGTACTGGCTTTTTCCATCTGTGCCGAAACAAGATTGGGGCCCAGCCTCCCTCTGGATTTTTAAGCCTCTTCCTATCCCTAAGAGACCCTCGTCCCACATCGCCATGGACTTTGTGACTGGTCTACCTAATTCTAAAGGTATGACCACTATTGTAACTATTGTTGATCGTTTTTCTAAAGCCTGTCATCTTGTTGCCCTCAGAAAACTGCCCAAAGAACTCCAAACTGCCCAAATTCTCATCACACATGTTTTCCGTCTCCATGGCATCCCTCAGGACATCGTTTCCGACCGAGGACCACAGTTCACTGCCCAGCTATGGAAACAGTTTTGCTCTGCCTTGAATGCTTCAGTCAGTCTCTCCTCTGGTTTCCATCCCCAATCTAATGGTCAGACCGAGCGGATGAACCAAGAGCTGGAGGCCGCTCTTAGGTGTGTTACCTCTTCTACTCCTTGGGATTGGAGTACCCATCTTCCTTGGATCGAGTACGCCCATAACTCACATGTGTCAACTGCTACGGGGCTTTCTCCTTTCGAAGCCTCTCTGGGATACCAACCTCCTCTGTTCACAGCCGATGAGAAGGATGTCTCGGTCACCTCGGTTCAACACTACATCAGACGCTGCAGGCGGTTTTGGCAGCTTACCACCACGGCGCTTCATCGCTCCGCAGCCACAAACCGCCGCCTAGCTGACCGGAAAAGAGTTCAAGCCCCCCATTACTCTCCTGGACAACAGGTATGGCTCTCCACTCGTCACATTCCTTTGAAACCAGCATTCGGCAAACTCTCCCCCAGATTCATAGGTCGCTACACCATTGACGCTGTACTCAATCCTACTGCAGTCCGCCTCCAGCTGCCGCTCCATCTACGTGTTCACCCCACGTTCCATGTCTCCCACATCAAACCTGTCCGTTCCAGTACTCTGTGCCCTCCTTCCGAGCCCCCACCACCCGCCCGGGACGTGGACGGGCAACCGGCCTACGCCGTCCGGCGCATCCTGGATTCCCGTTGCCGTGGTCTGGGCTGGCAGTATTTGGTCAACTGGAAGGGGTATGGCCCGGAAGACCGCTCCTGGATCCCTGGGTCCTTCATTCTGGACAAGTCCCTCATCCGGGATTTCGAGGCTTCCCAATCTGGTGTGTCTACCTCTGTGGGACCGCCTAGTGGCGGTCGTTGAGGGTGGGGCTATGTCAGGATCTGTCTGTGTTATGTCCGTTTCCTACTATGTTTTCTCAGCAGGTTCAGTTGGAGGGCGGAACTGCATGCTGCCTCTCACACCTGTGAGTCGTCAGGCTCATTATGGCAGCTTCTTAAGCAGAGGATTGCTGAGCATTCGACGCCTGAGTGTCAACCTTTGTGGTACCTCAAGCCCTGTGTCCTGAATCCAGTTTTCTAAACCTTCCAAGATATTTTTGTGACCTTGCTCTGTTCCTTTTTAAGGTGCCTTCCTGGATCCTCCTGGTGTTTTGGTGGAGCCAACTCTCGCTTGCCTTCTGAAGTTTCCTTCTGGAATACTGGATTACCTTCTCCGGGTTCCTACGCTCAGCTGCCTATGGCTGTCCGCCCTCCAACGAACCACTTACCTCTGAAAACACGGACTATCAACTCAGAAATCTACACCCCCTCCCGGACTTCACTCCTAGCCATAAACAGTAAGGCCTCATCACTCATCTTCCATTCCTCTCTCTCTGGAACCAAAACTCACCCTTCTGCTTTCCTCCTCAGTGGATGTTCCGTTGGAGCCGCCCCAAAGTCCCCATTCATGTCATACTCATTCTAAAATAAACTTCTTAAAACTTCTCTGTCTCCTGAAAGTTTCTGCATGTGGGTCAAGAAACTCGGTAAAACGATGACAAAAGTCATTTTTGGACCAGATGAAGATGCTCAGCAGATGTAAGATACTTTCTTAAATGAAGAAAAACTCTACATTATGGTTTATATTTAAAGTATAACAGAGTTTTTACTTACTACTATGTATGTAGGAATTGAAGGTGAAAGTGCAGTTTTGAACATCAAATGGAAACAAGTAGATGTTGAGACTACAGGAGCTCACGACTCTGACAGGCTTTGCATCATATACCATACCATCATAATGAAGGTAGGTGTATGGGACTTCTGGAGCTGTGTTCTTCTCCATGCTGCAAAATATTAGACACAGACGATCCTGTAAATATACATTTATTTCTCACCTGGTTAAATTGGATGTAAAATGTTATTTTTAATAACTCTCCAAGAAGAGCACAGCAACATAAAACGGACTGTGTCAACAATCTGATGTTTCTGACAAGCAATTCATCAGCCTTACCTTTTAAGTATTTATGCCCTTTAATAGTTTTCCTTATTTTTTCATTTTAAAACCACAAACTTATGTGTATTTTATTGGGATTTTATGCAGTAGACTGGAGAAGGGCATAACTGTGATGTGAAAGAAATATTACACATGGTTTTCAATTTCTGTAACACATACAAATCTGAATATTGTGGCGTGCATTTGTGTTCACTCCCTTTTACTCTGACAGCCTAAAAAAAATCCAATGCAATCATCTGTTTCTAATTCCTATGTAAGCAGATACATCTGTGTTTAATTTAATCTAGGTTTAAATCCAGTTCGGCTGTAAAGGCCTCAGAGGTTTGTTAAAGAATTTTAGTGAACAAAAAGCATCAAGAAGACCAAGGAGCACAGCAGACAGGTTGGGAAGAAAGTTGTTGAGAAGTTTACAGCAGAGTTAGGTAATAAAACAATATCCCAAGCTTTGAACATCTCAGAGAGCACTACACAATGAAACAATATGGCAAAATGGCAAGAATCAGAGAACCAGCTTAGGCTGAGGGTGACTCTGGAGGAGCTGAAGAGTTCGACAGCTCAAGTGCCTGTTGTGAGGATATCTGTTAGCAATGCTCTCAAAATGATGGATGGAGCTCCACTATATTGCCAAAAGCATTTGTCTACTTTTACATGTACATGCACTTTGATGACATCCTATACTTCAACTATAAGGTCCAGTTTGTTAATGGGTCCACAGGTGCCAGCAATAGCAACTTTAACTATTTTGCAAACACCTTGCCCAAGGTTTAGGAGTGTGTTCATTGTTAGATGAGAAAACCAGAATTGCATCCTCTGTTCTAATTCATCCAAACGATGTTCAAGACGTTGAAGACAGGACTCTGTCCAGGCCAGTCCAGTTTCTTTACACGAAACTTTATAGACCTGCAGCCAATTGTAACACCAGAACTTATTGATCTGGTGGGGATGATCCAATACATTTGGCAATATACTGTAAATGTAGGATAAGAAGAAAATCTGTTAGAAGCTGCAAAAGACTTAGGATTTTGGGGAAAGTTCAACTTCCAGCAGGACAGCAATCCTAAGCATACAACCAGAGCTAAAATAAAGTGGTTTAGATGAACCAGATCTACAATAACAAAAAAATTTCAGTGTAGCTGTGCAAAGCCGGCAGAGACATATCTCAAACAACAAACATGCAACTGAAATTGCAGAAAAAGATGATTTTACGAAGCAGTGACTCAGGGCTGAAAAAAATGCACAGAAATCATTCAGAATTTTATTTCTAAAAAAAAAGCGAAAACCAAGCATAAGTTTTCTTTCACTTCACAATTATCTTCAACTTTCAATTGGTTGGTCACACAAAAATGCAAATAAAATGTGATGAAGTCAATGGTTGTACTGTGACAAAATGTGAAAAAGTCAGTGGGTATAACAACATTTGTTAGGCACTGTACAATTTGGAAAAATTGGGTTGTGACTTAGCAATACAAATATCTAATAATGATCTGCAGGTGTTTGTCGGTTAGAAACATATTTAGTCATTTTGTTTATAACTATAAAATGTGGAGGGGCTAAATAGCAGCCAAAAGCGCCCAAACAAACCTTTTCTGACCAAGATATGAGCAAGAAAATTTTATCTAATCACTTATGTACTTCCCAAGAAAAACGTACAACTCGTTGATGACAATATCTGGCACCCAGAGCAGGTTTCGTGCAACTGCCATCCATTCAACACCGCACTCCTCTGGGTTCCACAATGTAAAATCATTTTTCCATTCCTGCAAACATAATTACATAATGACAGGCTTCATATGCGTCATACTCATACGGCACTTTGATAGATTTATTGTGATTAAATTGTAAAGATTTTTTTCTCTAAATCTTCCAATTTTGAAGCACTCGTGTCTCAGTGAGATTATCTGTATAAATAAAGGTTTAATATTGATACATAACTATATTATGAAACGGATTTTAGGGAAAGCACTTACTAAAGATTCCCATATGAAAGTTGTCAGGACTTGGGTCTTCTCATCCTAAAAAGAATAGCCAACATGTCATATGGTCTGTAAGAAACATGGTAATAAAAACTTTAAAAACACAACAAAATTGACAAAATTATTTTTGCAAAAATAGCAAACTGTTAGATGATTAAAAAAGTTATATACATACAGAAAAATATGTTTCATACCACTCCTAAAATGCCAAAGAGGGTGAAGGAAATTCTAACTTGGGTTGGGACGGACATATTTATTACAGGTCGAATAGAGTTCAGTTCAAACACTGGCTTAAGGGAACTCAGCAGTGAAGCTGGACTTGGTCGAGAGCAGTTCAGAATGGCGGAGCTGAATGGAGCTGCAGAGGACAGAAAATAAGACAAAATATAACCCACATCTCCTGCTCTGGCAAGTAGTACAGGGAAGCTCTTTCCTAACTGTCGGGATCAACATCACTGAAATCCTAATTGTCCTGTTGAGAGACAGCATCTGAATCAGTGTCCACCACTCTGTAGCAATGGTAAATAAACACCTGCAGATATTAGGTCTAGTTTTACTGTCTTTAACTGTCTGTAAAGACTTAACTGATTTGGTCCACTGGATAAACAATAGTTCAGTCAACTAAGCCTGCTTTTACAACAAGCTGCACAGTAATCGTAGTCAGTCTGAAAATGTTTTCATCCCTCACTGTAAAGGTCATGGTAAAAAGAAAGTACACCCCATTTTACTTCTAGAGTTTTATGTATCAGGGCATAATAGAGTTTTTACAGTTATTTAAATCCAACCTCAGATGTACATTAGCACATAACAGATTCAAGATTGTGATATGAGGGGATATGAGGGGTTACCAGAAAACATATCTTAAGGATGACTGGTTGTAAAGTTGCAGCTAAATGAACCAAAAGACCTCTGGGACAATGCCTTATGGACAGATGAGAACAAATTGGGGATGTTTGAACATAATGCACAACGCACTGGCAAAAACTAAAAACATATAAGCCCAGAAACAGCATACCAACTGTCATGCATGCTGGTGGAGGGTTAAAGGTTTGGGCTTGTTTTGCAGCCATAGATCCTATGGACTATGCAGTTAAAGCTTGGCTCCAATTAGGTGATACAGTCAATCAAATAATACTGAATGAAGGACGAATGGGCCACAAACTCCTCCAAAATGATGTGAGAGACTGATAAATTCATTTTTCTGTCATGCCACAGAGTTGTGTGCAGGCTAGCGTTGTGTGTTCTCTCCTCTTCTCTGCAGAGCCGTGACAGGCAGGTGCTGCTCCGCAGCTGGAGCACATCAAGGCTAATCAAGGAAGAGTTTAAAAACAGCAGGAACCTTGAAGGAGGCGTCAGATTGTTAGATCTCCCAGAGTGGTAATCAGACCAGCAGACTAACCTTTGTTTCTTATCACCTGGTTTGTATTCGAGAGGGGGGCGAATGGAAAACTGCCTTCAAAACACCCATTGGACACTTCGAATACTTAGTTATGCCTTTCGGTTTAACTAATGCCCCTGCTGTCTTTCAGGCATTGGTTAAGGTTGTCTTGAGCAGCATAATTAATATCTTCGTTTTTGTTTATCTTGACAACATCCTAATCTTTTTCAAAGATCTCAAGTCACACAAACATCTCAGAAAGGTCATCCAACGTCTCATTGAAAACCCTCTCTTTCTCAAAACAGAGAAATGTGAATTTCATTTCAACGCAATAATCTTTGTAGGATTCATTTTCAAGGGTGGACAGGTGAAGATGGACCCTGGCAAGATCCAAGCATTTTTAGAATGGCCCACTCCAACTACCAGAAAACAACTCCAACGTTTCCTAGGATTCGTCAACTTCTACTGCCAATTCATACAGGACTTCATTCTGATAGCTTCAACCCTCACTTCCCTTACATCTACCAAGAATATTTTCACCTGGACCCCTGAGGCAGAAGAAGCTTTTTATAAATTAAAATAAATCTTCTCCACTGTACCCATCCTCATCCACCCTGACCCCAAAGTCAATTTCGTCCTGCAAGTAGGACGTAGTCATTTCTGAAAGATCTCCCACTGACAGTAAGCTCCACCCCTGTGCATTAATTTTCAGATGCTTTTCATCCCCAGAAGAGATTTACGACATTGCAGACCGGGAGCTTCTTGCCATCAAACTGGCTCTGGAGGAATGTCAACACTGGCTGGAGGGGACACTGCAACTCATCATCATTTGGGCCGACCGCAAGAACCTCTCCTACCTTAAGCCAGCTCAGCGCCTTAATGCTCGTCAGTTTCATTGGTCTCTATTTGTCTCCCGTTTTAGCTTCACCATTATGTATCGTCCAAGTTCTAAGAACATCAAGCCACTCTCCCGACAGTTCTCCACCGAGGAAGACCCCCAGTAACCAGAATCCATCATTCCCCAGTTGTGTGTCATCGGGGCCTTCTCCTGGGACCTGGAGGATCGTATTTAAAGAGCCCAGCAAGATGAGCCAGACCCAGGAGAGTGTTCTCTGGGTCATCTCTTTCTCTATCTCCATCTGGTCAAAGACTATTCATTGGGCTCATTCACCAAACTTCTCTGGTCACCCAGGTTCCAGTTGCACCAAAGCCATCCTCTGTCGATAGTTTGGGTGGCCCTCTATCAACAAAGACGTGGTGGAATACGTCTCTGTATGTTCCATATGCACACGCAATAAGAGTTTTTACAAACCCCTTGCAGGACTTCTCCAACCACCCTTATTCCCAGCCGTCCTTGGCCCCACATGGCTTTAAATTTTGTTACTTTACCTTAATCCAACAACAGAATTGTCATTCTCACCAGTATCAATCTTTTTTCTAAGGCCTGCCATCTCCAAGCCTTCATTAGCCACAAAACAACTAAGCTTCTCACCAATCACGTCTTCAGAATACCCACTGAAATAATTTCTGACAGAGGACCTCAGTTCATCTCCCAAGTCTAGAGGAACTTGTGTTCCCCTCTTGGAGCAGTCACAACTCTCATCAGGTTTTTACCCCCAAACCAACAGCCAATTTGAGAGACTCAACCAAGAAATGAAGAACAGTCTCCGATGCATTTGCATCAACAACCCTACATCCTGGGGCCACCACCTCATCTAGGCTGAGTACTCTCACAATTCTCACATCTCAGCAGCATCATGGTTTTCTCCCCTCAAAGTGTTTCTTGAATATCACTTCTTCCATAGTCTTTCCCTGAACCTACTCTTCCATTTGTCAGAACTCACCTGCTCTGCTGTTGCAGAATTTGGGATCAAACCAAGGCCTCTCTCCAAAGTTCATCCCTTCAAAACAAAAGGAGGGATAAATGCCTGGGAAGTTGATGGCCACCCTGCATTCGATGTCTGCTGCATAATGAATTCACGTCGACGAGGAAGGGGTGTCCAGTACCTGGTCGACTGGGAAGGGTATGGTCCAGAAGATCGCTCCTGGGTTCCTCGAAGCTTCAAGCTCATTTCTGAGTGTAAAGCCTCCACTCCTTCGACCTCCAGACGGCCACCAGGAGGCGTCCATTAAGGGGAGGGCGATGTCATGCCACAGAGCTGTGTGCAGGCTGGTGTTGTGTTGTGCTGAGTTTTCTCTCTCCTCTTCTCTGCAGGGCTGTGACAGGCAGGTGCAGCTCCGCAGCTGGAGTGCATCAAGGCTAATCAAGGAAGAGTTTAAAAGCAGTAGGAACCTTGAAGGAGGCATCAGATTTTTAGCTCTCCCAGGTTGGTAATCAGACCAGCAGAATAACCTTTATTATTCTGTTTTGGATCTAAACACACCTGAATGGTGCTCCTCTCCCTCCAGAAAATCCTTGAAGATTCAAGTCTGGGTTTCTCCCTCCCGATTCTTTGAGTCCATATTCGTGGTTGGTTGAAGGTCCTCTCTGTGCTAATCCAACGGTGAGTCGGCTTCCTATTCCTGGAATTTCCTGAAAAGGAAAGTGCGAACTGCTCCTCACGATTACCTACCTCAAGTTCCCTTGCCTGTCCACCCTCTGACACCGCATTCATCCATCTAGAAAAAAATCAAAGATAGATTCATCTACAGCCTAACAACCTCTCCTGTCACTCTCAGCTTTTATGGTTAAACTCACCTCCTCCTGGAAATCTATCTTCCGCTACAACAGTAAAATTCCTCCACACATTTGAAATATCAAATCTCCTTTTTCCATACCCACCTAACAGGTCATCCAGACGTTCCCTCCCTCCCTCTCCTCACTCATCAATAAATCTGTTAAATATTAATCTTGTCTCCTTAATTGTTGCCTGCACTAGAGTCGTTTACTCAACCATCATGACATCTTTAAGTTATTACTGCAAACAGAGGTCATTGCATTACAGGGTGTACTTAATTTTTCCACTCAGTGTTTAAATTTTGGCTTTGTTTTATTATTTAATATATAGGTGTACAGTGTAGAATCACTTTTTCAAACTCAAGTTCGAAATGATTCAGAACACAATTTTACTATGTCCTGATAAAAACTGAAATTGGGTGTACTTATTTTTTTTTTTATTACCACAAATGAAGTTTCCAGTTTATAAACAGAACTGTAAGAGAATAAACTCAACAAGGTCAAAAGATGCAGAAGTATTCATATGAAATGGGTCCTGTACTCACCCAGCGTCACCAGAGAGATGAGGACGAATAGCTGCTTAGAAGGCTTGACTTTCAGTTGGCAGCACTAAAAACATTAAGACTGGGTCAGCAGTAGTTAGACTGAGTAATATGTAATTAGGGAGGGCTGTCCTGTAAGATCTGGGCATGGTTTTAGGAGGTTCAGTTTAAAAAAGGTTTTAAAAAAAGGGAAACTTTATGTGTACTTTTCTGAAATCTCTTTGATTCTCCAGTTTTATGAGACGTTTTATCTCAATATAATTAGGCACTTTAAAAGTGAAAATATGATTGGTGCTTAAAGCTGCTGAGAAAATAATTTTCTGATCTTACATAATACCACATTTGAATGCAAAGATAAAATATTTGGTCTGGTTGAGCCATTAATTCAAAGCCTGGAGGGTTCCTGTAGGCTAAAAATGTAGAAAACAAAAGAATCGATTTTGATGGCATCGGATGTTTAAATACTTTTCACCATATGTTTTCTTTTTACTGTTTTTTTATCCCATTGCTTTGATTCTAAATCATGTCTTTCCCACAACTCAGTTTTATCTATAATACCCAGGTTTAGGGCTAACATGAAATAGCAGCAAACATTTTTTTTGCACTTATTCTTGACCTTTGTTGCAATTTCTTTTATTAAAATCACGATTGTGTTGAAATTAAGTTTGATTTTGCTTTGGAGAAACATTGCTAACTGTATCCTTAAAATAAAGTAGCGAAGCTTCATTCAACATTACTGTAAATGTGTTGCTAAATTTAGTGTAATTTAATCTTTTGTACATTTCAAATTAAAAGCTTCTGGTAATAAAAGGAACAATAAAGTGTTGAAAAAAGCATTTCACTGAAAAGCTGTTTTGTCAAGTATTTTTTTATTTTGCAGACAACCTTTCCTCCATTTAATTGCACAGCTTTACACAAAAAATATGTAATTAAAAATAAATGTTAAAAAAGTAATTAATTCAATAAAAGTGTTTAAAGCCCAATAAATCAATGTGAACATTTTTTTTTCTAAACAACAGCGTAAACGTGTTTTAAATTGTCTAAAAAAACTACAATATTCTGGTAAATATTCTGCAAACACTTAAATAAATGTAAGCCAGTCTAACATGCAGCAGTCTAGTTATAGTAGGAGTTAACCCAGACAATAATGATGGTGAGGAAGCTGACTGATATGAAGATGATGTAGAGGCCAAACAGCAGGCGGTCAATGATGAAACCCACCTGAACCCACTCCTCTGAGCTCTGGTTCCCATTCTGCTGCTGCTCCACCTCAGAGCGGATGGCCTGCAGGATGTGGCTGAGGCTCCTCAGCTCATGGAGGGCCTTGTCCTCCTCAGCTGAACCCTCATCAGATTCAAATCCTGTCACCACAGCGTTCTTCCTCTGTTCTATTTTCAGAAAACGTTGATTACATGTATTTATTATTTATTGCATTTATTCAATTCCTTTCTTTGATTTTTACTTTTTAAGGTGTCATGTATGGCCTGCATACCTGAATCTTTTGGTTTCTCAGTCTTTCGCGGCATGCAAACGAGACAGCCGAGGAAATTCAAAACGAGCACCCGAATCCATCGAGGGACAGGAGAGAAGTCAGACGAGTTGCTCAACAGGTTGGTGATGAGGATGGTCTCCAGCAGACTGGCCACCATCAGAGCAAGGCAGAGAGAGAAGAACACATCTGGTAGAAAGAGACCAGAAGATCCAGGTAATGCAAATTTGCAGTGTCAGAATTTGAGACTTTGTTCATTTCAGAAGTTCTTTTTTAAAATTAAAGAACATGTAAATGTAAAAATAAGTCATTCAAAAAAAGTAAAAAATAAAACCCTACAGTCAGTGAAGAAACAGATCATTCTCACTCTCCAGTAATACTGCACTTTAATGACAAGCTGAGCACAACTATCAACGTTCTCCGTCGCCCATACTGACTTATTAGAGGTATGGTGTTTCCAGTGACAGGGAGCAGTTCATTCATAATGAGCAGGAACACAGAGTAGCCGAGAATGAGGGTCATCTTGAAGGCGGATCTGTCTGTGCTCTGAGGAGGCAGGAGGAAGCTGAAGAGATCCAGCGTAATGAGGAAGCAGCTGGGAAGCAGGAGATTTACCACGTACATGGTGGAGCGCCGCCGCACTCGGATCTGAGAAGAAAGCACACTCAGGATTCAAACTGTACTGTTATTTCTGAACAACCTCAAGATTCAAATACATGTAAGAATTCAATGAAGCTTAAAAAACCCCAAAAACTACAAGCTTACTAAAATGCAAGCATGTCAGTGTAAAGACCCGACTCATCATTATTCACTCTTTTCTTGGCGGTGATATCCAGCAGCTCCCATTCACCCATGGTGGTCATCACCTTCTTAGAGAGCTCCGTGGTTATTTCTGTGTCTCGACCGAGGAAAACCCTGATCTCAGTAGCTGGAGACAGAAAAGGAAGCACAGCTAATCCCTTCATAGACATAGTCATCTCTTTCAGAATTAAAAATTATTAGAAAATAGCTGAAAAAAATGGCAAGCAAATTTTTAACAAATTTTCTTTATTTGCAGTTATAGTCCATATCTAATTATTTTGGGAAACCTAAAAAGATCTTGAAAGTTTAAAAAGTTAAAAAATGGAAATTGACCCTTCTATCACTTTTGAAAGAGGTTAAGTAATTTTCAAATAGACCCCTCTGACATGAAAAGATCATTTTCACGTCCTTAAAACTGGATATGCACATCCATGTATAGATGGCGGCTTCTGCTACTGTGTCACTGTCTAATGCTTTAAACAGCAAATTCCAAAAAAGTAGAAATAGAGGTAGATATACAAAGATGCAGAAAAGAAGGGTCAGCTTAATGGATGTAACCCAGTTCCTGCCACAGCTGGGACTGATAGCAGAACCAGGGAGTCTACAGTCAGACAATCAAGTCAGCAAAAGTTTAAAAGTTGAATATCAAAAAACAACAACAAAGCAAACACCTTATTTTACAATGGTCTTTGTTTTTATGTGTCCTCTTTCAGCACAAAACATCTGCTGATCTCCTTTGATCACTTCATGTTATTTTTTTTCACATGTCCTGTCTTAGTATTTCTGGCATGCCATACAGAGAAGTTGGTTACCTACATGTGACAGGGCAGTTTGGTGTTACAAAGAGGATATCTCAAGATGGAATCCTAATTGCATGACTGACTTTAATAAATCAAGACTGCATCTAGCATCAAAGTAGACACGCCATATTTGTATGACCTTCTGCCATTTGGATTTTTTGTGCAAGGGTGTGTTGGTGTGTGTAGTAAGCGTGCTTTTGTTGAGTGGATGTATGTGCACGAATTTGTCAACAGGAGGTGTAAAGTTGCCAAAATGGTGATAATAGTAGACTGCTGGCAACACTGAGCACCCAGAAGCAGCAAAGGGCAGGAAGACATGCCTCGGGAAGGCCGCAGCAGCCCTGGGCAGACAGACACAAGGCGTGGTGCCTTGTCCCACGCTTTGACAGTGTTGCATATGAACCTCCAGACAGAACAAGAAAGATTTAATTTCTTTTTAAAGAAAGTGGATGAGACTTTAGTGGAGTGACTCACCATAGTAGATGTAGGAGTTGAAAGTCAGGGAGCAGTTCTGTATGTCGAAGGGGAAGGTGTAGATATTGAGGTTACAGGAGCTCACGACTCTGACGGGGAACGCATCCTTCACCGTACCATCATTAAACAGGTACACATATGGGACTGATGGTGCTTTGTTTTCCTCCATACTGAAAAAGCAGGAATTAGAGGGTTGCACTTTTAAGAAAATACATAATAATGCGTCTGTGCTTATTTGGTAGAAAATACTGCCAAGTGAGGACAGAAGTGTGCACACAGGTTTTTCAAAGATTGCAGCTGAGAAAAGTATGAAAGCTTGTAAACTGCAATAACAACTTCAGCTTTAATTTATGTGGCTTAAAGGTCAGGAACCACTGGAGTGAGGAATATACTAAAATATAAATATTAACCTTTATTGTCACCCTTTGCCTTTAACAAATTTTTATAGTTTTATGGTTCAACATTTAAAATGTCTTGCTAACAACTCACAACTCATTGATTACAATATCTGGAACCCAAAACTTCTCTTTAGGGAGAGAAATACTGTGGATGCCACACTGCTCTGGATCCCAGCTGATAAACTCATTCCTCCACCACTGCAACAAAAAATCTCAGTTAGCATTCAGACTATGTGCATAGAAAGTAATCACAGTCAGATAAAAATCAGGAACAGCAACAACGCTAACAAAAAATGGTAATGAATGTTTGCACAACTTACATAGTAGAGCCAAATGTAAGTGACGAGGAGCTGGGACTTTTCATCCTAGAATATGAAGACTACTATCAAATCTTAAAAATGTTTAAATTAGGCTTCAGACTCTGAATTTGTTTGATCAAAACAATGCTATTTGATTTTTAAATGGATTGAAGCTCAACATACCACTCCTAATATCCCATAGAGAGTGAAGTACACGCTGATGTTGGTGTAGGTCTGTTGGTCTTCTACGGGCCGTATGGCCCTTAGGTCGAAGGCCGGAGACAAAGCTGCCAGAAGACTTGGCTGGTCTGGCTGGGAGCAGTTCACCTCAGCTGTGCTGCAGAAAACTGATGAGGAGAATTTTCACGTAATAGTGAGGCTCCTTCATTCAACACCTTTCATTAGAGGTACTTCTTAATTTCATGCAATCATTGCATTAGTATTTCATATTTTATGCAACTGAATGGAAAGTATGGTCTTCAAGTTTCAACTAAATATTTGTCATTGATGCTAAGCTTTACAAATACTCAGTATTGCCATTAGAAAAGCTCACCTGGCAGAAGGGTAATGAGAATTACCACAGTGGGCAAGACTGATGGAAGGAGCCACTAAAAACAATACAAGTAAACATATCTATTTTTCTGTATAGATCTTACATTTAATGACATAAAAATTGTGTAACTGAAAATGATACTTTACCTTTGGTGATGTTTCTTTGGATGTCATGATACTGGCAGTAAATCTGTTCAATTTTAGCAGTGGTCAGACTTTTCATTCCTTCTGCTCCAACAGAAAAAAAAAAATTGTCTTTGTATCATAATCTAAAACCTGAACAAACATTACCAGACAGTAAAGTATACAACTCACCTGGTTTACTAACTCTCGAAGGGCTACATTTAGCCTCTGATTGCCCAGATATACACAACACCACTGTGACTTGAGCGTGACTTGGAAACGTCCCTCTGCAAATGTTGTGGGACACCGGAAATACAAAGCAGGACAGCTGCTTTCTTTGTAGATGGTTTCACAGAAACCACAGTTGATGGGATGTACCTCAGTGTGTGACTTGCATGTGGTGAAGACTGACCACATCGCTGTCAAAGTCACACCTGATGGTTACAGGCAAATAAATGGTGGACGCCATACGAGGAACAGGTGTTATCTGGTTTCTCCCAGAATTTGCTGCCAAAAAACTTTTTAAAATGTTATACAAAATGCAATATTTATGATCTTACGAAAGAAGGGGAGGTTCATCTTTAACCTGTAATATCTGACAAAGATAACCTGATCAAATACAAAAGCAGTGGTCAAATAACAACAACTTGGTCCTGTGTGAAAAAGCAACTCTACCCCAAACCTAATAACTAGTTTTGACCCCCCTGGCAGAAACAACTGCCATCGAGAGTTTGTGAAAACTATCTTTTAAATCACAGGAATTTTGGCTGACCTTTCCATGTAGAGTTTAATTCTGCCAAAGTGGAGAGTTTGAGTGCACATGCAGTCTCTTGAAAGATTATGCCTGGACTTTGACTAGGCCACTGGAAAAAGTTAATACTTCTCTTTTTGAGCCATTCAGTGGTGGACCTGCTGGTGGCATTTGGATAGTGTTTCTGCTGCATAACCCATGTGCACTTAAGCTTTAGGTCAAAAAATGACAGCTGCACGTTCTCCTTCCTTTAGGGTTTTTCTGGTAAAGCACAAACTTTATGGGTTGATCAACTCTTGTAAGCCATCCAGGTTCTGATGCAACAAAGCAGCCTAAATCATCACAGTACACCCACCATTTGACAGGTTGACTGTTGGTTTAAGGTTTTTTTTCTGAAATGGTGTGTGAGTTTTACGCTAGATGGTCTCTCACCTCCCAAAGAATTTCACTTTTGTCTCATCAGTCTACATTCAATATTTTCCCAAAGTCACAACAATAATCAAGAGGTTTTTTTTGGCATATGTGAAACACCTCTTGTGGTCCTTTTCTTGGTGGTTCTTGGTGGTTTTCACCTATTATGATTCGCCCATGGTCTCTTGGAGTAAATTTGGTTGGCCGGCCTCCTGGGTAGGTTCATCACCGTTCCATGTTTGGCCCATGTGTGTATAATGACTCTCTCTCTGTGGTTCAGCTGAGTCCCAAAGCCTTTGTAACTTTGTCTAGAAAAACAGATGCCAATGAATTTGTTTCTTATCAGTTCTTTCATTTGTTTAGCTCGAGACATGATGTGTTGCTTTTGCAGATCTTTAAGCCTACTTCATATCGTCTCCAGGTTCATCTTAAGTGGTTTCTTGATTCTATAGGTCTAGTTGTAATTAGGCCTGAGTGTGGTGAGTGGAATTGAACTCAACTTTTAAAAAATGTGATTAATCAAAGGTAATTTGTTATTTAACAAGGGGGCATTTACTTTTTCAAACAGGGTCAGGTTGGTTTGGGCATTTTTTTTCCCTTAATAAATAAAATCATTTGAAAACTGCATTTTGTATTTACTCAGGTTATCTTTGTCTGATATTAAAGTATGTTTGATGATCTAAAACATTTAAGAGTGACAAAAAAGAGAAAAAAGAATAAATCTGTATTGGGTCAAACACGTTTTCACAGCAATATACATAAAACGAGAAATAAGAGTGTTAATCAATTATTTTTGTAGATTTCTTAAATATATATTTAAAACATGTTCGTGCTACCTGTTGGGGCTGCTGTCTTTATATCCACATGTCCAGAATGTTTGCTTGCATCAACT